>JABAKD010000030.1:11422079-11737079 GCA_012845835.1 Undaria pinnatifida
GGGCGTCCTTGAAGGAGTGTGATGCGGCATTTCTTCGGTTTCCACTCACGTTGTTACCAAGATTTTGCAGAGGGGTCGTTATGGGTCTGAGGGATAGTGTTGCAAAAAAGATCTTAACACAACTAATTATTAAAGGCGCACTAGGGTGTACAACACCGGCAGAATGGTGGTATTTCTTCCAGTCCTGGGCAAAGGCGTGGAGAGGGCGTCCTTGAAGGAGTGTGAGGCGGCATTTCTTCGGTTTCCACCACACGTTGTTACCAAGATTTTGCAGAGGGGTCGTTATGGGTCTGAGGGATAGTGTTGCAAAAAAGATCTTAACACAACTAATTATTAAAGGCGCACTAGGGTGTACAACACCGGCAGAATGGTGGTATTTGTTCCAGTCCTGGGCAAAGGCGTGGAGAGGGCGTCCTTGAAGGAGTGTGAGGCGGCATTTCTTCGGTTTCCACCACACGTTGTTACCAAGATTTTGCAGAGGGGTCGTTATGGGTCTGAGGGATAGTGTTGCAAAAAGATCTTAACACAACTAATTATTAAAGGCGCACTAGGGTGTACAACACCGGCAGAATGGTGGTATTTGTTCCAGTCCTGGGCAAAGGCGTGGAGAGGGCGTCCTTGAAGGAGTGTGAGGCGGCATTTCTTCGGTTTCCACCACACGTTGTTACCAAGATTTTGCAGAGGGGTCGTTATGGGTCTGAGGGATAGTGTTGCAAAAAGATCTTAACACAACTAATTATTAAAGGCGCACTAGGGTGTACAACACCGGCAGAATGGTGGTATTTGTTCCAGTCCTGGGCAAAGGCGTGGAGAGGGCGTCCTTGAAGGAGTGTGAGGCGGCATTTCTTCGGTTTCCACCACACGTTGTTACCAAGATTTTGCAGAGGGGTCGTTATGGGTCTGAGGGATAGTGTTGCAAAAAAGATCTTAACACAACTAATTATTAAAGGCGCACTAGGGTGTACAACACCGGCAGAATGGTGGTATTTGTTCCAGTCCTGGGCAAAGGCGTGGAGAGGGCGTCCTTGAAGGAGTGTGAGGCGGCATTTCTTCGGTTTCCACCACACGTTGTTACCAAGATTTTGCAGAGGGGTCGTTATGGGTCTGAGGGATGTTGTTGCAAAAAGATCTTAACACAACTAATTATTAAAGGCGCACTAGGGTGTACAACACCGGCAGAATGGTGGTATTTGTTCCAGTCCTGGGCAAAGGCGTGGAGAGGGCGTCCTTGAAGGAGTGTGAGGCGGCATTTCTTCGGTTTCCACCACACGTTGTTACCAAGATTTTGCAGAGGGGTCGTTATGGGTCTGAGGGATAGTGTTGCAAAAAAGATCTTAACACAACTAATTATTAAAGGCGCACTAGGGTGTACAACACCGGCAGAATGGTGGTATTTGTTCCAGTCCTGGGCAAAGGCGTGGAGAGGGCGTCCTTGAAGGAGTGTGAGGCGGCATTTCTTCGGTTTCCACCACACGTTGTTACCAAGATTTTGCAGAGGGGTCGTTATGGGTCTGAGGGATAGTGTTGCAAAAAAGATCTTAACACAACTAATTATTAAAGGCGCACTAGGGTGTACAACACCGGCAGAATGGTGGTATTTGTTCCAGTCCTGGGCAAAGGCGTGGAGAGGGCGTCCTTGAAGGAGTGTGAGGCGGCATTTCTTCGGTTTCCACCACACGTTGTTACCAAGATTTTGCAGAGGGGTCGTTATGGGTCTGAGGGATAGTGTTGCAAAAAAGATCTTAACACAACTAATTATTAAAGGCGCACTAGGGTGTACAACACCGGCAGAATGGTGGTATTTGTTCCAGTCCTGGGCAAAGGCGTGGAGAGGGCGTCCTTGAAGGAGTGTGAGGCGGCATTTCTTCGGTTTCCACCACACGTTGTTACCAAGATTTTGCAGAGGGGTCGTTATGGGTCTGAGGGATAGTGTTGCAAAAAAGATCTTAACACAACTAATTATTAAAGGCGCACTAGGGTGTACAACACCGGCAGAATGGTGGTATTTGTTCCAGTCCTGGGCAAAGGCGTGGAGAGGGCGTCCTTGAAGGAGTGTGAGGCGGCATTTCTTCGGTTTCCAACACACGTTGTTACCAAGATTTTGCAGAGGGGTCGTTATGGGTCTGAGGGATAGTGTTGCAAAAAAGATCTTAACACAACTAATTATTAAAGGCGCACTAGGGTGTACAACACCGGCAGAATGGTGGTATTTGTTCCAGTCCTGGGCAAAGGCGTGGAGAGGGCGTCCTTGAAGGAGTGTGAGGCGGCATTTCTTCGGTTTCCACCACGCGTTGTTACCAAGATTTTGAAGAGGGGTCGTTATGGGTCTGAGGGATAGTGTTGCAAAAAAGATCTTAACACAACTAATTATTAAAGGCGCACTAGGGTGTACAACACCGGCAGAATGGTGGTATTTGTTCCAGTCCTGGGCAAAGGCGTGGAGAGGGCGTCCTTGAAGGAGTGTGAGGCGGCATTTCTTCGGTTTCCACCACACGTTGTTACCAAGATTTTGCAGAGGGGTCGTTATGGGTCTGAGGGATAGTGTTGCAAAAAAGATCTTAACACAACTAATTATTAAAGGCGCACTAGGGTGTACAACACCGGCAGAATGGTGGTATTTGTTCCAGTCCTGGGCAAAGGCGTGGAGAGGGCGTCCTTGAAGGAGTGTGAGGCGGCATTTCTTCGGTTTCCACCACACGTTGTTACCAAGATTTTGCAGAGGGGTCGTTATGGGTCTGAGGGATAGTGTTGCAAAAAAGATCTTAACACAACTAATTATTAAAGGCGCACTAGGGTGTACAACACCGGCAGAATGGTGGTATTTGTTCCAGTCCTGGGCAAAGGCGTGGAGAGGGCGTCCTTGAAGGAGTGTGAGGCGGCATTTCTTCGGTTTCCACCACACGTTGTTACCAAGATTTTGCAGAGGGGTCGTTATGGGTCTGAGGGATAGTGTTGCAAAAAAGATCTTAACACAACTAATTATTAAAGGCGCACTAGGGTGTACAACACCGGCAGAATGGTGGTATTTGTTCCAGTCCTGGGCAAAGGCGTGGAGAGGGCGTCCTTGAAGGAGTGTGAGGCGGCATTTCTTCGGTTTCCACCACAGCGTTGTTACCAAGATTTTGCAGAGGGGTCGTTATGGGTCTGAGGGATAGTGTTGCAAAAAAGATCTTAACACAACTATTATTAAAGGCGCACTAGGGTGTACAACACCGGCAGAATGGTGGTATTTGTTCCAGTCCTGGGCAAAGGCGTGGAGAGGGCGTCCTTGAAGGAGTGTGAGGCGGCATTTCTTCGGTTTCCACCACACGTTGTTACCAAGATTTTGCAGAGGGGTCGTTATGGGTCTGAGGGATAGTGTTGCAAAAAAGATCTTAACACAACTAATTATTAAAGGCGCACTAGGGTGTACAACACCGGCAGAATGGTGGTATTTGTTCCAGTCCTGGGCAAAGGCGTGGAGAGGGCGTCCTTGAAGGAGTGTGAGGCGGCATTTCTTCGGTTTCCACCACACGTTGTTACCAAGATTTTGCAGAGGGGTCGTTATGGGTCTGAGGGATAGTGTTGCAAAAAAGATCTTAACACAACTAATTATTAAAGGCGCACTAGGGTGTACAACACCGGCAGAATGGTGGTATTTGTTCCAGTCCTGGGCAAAGGCGTGGAGAGGGCGTCCTTGAAGGAGTGTGAGGCGGCATTTCTTCGGTTTCCACCACACGTTGTTACCAAGATTTTGCAGAGGGGTCGTTATGGGTCTGAGGGATAGTGTTGCAAAAAAGATCTTAACACAACTAATTATTAAAGGCGCACTAGGGTGTACAACACCGGCAGAATGGTGGTATTTGTTCCAGTCCTGGGCAAAGGCGTGGAGAGGGCGTCCTTGAAGGAGTGTGAGGCGGCATTTCTTCGGTTTCCACCACACGTTGTTACCAAGATTTTGCAGAGGGGTCGTTATGGGTCTGAGGGATAGTGTTGCAAAAAAGATCTTAACACAACTAATTATTAAAGGCGCACTAGGGTGTACAACACCGGCAGAATGGTGGTATTTGTTCCAGTCCTGGGCAAAGGCGTGGAGAGGGCGTCCTTGAAGGAGTGTGAGGCGGCATTTCTTCGGTTTCCACCACACGTTGTTACCAAGATTTTGCAGAGGGGTCGTTATGGGTCTGAGGGATAGTGTTGCAAAAAAGATCTTAACACAACTAATTATTAAAGGCGCACTAGGGTGTACAACACCGGCAGAATGGTGGTATTTGTTCCAGTCCTGGGCAAAGGCGTGGAGAGGGCGTCCTTGAAGGAGTGTGAGGCGGCATTTCTTCGGTTTCCACCACACGTTGTTACCAAGATTTTGCAGAGGGGTCGTTATGGGTCTGAGGGATAGTGTTGCAAAAAAGATCTTAACACAACTAATTATTAAAGGCGCACTAGGGTGTACAACACCGGCAGAATGGTGGTATTTGTTCCAGTCCTGGGCAAAGGCGTGGAGAGGGCGTCCTTGAAGGAGTGTGAGGCGGCATTTCTTCGGTTTCCACCACACGTTGTTACCAAGATTTTGCAGAGGGGTCGTTATGGGTCTGAGGGATAGTGTTGCAAAAAAGATCTTAACACAACTAATTATTAAAGGCGCACTAGGGTGTACAACACCGGCAGAATGGTGGTATTTGTTCCAGTCCTGGGCAAAGGCGTGGAGAGGGCGTCCTTGAAGGAGTGTGAGGCGGCATTTCTTCGGTTTCCACCACACGTTGTTACCAAGATTTTGCAGAGGGGTCGTTATGGGTCTGAGGGATAGTGTTGCAAAAAAGATCTTAACACAACTAATTATTAAAGGCGCACTAGGGTGTACAACACCGGCAGAATGGTGGTATTTGTTCCAGTCCTGGGCAAAGGCGTGGAGAGGGCGTCCTTGAAGGAGTGTGAGGCGGCATTTCTTCGGTTTCCACCACACGTTGTTACCAAGATTTTGCAGAGGGGTCGTTATGGGTCTGAGGGATAGTGTTGCAAAAAAGATCTTAACACAACTAATTATTAAAGGCGCACTAGGGTGTACAACACCGGCAGAATGGTGGTATTTGTTCCAGTCCTGGGCAAAGGCGTGGAGAGGGCGTCCTTGAAGGAGTGTGAGGCGGCATTTCTTCGGTTTCCACCACACGTTGTTACCAAGATTTTGCAGAGGGGTCGTTATGGGTCTGAGGGATGTTGTTGCAAAAACGATCTTAACACAACCAATTATTAAAGGCGCACTAAGGTGTACAACACCGGCAGAATGGTGGTATTTGTTCTAGTCCTGGGCAAAGGCGTGGAGAGGGCATCCTTGAAGGAGTGTGAGGCGGCATTTCTTCGGTTTCCACCACACGATGTTACCAAGATTTGGCAGAGGGGTCGTTATGGATCTGAGGGATGTTGTTGCAAAAAAGATCTTAACACAACTAATTATTAAAGGCGCACTAAGGTGTACAACACCGGCAGAATGGTGGTATTTGTTCTAGTCCTGGGCAAAGGCGTGGAGAGGGCATCCTTGAAGGAGTGTGAGGCGGCATTTCTTCGGTTTCCACCACACGATGTTACCAAGATTTGGCAGAGGGGTCGTTATGGGTCTGAGGGATAGTGTTGCAAAAAAGATCTTAACACAACTAATTATTAAAGGCGCACTAGGGTGTACAACACCGGCAGAATGGTGGTATTTGTTCCAGTCCTGGGCAAAGGCGTGGAGAGGGCGTCCTTGAAGGAGTGTGAGGCGGCATTTCTTCGGTTTCCACCACACGTTGTTACCAAGATTTTGCAGAGGGGTCGTTATGGGTCTGAGGGATAGTGTTGCAAAAAAGATCTTAACACAACTAATTATTAAAGGCGCACTAGGGTGTACAACACCGGCAGAATGGTGGTATTTGTTCCAGTCCTGGGCAAAGGCGTGGAGAGGGCGTCCTTGAAGGAGTGTGAGGCGGCATTTCTTCGGTTTCCACCACACGTTGTTACCAAGATTTTGCAGAGGGGTCGTTATGGGTCTGAGGGATAGTGTTGCAAAAAAGATCTTAACACAACTAATTATTAAAGGCGCACTAGGGTGTACAACACCGGCAGAATGGTGGTATTTGTTCCAGTCCTGGGCAAAGGCGTGGAGAGGGCGTCCTTGAAGGAGTGTGAGGCGGCATTTCTTCGGTTTCCACCACACGTTGTTACCAAGATTTTGCAGAGGGGTCGTTATGGGTCTGAGGGATAGTGTTGCAAAAAAGATCTTAACACAACTAATTATTAAAGGCGCACTAGGGTGTACAACACCGGCAGAATGGTGGTATTTGTTCCAGTCCTGGGCAAAGGCGTGGAGAGGGCGTCCTTGAAGGAGTGTGAGGCGGCATTTCTTCGGTTTCCACCACACGTTGTTACCAAGATTTTGCAGAGGGGTCGTTATGGGTCTGAGGGATAGTGTTGCAAAAAAGATCTTAACACAACTAATTATTAAAGGCGCACTAGGGTGTACAACACCGGCAGAATGGTGGTATTTCTTCCAGTCCTGGGCAAAGGCGTGGAGAGGGCGTCCTTGAAGGAGTGTGAGGCGGCATTTCTTCGGTTTCCACCACACGTTGTTACCAAGATTTTGCAGAGGGGTCGTTATGGGTCTGAGGGATAGTGTTGCAAAAAAGATCTTAACACAACTAATTATTAAAGGCGCACTAGGGTGTACAACACCGGCAGAATGGTGGTATTTGTTCCAGTCCTGGGCAAAGGCGTGGAGAGGGCGTCCTTGAAGGAGTGTGAGGCGGCATTTCTTCGGTTTCCACCACACGTTGTTACCAAGATTTTGCAGAGGGGTCGTTATGGGTCTGAGGGATAGTGTTGCAAAAAAGATCTTAACACAACTAATTATTAAAGGCGCACTAGGGTGTACAACACCGGCAGAATGGTGGTATTTGTTCCAGTCCTGGGCAAAGGCGTGGAGAGGGCGTCCTTGAAGGAGTGTGAGGCGGCATTTCTTCGGTTTCCACCACACGTTGTTACCAAGATTTTGCAGAGGGGTCGTTATGGGTCTGAGGGATAGTGTTGCAAAAAAGATCTTAACACAACTAATTATTAAAGGCGCACTAGGGTGTACAACACCGGCAGAATGGTGGTATTTCTTCCAGTCCTGGGCAAAGGCGTGGAGAGGGCGTCCTTGAAGGAGTGTGAGGCGGCATTTCTTCGGTTTCCACCACACGTTGTTACCAAGATTTTGCAGAGGGGTCGTTATGGGTCTGAGGGATAGTGTTGCAAAAAAGATCTTAACACAACTAATTATTAAAGGCGCACTAGGGTGTACAACACCGGCAGAATGGTGGTATTTGTTCCAGTCCTGGGCAAAGGCGTGGAGAGGGCGTCCTTGAAGGAGTGTGAGGCGGCATTTCTTCGGTTTCCACCACACGTTGTTACCAAGATTTTGCAGAGGGGTCGTTATGGGTCTGAGGGATAGTGTTGCAAAAATGATCTTAACACAACTAATTATTAAAGGCGCACTAGGGTGTACAACACCGGCAGAATGGTGGTATTTGTTCCAGTCCTGGGCAAAGGCGTGGAGAGGGCGTCCTTGAAGGAGTGTGAGGCGGCATTTCTTCGGTTTCCACCTCACGTTGTTACCAAGATTTTGCAGAGGGGTCGTTATGGGTCTGAGGGATGTGTTGCAAAAAAGATCTTAACACAACTAATTATTAAAGGCGCACTAGGGTGTACAACACCGGCAGAATGGTGGTATTTGTTCCAGTCCTGGGCAAAGGCGTGGAGAGGGCGTCCTTGAAGGAGTGTGAGGCGGCATTTCTTCGGTTTCCACCACACGTTGTTACCAAGATTTTGCAGAGGGGTCGTTATGGGTCTGAGGGATAGTGTTGCAAAAAAGATCTTAACACAACTAATTATTAAAGGCGCACTAGGGTGTACAACACCGGCAGAATGGTGGTATTTCTTCCAGTCCTGGGCAAAGGCGTGGAGAGGGCGTCCTTGAAGGAGTGTGAGGCGGCATTTCTTCGGTTTCCACCACACGTTGTTACCAAGATTTTGCAGAGGGGTCGTTATGGGTCTGAGGGATAGTGTTGCAAAAAAGATCTTAACACAACTAATTATTAAAGGCGCACTAGGGTGTACAACACCGGCAGAATGGTGGTATTTGTTCCAGTCCTGGGCAAAGGCGTGGAGAGGGCGTCCTTGAAGGAGTGTGAGGCGGCATTTCTTCGGTTTCCACCACACGTTGTTACCAAGATTTTGCAGAGGGGTCGTTATGGGTCTGAGGGATAGTGTTGCAAAAAAGATCTTAACACAACTAATTATTAAAGGCGCACTAGGGTGTACAACACCGGCAGAATGGTGGTATTTCTTCCAGTCCTGGGCAAAGGCGTGGAGAGGGCGTCCTTGAAGGAGTGTGAGGCGGCATTTCTTCGGTTTCCACCACACGTTGTTACCAAGATTTTGCAGAGGGGTCGTTATGGGTCTGAGGGATAGTGTTGCAAAAACGATCTTAACACAACTAATTATTAAAGGCGCACTAGGGTGTACAACACCGGCAGAATGGTGGTATTTGTTCCAGTCCTGGGCAAAGGCGTGGAGAGGGCGTCCTTGAAGGAGTGTGAGGCGGCATTTCTTCGGTTTCCACCACACGTTGTTACCAAGATTTTGCAGAGGGGTCGTTATGGGTCTGAGGGATAGTGTTGCAAAAAAGATCTTAACACAACTAATTATTAAAGGCGCACTAGGGTGTACAACACCGGCAGAATGGTGGTATTTCTTCCAGTCCTGGGCAAAGGCGTGGAGAGGGCGTCCTTGAAGGAGTGTGAGGCGGCATTTCTTCGGTTTCCACCACACGTTGTTACCAAGATTTTGCAGAGGGGTCGTTATGGGTCTGAGGGATAGTGTTGCAAAAAAGATCTTAACACAACTAATTATTAAAGGCGCACTAGGGTGTACAACACCGGCAGAATGGTGGTATTTCTTCCAGTCCTGGGCAAAGGCGTGGAGAGGGCGTCCTTGAAGGAGTGTGAGGCGGCATTTCTTCGGTTTCCACCTCACGTTGTTACCAAGATTTTGCAGAGGGGTCGTTATGGGTCTGAGGGATGTTGTTGCAAAAAAGATCTTAACACAACTAATTATTAAAGGCGCACTAGGGTGTACAACACCGGCAGAATGGTGGTATTTCTTCCAGTCCTGGGCAAAGGCGTGGAGAGGGCGTCCTTGAAGGAGTGTGAGGCGGCATTTCTTCGGTTTCCACCACACGTTGTTACCAAGATTTTGCAGAGGGGTCGTTATGGGTCTGAGGGATAGTGTTGCAAAAAAGATCTTAACACAACTAATTATTAAAGGCGCACTAGGGTGTACAACACCGGCAGAATGGTGGTATTTCTTCCAGTCCTGGGCAAAGGCGTGGAGAGGGCGTCCTTGAAGGAGTGTGAGGCGGCATTTCTTCGGTTTCCACCACACGTTGTTACCAAGATTTTGCAGAGATGTCGTTATGGGTCTGAGGGATAGTGTTGCAAAAAAGATCTTAACACAACTAATTATTAAAGGCGCACTAGGGTGTACAACACCGGCAGAATGGTGGTATTTCTTCCAGTCCTGGGCAAAGGCGTGGAGAGGGCGTCCTTGAAGGAGTGTGAGGCGGCATTTCTTCGGTTTCCACCACACGTTGTTACCAAGATTTTGCAGAGGGGTCGTTATGGGTCTGAGGGATAGTGTTGCAAAAACGATCTTAACACAACTAATTATTAAAGGCGCACTAGGGTGTACAACACCGGCAGAATGGTGGTATTTCTTCCAGTCCTGGGCAAAGGCGTGGAGAGGGCGTCCTTGAAGGAGTGTGAGGCGGCATTTCTTCGGTTTCCACCACGCGTTGTTACCAAGATTTTGAAGAGGGGTCGTTATGGGTCTGAGGGATAGTGTTGCAAAAATGATCTTAACACAACTAATTATTAAAGGCGCACTAGGGTGTACAACACCGGCAGAATGGTGGTATTTGTTCCAGTCCTGGGCAAAGGCGTGGAGAGGGCGTCCTTGAAGGAGTGTGATGCGGCATTTCTTCGGTTTCCACCTCACGTTGTTACCAAGATTTTGCAGAGGGGTCGTTATGGGTCTGAGGGATGTTGTTGCAAAAAAGATCTTAACACAACTAATTATTAAAGGCGCACTAGGGTGTACAACACTGGCAGAATGGTGGTATTTGTTCCAGTCCTGGGCGAAGGCGTGAAGGGGGCGTCCTTGAAGGAGTGTAAGGCGGCATTCCTTCAGTTTCCACCACACGTTCTTAACAAGATTTAGCAGAGGGGTCGTTATGAGTCTGAGGGATAGTGTTGCAAAAAAGATCCTAACACAACTAATTATTAAAGGCGCACTAGGGTGTACAACTCCAGCAAATTGGTGGTATTTGTTCCAGTCCTGGGCGAAGGCGAGAGGGGGGCGTCCTTGAAGGAGTGTGAGGCGGCATTTCTTCGGTTTCCAACACACGTTGTTAACAAGATTTGGCAGAGGGGTCGTTATGAGTCTGAGGGATAGTGTTGCAAAAAAGATCTTAACACAACTTGTTTTAAAAGGCGCACTAGGGAGTACAACTCCGGCAGATTAGTGGTATTTGTTCCAGTCCTGAGCGAAGGCTTGAAGGGGGCGTCCTTGAAGGAGTGTGAGGCGGCATTTCTTCTGTTTCCAACACACGTTGTTAACAAGATTCGGCAGAGGGGTCATTATGAGTCTGAGGGATGTTGTTGCCGAAACGATCTTAACACAACTAATTATTAAAGGCGCACTAGGGTGTACAACTCCGGCAGATTGGTGGTATTTGTTCCAGTCCTGGGTAAGGGCGTGGAGGGGGCGTCCTTGAAGGAGTGTGAGGCGGCATTTCTTCGGTTTCCAATACACGTTGTTACCAAGATTGGGCAGAGGGGTCGTTATGGGTCTGAGGGATGTTGTTGCAAAAAAGATCTTAACACAACTAATTATTGAAGGCCCACTAGGGTGTACATCTCCGGCAGATTGGTGGTATTTGTTCCAGTCCTGGGCGAAGGCGAGAAGGGGGCGTCCTTGAAGGAGTGTGAGGCGGCATTTCTTCGGTTTCCACTACACGTTGTTACCAAGATTCAGCAGGGGGGTCGTTATGAGTCTGAGGAATGTTGTTGCAAAAACGATCTTAACACAACTGGTTTTTTTTAGGCGCACTAGGGTGTACAACACCGGCAGAATGGTGGTATTTGTTCTAGTCCTGGGCGAAGGCGTAGAGGGGGCGTTCTTGAAGGAGTGTAAGGCGGCATTCCTTCGATTTCCACCACACGTTGTTAACAAGATTTGGCAGAGGGGTCGTTATGAGTCTGAGGGATAGTGTTGCAAGAAAGATCTTGACACAACTGGTTTTTTATAGGCGCACTAGGGTGTACAACTCCGGCAGATTGGTGGTATTTGTTCCAGTCCTGGGCGAAGGCGTGAAGGGGGCGTCCTTGAAGGAGTGTGAGGCGGCATTTCTTCTGTTTCCTCTACACGTTGTTAACAAGATTTGGCAGAGGGGTCGTTTTGAGTCTGAGGGATATTGTTGCAAAACAGATCTTAACACAACAAATTGTTCAAGGCGCACTAGGGTGTACAACACCGGCAGAATGGTGGAATTTGTTCCAGTCCTGGGCGAAGGCGTGGAGAGGGCGTCCTTGAAGGAGTGTGAGGCGGCATTTCTTCGGTTTCCACCACACGTTGTTAACAGGATTTGGCAGAGGGGTCGTTATGAGTCTGGGGGATAGTGTTGCAAAAAAGAATATAACACAACAAATTATAAAGGCGCACTAGGGTGTACAACACCGGCAGAATGGTGGTATTTGTTCCAGTCCTGGGCGAAGGCGTGAAGGGGGCGTCCTTGAAGGAGTGTGAGGCGGCATTTCTTCGGTTTCCTGTACATGTTGTTAACAAGATTTGGCAAAGGGGTCGTTATGGGTCTGAGGGATTCTGTTGCGAAAACGATCTTAACACAACTTATTATTAAAGGCGCACTAGGGTGTACAACTCCCGGCAGATTGGTGGTATTTGTTCCAGTCCCGGGCGAAGGCGTGGAGAGGGCGTCCTTGAAGGAGTGTGAGGCGGCTTTTCTTCTGTTTCCACCACACGTTGTTTACAAGATTTGGCAGAGGGGTCGTTATGGGTCTGAGGGATGTGGTTGCAAAACATATCTTAACACAACTAAATATAAAAGGCGCACTAGGGTGTACAACACCGGCAGATTGGTGGTATTTGTTCCAGTCCTGGGCGAAGGCGTGAAGGGGGCGTCCATGAAGGAGTGTGAGGCGGCATTTCTTTTGTTTCCAATACACGTTGTTACCAAGATTTGGCAAAGGGGTCGTTATGTGTCTGAGGGATATTGTTGCAAAAAAGATCTTAACACAACTGATTTTTAGAGGCGCACTAGGGTGTACAACACCGGCAGAATGGTGGTATTTGTTCCAGTCCTGGGCGAAGGCGTGGAGAGGGCGTCCTTGAAGGAGTGTGAGGCGGCATTTCTTCTGTTTCCACTACACGTTGTTTACAAGATTTGGCAAAGGGGTCGTTATGAGTCTGAGGGATTTGGTTGCGAAAAAGATCTTAACACAACTAGTTATTAAAGGCGCACTAGGGTGTACAACACCGGCAGAATGGTGGTATTTGTTCCAGTCCTGGGCGAGGGCGTGAAGGGGGCGTCCTTGAAGGAGTGTGTGGCGGCATTTCTTCGGTTTCCATTACACGTTGTTACCACGATTTACACGGTGGGTCGTTATGGGTCTGAGGAATGGTGTTGCAAAACAGATCTTAACACAACTAATTATTAAAGACGCACTAGGGTGTACAACTCCTTCAGAATGGTGGTATTTGTTCCAGTCCTGAGCGAAGGCGTGGAGAGGGCGTCCTTGAAGGAGTGTGAGGCGGCATTTCTTCGGTTTCCACCACACGTTGTTAACAAGATTTGGCAGAGGGGTCGTTATGAGTCTGAGGGATGGTGTTGCAAAAACGATCTTAACACAACTAATTATTAAAGGCGCACTAGGGTGTACAACACCGGCAGAATGGTGGTATTTGTTCCAGTCCTGGGCGAGGGCGTGAAGGGGGCGTCCTTGAAGGTGTGTGTGGCGGCATTTCTTTGGTTTTCACCACACGTTGTTACCACGATTCAACAGGGGGGTCGTTATGGGTCTGAGGAATGGTGTTGCAAAACAGATCTTAACACAACTAATTATTAAAGGCGCACTAGGGTGTACAACACCGGCAGATTGGTGGTATTTGTTCCAGTCCTGGGCGAGGGCGTGAAGGGGGCGTCCTTGAAGGAGTGTGTGGCGGCATTTCTTTGGTTTCCACCACACGTTGTTACCACGATTTAACAGGGGGGTCGTTATGGGTCTGAGGAATGGTGTTGCGAAAACGATATTAACACAACTAATTATCAGGGATGTGTACGGAGTAAGATCCGCACCGCGAGTTAGGGTTTTTACGGAGCGGATTGACAAACCGCACCGCTCCGTGACAAAACCAGACAACGGATAACCGATCCGTCCAAATCCGTGAAGTAGGTCAAGGGCGGATATCCGCTCCGCTTTGCTCCGTGACGCATGGAGGAAATCCGCTCCGCTCCGTGAAACGTTTTCAAGGACAAAAATCCGCTCCGCAAAAATCCGTGATTTGAAAAGAGCGCGGATATCCGCTCCGCTCCGCTCCGTCACGACAAAATAAAATCCGCACCGCTCCGTATGATGTTTTTCTCCAGCGGCCAGATCCGTAAGTAACGGATAATTTACGGAGCGGATTGGTCTGCTCCGTAGATGATCCGTGACCAATCCGTAGACAGTGGCGGATTAAACCGTGTGAAGGTCACGGGTTTTGAGCCTTCAACAATTGTTCTGAATAGCGGATAACTTATACAAATACCGTTCTTGGCCAGGACTCTCCAGATACGGTTCTGAAATTTTAAAATTATCGTATAAATTTGTGCTGCTATCAGCCATACACACCGCGGTTGGCCGACGTCCTGCTCCGCACACAAAACGCGGACACTACTCGTGAGTGGTACGAACACACAAACACTGCAACGCAGCAGCGCAGCCGCGGTACGCACGCATAGGATGCCAGATGTCATGGATTCTTCTGGCGATGCAGCGGCTGAGCTGCAGCAATCCTCGCCTTCAACCGAGCCTCCTGCTCCTTCTTGTCCCTCTCCGACACCGGAGGATCCAACTAGTACTGCTGCTGTGCGGGCATCCACAACTCCAGCCGAGAACACATCATCACTATGTACCGCTGTTGCTGCTGAGGAAATTGTCTCTGTTTTCATTTTTTCTGTCTCTGTTTTCTTTTTTCTTTTTTCTTGTTTCTTTTTTCGGTTTTCCTGTTTTTTGTTTTTTGTTTTTGTCGCGGCGATGGAATTGTTGAAGTATCTGGTACTTTGTAGGAGTACTTGCGTACTTACCTATTTACCAGAGATGTGCGCGGAATTCATGCTCTTGCGCGCCTGCTGTACCAACTCTGGTCAATCTGTTCTACTCGGAGTATTTCTTTTTCACCCTTCTCTTAATCCAAGTGTTTTTTCAGACATCCTTTTTTTTATTTTTTTATGAAGGGGACTCGACGCGTGCGGGCGCGAGATTCTTTCCATGCTCGCCAGCCCTCTCCGCCATGTATAACTCCGAGAACCATGTGTCTATCCGTAGTTAGTTTCTGATATCAGGAGAAATCCGGTCAACATCCGCGGATAACCGTCCAATATTACGGATTTCTTGATACGGTTTTGCGTGGATAAACGCAGCGGATTTGTACGGTTTGCTCGACGGAGTGGACAATCCGCTCCGTGAAAAAATCCGTCTGACGGATATCCGCTCCGCAACAATCCGCACAAATCTCGATGCCGGATATCCGCTCCGTAAAAATCCGTGACTTTTTTCTGTGAGCGAATATCCGCTCCGCTCCGCTCCGTGACAAATTAAAAAATCCGCTCCGCTCCGTGACATCCATGAACATAACGGATATCCGCCATGTCGTAATCCGTGGATTTTTTTTGGACAGAAATCCGCACCGTGAGAATCCGCAACTTTTTGCTAGAGCGAATATCCGCTCCGCTCCGCTCCGTCAGATTCTAAAAATAAAAAAATCCGCACCGCGGTGCGGATCTTACTCCGTACACATCCCTGCTAATTATTAAAGGCGCACTAGGGTGTACAACACCGGCAGAATGGTGGTATTTGTTCCAGTCCTGGGCGAAGGCGTGAAGGGGGCGTCCTTGAAGGAGTGTGAGGCGGCATTTCTTCTGTTTCCACCACACGTTGTTAACAAGATTTGGCAGAGGGGTCGTTATGGGTCTGAGGGATAGTGTTGCAAAAAAGATCTTAACACAACTAATTATTAAAGGCGCACTAGGGTGTACAACACCGGCAGAATGGTGGTATTTGTTCCAGTCCTGGGCAAAGGCGTGGAGGGGGCGTCCTTGAAGGAGTGTGAGGCGGCATTTCTTCGGTGTCCACCACACGTTGTTACCAAGATTTGGCAGAGGGGTCGTTATGGGTCTGAGGGATGGTGTTGCAAAACATATCTTAACACAACTAATTATTAAAGGCGCACTAGGGTGTAACAACTCCGGCAGAATGGTGGAATTTGTTCTACTCCTGGGCAAAGGCGTGGAGAGGGCGTCCTTGAAGGAGTGTGAGGCGGCATTTCTTCTGTTTCCACCACACGTTGTTAACAAGATTTGGCAGAGGGGTCGTTATGAGTCTGAGGGATGGTGTTGCAAAAAAGATCTTAACACAACTAATTATTAAAGGCGCACTAGGGTGTACAACCCTAATGTATTCGCTGTTAATCGTTCCTCTGCTGGTGCTGCAAGCTTTGGTTCGATTGGGATTTGAAGTGGGGCTGTAGGTAGACAATCGTTCGTTCCCGGAACTGTAAGTAGGACTCTTGGAAGCCAGTCCTATGTTCCTCCCGAATCTACTCCGTCGAGCAGGTGGTGGGAAAGTGTCGCCAGTGGAAACAATCTGATTCCCGGGGCCGGCATTACTGATACAGGAGAGAAGTTGAGTGGGGGTCCTTTCAAAGTTCCCAAGGCTCCTGCTTTCGATGGGACAGACGTGCCTTACCCCTCATGGTGGCAGAATTTTCTGCTAAGTGCCCGGCACAACAATCTGTATGAGGCGTTTGTTTCCGAGACTGAGATTCCGATTGCTGACGTTGGTTTCGACTCGACCCCCTGGGTAAAGAAAGTGTTTCAAGTGTGGGGAGGTCGGTCACGTGAAGAAGGACTGTCTGGCTCGTGTGATCGCTCATCCCTCCCAGACCGGATCATCCAAGGACGCCAAGAATGAAAACGGTGAGATATCTGAGTTGTTAGTGCTTCTGTCCCAAACTGACTCGGACCTGAGGTATACCTGGAATGATGCCATGGTGTTTCTGTCCCAAAATCTCTCAAACGATTGGAGTGATGACACGTACCTTGCATCGTGGTATGGCTCTGTACTGGTGAATTGGATGAATTCTTATGGTGCTGATATTCCAACGCTGTATAGTGAAGTGGCGGACAGGATAAGGAACTATTTCGGTAGTGATCGTGTTATTCGTGATTTTATTCGTGAATATGCCACTCTCACCAAGAAGAGGTGTTTCGAAGATTGCAATTGGTATGCAGACACAGGTACCGCTTTTCACATGACAGATTCTCTCTCGTGTATGAAGGATGTGAAGCCTTGCCACACGAATGTAAAGGGAATTGGTGGCGTGACTTGTGAGGTAGCTCTTTCAGGAACTCTGGAATTGGTGTTCGTGTCTGCTGACAACGAGTTTTTGGTAGAGTTGAAGAATGTGCTGTACTGTCCCAAATTGGGGTACAACCTTTTTTCCCCCAGCACAGAAATTTGATGGCGAGTCATGGAATGGTCTTGGTTGTCCTCGTGGTGTGATGACTGCTTTCCACGGACATGTGACTTTTGAGAATTTTGATGGCATGCTCGTTGCGACTGCGTATCGTGTGGGTGATGACTCTATTGGATCCGTGTTGGCTGCCCTCACTCCTTCAAACCCCAAGCACGAAACGAGTATGGATGTGAATGACTTTCATAACATTTATGCTCACTCACATGAAGGATTGCTTCGTACTACTGCAAAGCGACTGGGTACCAAGTTGACTGGTAGCCTAGATACTTGTACGGGATGTTCGATGTCGAAGGCAATTAAAAAAGGGATTGCTCGTGAAACTAAATGTAGATCAGATAAAAAGTTAGGGAGAGTTTATGTTGACCTGGGAGGGAAGAAGGCCGTTGTGTCCATAGAGGGAAAGTATTACCCCATGATTGTGAAGGATGATTTCACAAGGCGTGCATGGATCTATTTCCTGATAAGTAAATCAGACGCTGCGAGTGCTTTCCGGAGTTTTCTTGCTAGTGTGCGTGCTGATGGAATCCCATCATTGGTTGAGATTGCTAGATCTGACAATGGAGGGGAGTTTTTCGGTGAGAATTTGCATCTGTGTGCAATGAGCTCTTGATTAAGCAAGAGTTTACCCCAGCTGACAGTCCTCAATACAACGGTGTTGCAGAGCGTGGCTTGGGATTGATAGAGGAGGCCGCAATGGCGGCTCGTGTTCAGGCGAAAGTTCTTTTTGGGCATGTACAGTTACCTAAGACTGACAGACTCTGGGCTGAGGCAATGCACTGGGCTTGCGAGGCACTTAATCACACGGCTTGTTCTGCTAACCCCGATTCCAAGTCGCCGCATGAAATGTGGTATGGGGAAGCTCGTCCTGTTAAACCTTATCAATCTTTGAAACCGGCGTACTGCAAGTGGCAGCGACCGTCGAAGCTGTTTCCGAAGGGTGAGAGTTGCTTTTATGTCGGTCCTTCGAGAGACCACCCGCGTGATTTTCATAGAATACTTACGAGGGCTGGGACTATTCAGGAAACGAGGGATGTAACGTGGGAGGCGTTGCCGTCACAACTCCCTCCACCGCAACCTCCGTTGCCGATAGAGATCGCGGAGGAGGGAGGGGAGGAAAGTGACAACGATGTAGAAGCCGAGGTATGGCCGCTTGTAGGGAGGGGAGTTGCCCACACACTGTTGCGAAATAACGCGGCAGTGATCCCCTCTGGTGCAGCAACGAACGAGGTAGTGGTCCCCCCTGGTGAAGCAGTCGATGTGGTTGAAAGTGTTGACGCAGAGAGTGTAGGTCGATCGCCGTTTGCCCCCTCTGTGCCATCTTCGCCCGTTCTCTCTGTGTCGTCTCCAGCACCTGAGTTCACCGATGGTGAGGGGCAGGGAGGGCAAGATGTGGGGGAACTAGAGTCGGTGGGTCCTGAAGAGCAGGATACAGAGTCTGTAGGGCCGGGAGGGCAGGAGGCAGAGGCAGAGGCATCTCCTCCAGTTGCTCGTCGTCCGCGGCATGTAGCTGAGCTAGCTGATTTCAACAACCCTGCGTGTGAGAATGATGAAGTAAGAGAAGGTAGAACTCGCGCGCAAACCCGTGCAGTTAACCAGCAGAATGTATCTGGCCTTGTGGCCACTCTAGGGCCCGTCTGCGCAACAGAGATAATATATGCGCTGTTGGCGGAGCAGAGAGCAGGTGACGCAGTGGAATTGCCGAAAGAACTAGTGCAGGACGTAGAGTCTGAGCCTGATAGCTATCAAGAAGCCCGGCAATCGAAGTACGCCACGATTTGGGATGTAGCTATGTCTGCAGAAGTTGAAAGCTTGATAAGGGCAGGAACGTTCACGTTAGCGGTAAAGATCCCAATAGGCTGTAACGTGATAGATGCTAGATGGGTTTTCAAATGGAAAGCAGACGAAACAGGAAAGATAGTGAAGGCCAAGGCTAGGCTTGTCGCGAAGGGCTTCAGGCAGAAGTATGGTGTAGACTATCTTGAGACTTTCTCGCCTACTGCAAATCCTGCATCAATTCGATTGTTGGTAGCATTGGCGTGCAAGTATGATTTGGAATTACTCCACTGGGACATTGAGCAGGCGTTTGTTAAGTCGAAGTTGGATCACGAGGTGTTCATGAAGTTGCCTCCTGGCTGTGGTTCGATGTCAGGAAAGGTTGTCCGTCTGAACGAGAGTTTGTACGGATTGAAGAAGGCATCTAGACCATTTTACAAGAGGCTAGTATCGGATCTAAAGAGGATTGGTTTCGAGCAGTCTCTGTGTGACCCCTGTGTGCCGCGTTTCATGATGGGAGACGAGGTGATAGGGATGGTCGCGATTCACGTGGATGACATTTTGTATGCAGGAACTAAGAGTCTTGCCAAGGTGGTTGCAGAAGCTCTAGGCGATTCTCTTCCTACGAAGAATTTGGGTGAGGTCAAGTTCTTTCTTGGTTACGCATTTATTCGCGACCGCGAGGCTGGCACGATTGAGATTTCTCAGGAGAGTTACATCAGGAGTGTGCTTGAGAGATTCAAAATTTGTCGCACCAGCCCAATCCCTGCTTCCCCTGCTAACGATAACAGGTCCGTGATGGAGGATGAGGAGGCAGGAAATGTGCCGTTCCGAGAGGTGGTGGGGTGCCTGATGTGGGTCGCCAATGGGACGAGGCCCGACATCTCGAATGCTGTGCGGGCGGTGGCGAGGCACTCTCATGAGCCAAAGAAGAGAGACTGGAAGGCAGCTTAGAAGATTCTGAACTATCTTCTGGAAACGGCACATCTAACTCTGAAGTACAAGAGAGGCAGTACCGTTGATGACGTAGGCACGTTGGTGTACGTAGATGCAGACTTTGCCAGCAAGGCCATTGACCGTAGATCAGTTTCGGGAGCACTAGTTATTGTGGCTGCCTGTCTTGTAGCTTGGCTTTCTTGGACGCAGAAATGCGTTTCGCAGTCGACTTCTGAAGCAGAGTATCTTGCGATGGGCGATGGTGTGAAGGAATCTCTGTTTGTGAACGGAATGCTTCAGTTCTTGAGGCCTAGTGTAGAGCCTCGTAAAATTGACGTCCTTGAGGACAAAGAGGGAGCGATTGCGCTTGCAGAGAATCCGCTTAGCTCGAGCAGGAGTAAGCACATCGACGTGAGGCACCACTTTCTTAGAAATCTGACCGAGGAGGGTGTGATCGAGATCACGCATGTTCCCAGCGAAAAACAACATGCGGACATCCTCACGAAGGCTCTGCCGAGAAGTATTTTTGAAGTTCACCGTGACTTTGCATTGGGCTCTAGGAAGTAGGAGTCTGAATTATTTTTGTTTGTCATACTGCATGTTGTGGGTCTGGTAGATACAACAGCCCCTAGGGAGGGTGTTGGTGATAGCGGCAGTGTGTATCGGCCGAGCTGCTGTAGATCATCTGATTGGATAGTTTGAATATTGAATTGTCAATTGTAGTAAGTTGATGCTGGATATTCTGGGAATACTCTTTGTGGTACTTCGATAGGTTGTACACAAGTACGAGCTGTACAATGGACCGTAGGTGTGTGTGTCGGTACATTGGTATGTGGTACATTGGACACTTATCCAGTAGGAAGGTTCAGGCATTGTTGCTGTAGGTCTGACTATCGGGTAGTTGCATAGCGTGATCCTGAGGGTGAGGTTGTGCGCGCCCACGAGCGCCCCCACCCTGCTCACTCCACCTTGCCTACCTGTCTCAGAAGGGCAATTGCTCAATAATACAACATATTTTCCCCAGAAGCCACGAGTTTACCAACAGCGCACGGCATGATTGATAGAGCTAAGGCACGGTTGGTAGCTAAGGGCTATAGCCAGGTAGAGGGAGTCGACGACTTCGAGACGTTTTGCCCCCACTGCCTCGACCACGTCTAACAGATTCATTGCAGCAATGGCGTGCAAGCTTGATTGGGACTTGAGACACTTGGACATTGACCAGGCCATTATTCAGGCAGAGTTGGATACCGAGATTTTCTTGAGACTTCTTCGTGGTTGTGGCGAGATGTCGGGTAAGGTAGTCCTACTCAACAAAGTCCTTTACGGGCTGAAGCAGAGTCGCCGCTCATGGTACAAGCTACTGTCGTCAACCTTAGTACAGTGTGGGTTTGAGCAGTGCTTGGTGGACCCGTGCGTGTTTCGGCTAATAATGTTGAATGCGCGGTTGTGGCGATGCTGGTGGTCCACGTGGATCACATCAAGATCGCAGCGACCAAGGACGTGACGGATTCGGTAGTAGCTGATCTCAATAAGAGATTTCCTACAAAACATCTGGGCGAGGTTACGTGGTACATGGGTAGCGAGTACAGGAGGGATCGTGAGAAGGGAACCGTGGAGATTTCGCAGACTCAGTTCATCCGAAACGTTGTCGACCGTTTCGGTATCACTAAGACAAACCCCATCCCCGCTTCACCGTCGTTGGACCTCGGGTACGTGAGTGATGAGGAACCTGTGGTGGACGCGAATTTCGTGAAATTGTGGGGAGTTTGATGTTGATTGCGAACCAGACGAGACCTGACATCTCCAACGCAGTGCGAGCGATTGCGCGGTTCTCGCACGATCCGAAGGAAGTACACGTGAAGGCTGCTAGGACGGTTCTCGAGTACTTGAGCGCTACAGCCCACTTGGGCTTGACTTTCAGGAAAGAGAATAAGTTGGGGGATGTACAGTTGGAATACGACCTAGACACGTACGTAGACGCAGACTACGCCCACAAGGCCGAGGACAGGCGTTCGGTATCTGGTGTAGCTGTTTGCTGCGGAGGAACGCTCGTATCCTGGTTTTCTAGGACGCAGAAATGCTTTACGCTCTCCACCACTGGGGCCGAGTACGTAGCGATGGCCGACGGGGTGAAGGAGGCCCTGTACGTGGGAGGAGTCTTGGTTTTCTTGATGCCTAGTCTTGGATCGCCGAGCATTGGAGGGTTTGAAGACAAAAAAGGGGCGATTGACTTGGCCAAAAACCCACTGAGTTCGTCAAACAGCAAGCACATTGATGTGAGGTACCACTTCCTGCGCGAGTTGGTGGGAAAATGATACTTATGCGTCAAGTACTTAAGGACGGAGGATCAGCATGCAGACATTCTCACCAAGGCGATTGCTCGGGGGAGTTTTGAGAAACGCCGTGACTTTTTGTTGGGGATATAAGTTTTCCGTCGTAAATTGATTTTGGGAGTTGCCAGCGTTGTTGCAGGCTTGTTAGTTGATCCAGCGCCAGGGAGGGTGTTCGATATAGCTTGTTTCAACGAACAAAGTAGGAACAACGATGGTCACAGAGGATCGTCCGACGGGGTATTGTGGGATTACCCGACGGTGTATTGCGGAATAATATAACATGGGAAGGACACGTGGAATAGCCCTGGAGGTCCTTGTAGACTGTTCCTAGAACCAATCTAGGAACACGTGGAAATATGATAATGGAGTACCTGTAGTATTTGGGAATTTGGAGGCTTTGACAATATTGCCTGGTGTGGAGCGAGATGGCGTCGCCCACTCGCCTCACTTCATATATTTCCCTCTTATCAGCATCCGGGACCAACTAATAAAGACATACATATACCATCTTCTTCACACTGTGTGTTGCCGTGAAGCTCGCGGCCTGAGACTGGGCTGCTGGGAGCACATTATTTTCTTCGCATAACCGATTTAATCCAACAACACCAACACACGCCAAGCACCGTTCGGCTGCCCTGCCAACCCCGCGCTGGTGGGACATTTGGGACGCACACTGCACACGCGACACACACAACACACAACACAGGCAACACACATAACGAAAATAGTTCACTTTGTTGTGCCCTGGGCTGCGGAAAAAAACTCCCCTCCCAAAAAACCGCCTCGTCCTTACAAAAAAAACAAAAAATTCAAACGGCCGCACGGCCGCGCTTCAAATCAAACGGCGCTACAAACTACACCCTGGCACGCGAACACCCTCGCAGCGCACACCGCACACCCTATTTCTATCCCTCGTCGGATACACCGCGCTCCTCGGCGCTGCGCTGGAACTTTTGCGCCCCTGCTGTTCGATCCTGCCCGTGTGGTCTGCCGTGTCTGCGTGCGGCGGCGACTGCGTCCTTCAGTTCGGCTGCTGCATACTTCATCTCGCTGGTTCTCCTGTCGCAGCTCATCTCCGCCGCGTGCTGTGGGTGTCTGCTATGAGCCTCTTCGCTTGTTCTAGGCTCCTTCTCTGCGGCTGCGTGTTCTTCGCCCTCTTCAAACCTACCACCTCCTCGTGCTGCGGCGGAATCTCTGCACACCGTGCAGCGGAACGTCCCTACAGCAGAGCGGTATCTTGACGACTGGGGAGACCAACTCTTCCATTACACATTCACAGGGCTCTCTCTGTGTAGTACATACATGTGTAGCGCAGCAGTACTCCTGTGTGTTTGCGTGTGTAGGATACGCGTACGTGTTCGAACCTGGCATACTACCTCTCCTTCCTCCAGCGCTCCTGCGTTACAAATCCCTTCCATCACCTGTGTATGCAGGTGTGTACACGGCACTGCTTATGATCAGGGATGTTCACGGAGTAAGATCCGCACCGCGGTGCGGATTTTTTATTTTTAGAATCTGACGGAGCGGAGCGGAGCGGATATTCGCTCTAGCAATAAGTTGCGGATTGTCACGGTGCGGATTTCCGTCCATAAAAAATCCACGGATTACGACGGAACGGATATCCGTATGTTCATGGATGTCACGGAGCGGAGCGGATTTTTTAATTTGTCACGGAGCGGACCGGAGCGGATATTCGCTCACAGAAAAAGTCACGGATTTTTACGGAGCGGATATCCGACATCGAGATTTGTGCGGATTATTGCGGAGCGGATATCCGTCAGACGGATTTTTTCACGGAGCGGATTGTCCACTCCGTCGAGCAAACCGTACAAATCCGCTGCGTTTCTCCACGCAAAACCGTATCCATGAATCCGTAATATTGGACGGTTATCCGCGGATGTTGACCGGATTTCTCCTGATATCAGAGACTACGGAAAGACACGTTGTTCTCGGAGTTATACATGGCGGAGGGGGGTGGCGAGCAGGGAAAGAATCGCGCGCACGCACGCGTCGAGTCCCCTTCATAAGAAAGGATGTCTGAAAGAAACACTTAGATTAAGAGAAGAGTGAAAAAGAAATAGAACAGAGTGACCAGAGTTGGTACAGCAGGCGCGCAAGAGCAGGAACTCCGCGCACATCTCTGGTAAATAGGTAAGTACGTAAGTACTCCTACAAAGTACCAGATACTTCACCAATTCCATCGCCGCGACAAAAACAAAAACAGGAAAATAGAAAATAGAAAACAGAGAGAAAAACAGCAGAAGTGAAACATGGAGACACTTTCCTCAGCAGCAACAGCGGTACATGGTGAGACCACCGAAGTACAGAAAATGCGAAAATTCGAAAATTCGAAAATTCAGCCCGGGCGAAAGAAGGGAAAAACGGAAAAGCCAGGGATACAGATCAACTCAACGGCAGTGAAAGATGAGCGCCTGCACCCGTCTGCTCCAACCCTACCGCTCGCCACTCGTTACTCATCGAGTTCGATTACGAGATCCTTCCCGGCCTCTGCGGCCTGCACCTCGACCACTTTAGCCTTTGCTTTCTCCTGCTCTTGAGAGATCTTTTCGATCAAATCTCGAAGCTTCTTGACCTCCGGAATGAGATCCGGGTTAGTCCTGAGGAACATCATTTTCTCAACGCGGTCGGGTGTCGTACGGCGACGAAGGCTAGAATGCACAAACCCCAGCTGCGAGAACTCCCTCTCCGACTGGCAGCTTGTGCTGTCGATGCAATGGTACACGCGGGCAAGCACGGATAAGATGGGAAATTGCGCCGCTGCCATGACGTTTCCGTGGGGATCAAGCCGCGGGCTTCCAGCGTCACGCCAGTAGCCCAACACGTCTAAGTCCTGATTGTTTGCTACGGCGGGTGGCTGCTTGTACTCCTCCACCTCGTTGCTCATGCGAATCTGCAGCAGTACTAGTAGGATTCTCCGGTGTTGTTGGAGATGGAGAAGGAGCGGGAGAAGGAGCAGGAGACTCGGTTGAAGGCGAGGATTGCTGCACCTCAGCCTCTGCATCGCCAGAATCAATGACATCTGGCATCCTATGCGTGCGTACCGCTGCTGCGCTGCTGCGTTGGAAGTGTGTTTGTGTGTTCGTACCTCTCACGAGTAGGGTCCGCGTTGTGTGTGCGGAGCAGGACGTCGGCCAACCGCGGCGTGTATGGCTGATAGCAGCACAAACAAATCGCACAAATATATAAAATATCTGGAGAGTGCTGGCCAAGAACAATATTTGTATAGGTTATCCGCTATTCAGAACAATTGTTCAGGGCTCAAAACCCGTGACATTCACACGGTTTAATCCGTCACTGTACTACGGATTGGTCACGGATCATCTACGGAGCAGACCAATCCGCTCCGTAAATAATCCGTTACTTACGGATCGGGCCACTGGAAAAAAGAATCATACGGAGCGGTGCGGATTTTATTTTGTTGTGACGGAGCGGAGCGGAGCGGATATCCGCGCTCTTTTCAAATCACGGATTTTTGCGGAGCGGATTTCTGCCTTGAAAAAGTTTGACGGAGCGGAGCGGATTTCCAGAATGCGTCACGGAGCAAAGCGGAGCGGATATCCGCCCCTGACTTACTTCACGGATTTGCGCGGATCGGTTATCCGTTGTCTAGTTTTGTCACGGAGCGGTGCGGTTTGTCAATCCGCTCCGTGAAAATCCGCTCCGCGAACTTTTTTTCACTCCGTGAACATCCCTGCTTATGATACGCTGCGCACTCAGCATGGTTACAGCAGTGTTGTATGTAGAGCGGTGTGCACACAGCTCTCGCTGTGCAGCACATACATGTGTAGCGCAGCAGTACTCCTGTGTGTTTGCGTGTGTAGGATGCGCGTACGTGTTCGAACCTGACATACTACCTCACCTTCCTCCAGCGTTCCTGCGGTACAAATCCCTTCCATCACCTGTGTATGCAGGTGGGTACAGCGGTGTACACACAGCTCTCGCTGTGTGTAGACTAGTATATAGTCTACATGTGTAGCGCAGCAGTACTCCTGTGCGCTTGCGTGTGTAGGATACGCCTACGTGTTCGAACCTGCCATACTTCCTCACCTTCCTCCAGCGTTCCTGCGGTACAAATCCCTTCCATCACCTGTGTATTGCAGTGCGTTAGGGGACCGCCGCGTGAGGGAACCGCTAGAGCGTTTTTGGGCAGTGGACCGCCGAGCGAGGGGACCGCCAACGGGTTTTGAGCAGCGGGACCACCGAGAGAGGGGACCGCTAAGAGGTTTCGGGTAGCGGGACCGCCGAGTGAGGGGACCGCCAGAGACTTTAAGGCAGCGGGACAGCCGATTTGACTTTATACTAAAACGTACAGATTTACTCTTCTGCTATACCGTATGTAAGTTCAATACGCGTTTGGAAAACGAGGTATCCGGACCGAGTTTATACTGAAACGTACAA
This sequence comes from Undaria pinnatifida, assembly GCA_012845835.1. Taxonomy (NCBI): domain Eukaryota; class Phaeophyceae; order Laminariales; family Alariaceae; genus Undaria; species Undaria pinnatifida. The sequence continues at coordinate 11,448,398 of JABAKD010000030.1, forward strand.
ATTTTCCCAATTAAATTTATTTAAATAGTAAATCTGTACGTTATAGTATAAAGTCAAATCGGCTGTCCCGCTGCCTTAAAGCCTTTGGCGGTCCCCTCACTCGGCGGTCCCGCTACCCGAAACCTCTTAGCGGTCCCCTCTCTCGGTGGTCCCGCTGCTCAAAACCCGTTGGCGGTCCCCTCGCTCGGCGGTCCCGCTGCCCAAAAACGCTCTGGCGGTTCCCTCACGCGGCGGTCCCCTAACGCACTACAGTATGCATCATCTCGTATGTATGTATGCGTCTCCAGCTACGGCTGTGCGTCCTGTAACAAGTGTTCGTGTGTTTCAGCGCGTTACATCCTACACCTGCGTACAACGTAACCCATGCGCACATTGTCATCACACCATGCGGCCTTCCTCGCCAAATTCTCCTGTTCCCTTTACAGAGAACTAAGTACGAGCATCCTATCGGTGACATTCTCCGTCTCAAAGCGAGTGTCGCCGACTAAACATTCCGCCACTCCCGACGATCGTCAAGTGTCTTCTCGCGCAGTCAAGTGTGACAAAACATTCAGCCACTCCCGACGATCGCCAAGTGCCTTCTCGCGCAGTCAAGTGTGATAAAACATTCAGCTACTCCCGACGATCGCCAAGTACCTTCTCGCGCAGTCCAGTGTGACAAAATATTCCGCCACTCCCGACGATCGCCAAGTGCCTTCTCGCGCAGTCAAGTGTGATAAAACATTCTGCCACTCCCGACGATCGCCAAGTGCCTTCTCGCGCAGCGAGCCACCAGTCGAGTGTGACAAAATACTTCTCCACTTACACCAATAAACACTGACTGATCTAGTCTAAACATGTAATAATATTTTCTGGGCACACTCGCATTCCTCTTCATTCCTGCCTTCTTCCAGACGGGCAACTTCGGTTTTTATCGTGGCTTCCATAGCTACTGCCCAGTGCGCCCTCAGCTGCTCACGGTACGCATAGTCTACGACAAGTAGGCGAAATGGATAGCAGTCGAAAATCGTTGCGTCCATGCTACCTAGCCCCTGTTACCTTGTCGTAGGATCGTGCTAGCATAATGGATAAAACAGTTGCCGGGGTGCAGGCTGGCTTGGTTCGATCGCGGAGAGAAGACTCTGAACACACACTGCCATCACGCTGGAAGAAAAAGAGAAGATGTAGATACTATCGTAAACATAAATTAACATACACAATGTAGACTGACATAGGGGGCTTGCCCCACTGTCGTATTTTGGAATGCGTGACCCTGAAGTGACAATCACACACCAATACATTGTACCCTTTCGGGAACATTTGAGTTCTCCCGCATCTCCGAAGACGCCAGCGTTACTCCCACCAACACCAAAAATAAAATCAAACTTGTCCGCAAGCACAAACCAACACTCCCGCCTAATGGCGCTCCGGGTTTCAAAGACTCCAATCCCCGTGAGCCAGCCAACCTCCTGCCCCTGTGATATCAATTACGCGAACCCAACTGCCATGATATTCTTATGTCAGCATGAACTATTCCGTTAAAACTGCCATGAGGGCTTTGATCGTACTGCTATGGTACTACCGTGGTACTGCAAGAGGGCTGCCACGGGACTGCCACGGAATTGCGACGTGTGTTACAATAGAGACAGCGTTTTAGGGACAAAAAATATCTGGCTGATGGGGTCCTCACCTGAGGAATTGCTCAATATCGTCGGAATCATGCTTGCGTTTAAACCCAGTCCATTTGTGTGCACCACAGGACAACATTAGCAAAAAAAACTGGATGTGATACCAGTGTTTTGGGGGGTATTACGAGGTTTCCACGTCACGACAAGTGTCAAGACAACTAAACCGGTCTCGAGCTCACACCAGCCTCGTCGGGAGTACCTCTCTAGTATACCTCCCCCAGGCACTACATTAGGCCGAGCATGCAGACGTTTAGGTGCCCCTCGGGCCTTGTTCGATTCTTGGTCTGCTGATTGTCGACCACACACGCCAGTTTCGTGCTCATTCCTGTTCGATTAGTCTAGACGCTGCATAAGAGAAGAAAGATGAGGATGAAGGGGGGGGGGAGTCCGGGTACGATGTAAACATTACGGGCAGTGTTAGTTGGTAGCACTACACTCTCAACGAATTGTTATCCACTGCAACTTTCCACACCTATGCAGTACTTAAAAATAATGTCATGCTCATTCTTTAACTTTGGAGTAGAGTTAAACTTTGATGTCCACCCGTTTATTAGCAACTATGATAAGAGTTAAATTTTTCGTTGCCAGAGAAAAAAATCAGGGATGTTCACGGAGTGAAAAAAAGTCCGCGGAGCGGATTTTCACGGAGCGGATTGACAAACCGCACCGCTCCGTGACAAAACTAGACAACGGATAACCGATCCGCGCAAATCCGTGAAGTAAGTCAGGGGCGGATATCCGCTCCGCTTTGCTCCGTGACGCATTCTGGAAATCCGCTCCGCTCCGTCAAACTTTTTCAAGGCAGAAATCCGCTCCGCAAAAATCCGTGATTTGAAAAGAGCGCGGATATCCGCTCCGCTCCGCTCCGTCACAACAAAATAAAATCCGCACCGCTCCGTATGATTCTTTTTTCCAGTGGCCCGATCCGTAAGTAACGGATTATTTACGGAGCGGATTGGTCTGCTCCGTAGATGATCCGTGACCAATCCGTAGTACAGTGACGGATTAAACCGTGTGAATGTCACGGGTTTTGAGCCCTGAACAATTGTTCTGAATAGCGGATAACCTATACAAATATTGTTCTTGGCCAGCACTCTCCAGATATTTTATATATTTGTGCGATTTGTGCTGCTATCAGCCATACACGCCGCGGTTGGCCGACGTCCTGCTCCGCACACACAACGCGGACCCTACTCGTGAGAGGTACGAACACACAAACACACTTCCAACGCAGCAGCGCAGCAGCGGTACGCACGCATAGGATGCCAGATGTCATTGATTCTGGCAATGCAGAGGCTGAGGTGCAGCAATCCTCGCCTTCAACCGAGTCTCCTGCTCCTTCTCCCGCTCCTTCTCCATCTCCAACACCGGAGAATCCTACTAGTACTGCTGCAGATTCGCATGAGCAACGAGGTGGAGGAGTACAAGCAGCCACCCGCCGTAGCAAACAATCAGGACTTAGACGTGTTGGGCTACTGGCGTGACGCTGGAAGCCCGCGGCTTGATCCCCACGGAAACGTCATGGCAGCGGCGCAATTTCCCATCTTATCCGTGCTTGCCCGCGTGTACCATTGCATCGACAGCACAAGCTGCCAGTCGGAGAGGGAGTTCTCGCAGCTGGGGTTTGTGCATTCTAGCCTTCGTCGCCGTACGACACCCGACCGCGTTGAGAAAATGATGTTCCTCAGGACTAACCCGGATCTCATTCCGGAGGTCAAGAAGCTTCGAGATTTGATCGAAAAGATCTCTCAAGAGCAGGAGAAAGCAAAGGCTAAAGTGGTCGAGGTGCAGGCCGCAGAGGCCGGGAAGGATCTCGTAATCGAACTCGATGAGTAACGAGTGGCGAGCGGTAGGGTTGGAGCAGACGGGTGCAGGCGCTCATCTTTCACTGCCGTTGAGTTGATCTGTATCCCTGGCTTTTCCGTTTTTCCCTTCTTTTGCCCGGGCTGAATTTTCGAATTTTCGAATTTTCGCATTTTCTGTACTTCGGTGGTCTCACCATGTACCGCTGTTGCTGCTGAGGAAAGTGTCTCCATGTTTCACTTCTGCTGTTTTTCTCTCTGTTTTCTATTTTCTGTTTTCCTGTTTTTGTTTTTGTCGCGGCGATGGAATTGGTGAAGTATCTGGTACTTTGTAGGAGTACTTACGTACTTACCTATTTACCAGAGATGTGCGCGGAGTTCCTGCTCTTGCGCGCCTGCTGTACCAACTCTGGTCACTCTGTTCTATTTCTTTTTCACCCTTCTCTTAATCTAAGTGTTTCTTTCAGACATCCTTTCTTATGAAGGGGACTCGACGCGTGCGTGCGCGCGATTCTTTCCCTGCTCGCCACCCCCCTCCGCCATGTATAACTCCGAGAACAACGTGTCTTTCCGTAGTCTCTGATATCAGGAGAAATCCGGTCAACATCCGCGGATAACCGTCCAATATTACGGATTCATGGATACGGTTTTGCGTGGAGAAACGCAGCGGATTTGTACGGTTTGCTCGACGGAGTGGACAATCCGCTCCGTGAAAAAATCCGTCTGACGGATATCCGCTCCGCAATAATCCGCACAAATCTCGATGTCGGATATCCGCTCCGTAAAAATCCGTGACTTTTTCTGTGAGCGAATATCCGCTCCGGTCCGCTCCGTGACAAATTAAAAAATCCGCTCCGCTCCGTGACATCCATGAACATACGGATATCCGTTCCGTCGTAATCCGTGGATTTTTTATGGACGGAAATCCGCACCGTGACAATCCGCAACTTATTGCTAGAGCGAATATCCGCTCCGCTCCGCTCCGTCAGATTCTAAAAACAAAAAATCCGCACCGCGGTGCGGATCTTACTCCGTGAACATCCCTGAAAAAAATCTTCTCACACATTCGAAAAGCTCGCGCCCGTCTACGTGTCCGACGCCATGTTTCGCGTCACAAGTTGGTACAATACAACGCTGGGATCACAACAAATCCCTAGGTATCTCTTCCACTAAGACAAATCGGGCAAATCACATGCCTGTATGCGTACGAACAATCATTGGGTTTCCTGTGTGAAGGGGCATGCGGTCTGTATACGTACGAACAATCGTTGGGTTTCCTGTGTTAAGGTATTGCCCTGGGAGCCTAACAAGGCGTGAGATCTAGGATACGGAAACGATACAAAGGGTTTCACATGCCTTTGAAGGCATGTGCGTATAGGAAAAAGGGGCTAATGCATTTGCTCCATGCGATGTACACGCGTACTTCCATCCGTGGCCTGTGAGACCAATACAAGAGCTTATCTAATACAAGTGAGTGACCAAAATGGAACCTGCCTAATAGAGACCTGCAAGAGGGTGGCCTGTGTCTGTAACAACCCCTAGTCTTAACAACCCCTAGTCTTATAATCGCGTCGTCGGTAGGACCAGCTCCGAGCCCCGTGCCCCCGTTGACGTCGAATCGACGGACGCAGAGAGCGCCACTTCTAGTGATGATCGTTCCCAGTGTTTTAGCATTTGTTTTTTTTCTGGGTAGCTCCCGTTTTGTCTTTTCTGTAGCCCATTTCCCGTCTTCTGTTCTCCGTTTTTGGTTTTCTGGTTTGGCATTTTTCCTGAGGATCAGTAGCCTCGCAGGGTAGAGGTGTGGAGGTGGGTGCTGAAGAGCCGCATCTTCGAGTCATATTCTAGACCGTGGAACCAGTGCTTCCCCGGATCTTCCATATTTCTGCATATTCGGCTGATCAGGGTGGGCTAGTGTTATGATAATGCTCTGGGAGCCTAACAAGGCGTAAGATCTAGTGTACGGAAACGATAAGAGAGAGTTTTGAATGTCTTTGAAGGCATGTGCGTATAGGAAACAGCGGATGATTATTTGCTCCATGCTATTTACAATGCAACGCGTTCAGCGCTTTGTTCTATCCGCGGCCTGTGGGACTAACACAAGAGCTTATCTAATACAAGTGAGTGACCAACGTGGAACCTTCCTATAAAATAGTAAAGAGACCTGCAAGAGGGTGGCCTGTGCCGTAAAACAGCCCCTAGTCTTATAACGCCTACGTACCTTTGTCCGAATTGATGCCCAAATGGTCCTCTATGGGCGTATTTGTTTTTTTCTCTCACATTTTCGAAAACCACCCACTGGACATCGTTGTAGGACCTGTCGTCCCTGACTTCTGTCTGCTTGTCCGACACCATGTTTCACGTCGCAGTCCGCACTATACAACGCTTGGATACGCACAAGTCTCAAGACGTCTCTCTTTCGCCAGGGAACGTCTCTATTCAACAAATAATTGTCGGGGTTGCTGCGTCCAAGTTTGATGCCCACTTTGTGCATTTTCGCGCCAAACAAACAATAATTTTCTCCCAAACATTCGAAGAGCACCTGTTCTCCTCACGTCTATCTGCGTGCCGGGCATGACCTTTCACGCCGCAAGTTGGCACAATACAACGCTCGGAGAAGCACAAACCCCAAGGTGTCTGTATTGCTCGGACACGTGTCACGAAACGGGACTATGTTCATACGAACAATCGTCGGGGTCCCTGCGCATCTTTGTCCAAGTTTGACGCTCACTTTATTGTGGGGAGGGGGGATGTTTTTTTTCTTCAACAAACTTGAAGAGCACCTGTCATCCTCACGTCTGTCTGCGTGTCCGACGCGATGATTCACACCGCAAGTTGTCACAATACAACGCTCGGGTCAGCACAAACCTGAACGCGATTCTTTCACAACACAGGCCTGTATACATACCAACAATTATTGGTCTTGCTGCGTATACTAGTCCGAATGTTGGTGCCCGTCCATTCATGTGGAAGAAGAACAAAATGTTTCCAACAAAAAATGTATACATACCTGGTTCTTTATTTTGCGCCACATATTCGAAAACACTTCTTCTCTTCACGTCTTTACGTCTGTCAGCGTGTCCAACATCACGTTTCACATCGCAACTTGGCACAATGCAACGCTCTGATCAGCACAAACCTCAAGGTGTCGCTTTCGCCAGGAAGTTTCTCGCAGCACAGGCGTGTATTTGTACGAGCAATCGTCGGGGCTACTGCGTGTTTTGGTCCGACTTTCACGCCCACTTCGTTTATTGTGCACTTTGTTTGTTTCCAAACATTCGAAAAACGCCTGTTCTCCTCACGTCCGTCCGCGTGTCCGACACGATGTTTCAAGCTTATGTTCTATAGGGTTTTTGGATTCCGGGTGAGGGTATGGGAGACCCGCCAGAAGTTTCGGGTACGGGCATAGAAGTGTTACAGAACTCACACAGGTTCCGGGTATTGTGGCACGGCGTACAGAACTTACAGAAGTTCCGGGCGGGTACAAAAAATGCTGTACCCATACCCTGGGTATTGTGGCACGGGGCGTACAGAACTCACAGAAGTTCCGGGTACGGGTATGAAAGTCTTACAGAAGTTCCAGAAGTTCCAGGTATTGTGGCATGGGCGTACAGAACTTACAGGAGTTCCCGGCAGGCATAAAAATGCTGTACCCGTACCCCGAGTATTTGTTGCACTGGCGTACAGAACTTACAGAACTTCCGGGCACGGGAATGAAAGTCGAACAGAACTTACAGACGTTCCGGGTACGGGTATGAATGCCCTACAAAACTTACAATGAGTTCCGGGTACTGACAATCCCGGGTAAACGCACGCCCTCGGGGGAAGAGTTCGATTTGAAGTGAAGGATTTTTCATCCAACTAGAATGGCAGTTCTCACTGGGCCAGCGTCTCCGAGGCAATCCGTTGTAGCTGTGAGAGCATTATCGACGACCACCACCGACGCGATAAATCGTGAACCTCAACAAGTGGCGACCGGGGCAAAAGCCGCGATCACGGCTACTGTTCTGTAACAGATCATACCATAGCGTACCCCGGCTGTGGCGCCTCAAAAAAATAATGGCGGTCGCAAGTCCAATTTTTCCACCAGCTCGATAAGCCAAGCGCCACGACAAAGAAGCGAAGCTACCAAAAAACACAGAGGATAGTTCAAGATTTCGCTGGTAGCTGCATCGCCGTCGCTATTCCGTGCGTCGCGTTAATTTCCGCGTACGGGTAATAAAAGGGTAAACGCACGCCCTCGGGAAAGAAGTTCGATTTGAAGTGAAGAATTTCATCGAACTTGCATGTCATGTTCTCACTGGGCCAACGTCCCCAAGGCAATCCGTCGTAGCTGTGAGGTGTGGACAACGGAGCACCAGAGTGTGTGGTGTTGGTAAGACATGACAGTTGATTTTCTTGGTGGTGATTGACTGTTGAGGATCTGATGTGGTGTGTGAACGTTAGTTAGATCCGAAGACAGTAGGAGTTTCTACTTATCCTCTTCTGGATTATTATATGGGGATTCGGGGATGAAGTTAAGATCGCTTGTTTTCTTGTGTTCGGAGCAAATACAACAACTTCTCTCTCCTTTCGTAGCACCTGAATGGTGCCGACCAGCCCCCCTCAGGCCAAGGGGGGATACTTTCTGGTCAATAGACCTTGCCTAGCTTAGGCGTGTCTACAATTATCTAGGACAATTATCGATAAATCTGGTGAACACACTGAAGTTAGTCAAGGATTTTTCGGTAAGGATCGATACAGCAGCTACGGGTAGCTGCGAAATGCGCCGCGTCTCGGTAGTACAAGACTGAGAGAGGAGCCGAGACGTCTAAAGCTGAACGAGGGATCGCCGCAGGATATGTCCCAACGTCGCTCCTAGCGTGGATTAGCGGCAGCAGCAGAAGGCGGGGGATTGCAGGGCCCCGCGTCTGCTGATGGTGAGGTTCGCATCGGGTTGAATGACCTCATACTGGGAAATGGTCTCGGCGCTTCACAGTATAGACGGTTTTCTCACAGGCAGCGTCGCTCCGCTTCTATACCCAATACGCTGAGTACGAGCGGGCGATGGAACTCGGCAACAATGCACAGTCTATCTCGCGCCCTGTGTTTTCGGTTGCTCAGCTGCTGCGTCGGTCCATCCGTTCGTGCCTGTCGCGGACTTATTTTGATGGGACTGAATTACAGGAAGACGATTGACGCGAGGCGATTTCGAAGCGCGCAGAATGTTGGACCGAAGATTCTGTCGACCCACCTATTGCGGCGGCTGAGGTCTGCCGTCCGGTGACCATGGGATCCGAAGCTACTGCTGTAGATCGGATTGACGCCGTCCAAAGCCGCCTTCAACAGTACTTTGAAAACCCCGGTGCTGAACGCGTTTTCCGTGACACGCTGGGTGCTTGCAAACGAGGTCCTGCAGCCGTCAGAAGTAAAGCGCTGGTGGCTGGGTTGAATCCCCCCGAGTTCAAACTCAAGGTTGAGCATCAGCTCGAAATGAGAGGGGCCTGAAAGAACAAAGCAAAGGAAGTTTTTGATCTTGTGCAGGAGGTGGCCGTCGCATGGCGCACGGTGGAGATGGCAGAGAAGCAGCGGCACCAAACACGTACTGGTCGGGTGAATTCGCGCGGGCAGTCGTCCGCGAAGCCGTTTCCCGGCGTGTCGGCCGGTGGGGCGGTCGACAAGGCCTCTACCGCGGTGGTTACCTGTTTCGAATGCCGTAAGCCCGGCCACCTCGCTCGTAACTGCCCTCTGCACACCTTTCCTTCGAAAGCCTCCTCGCCGCCCGCGGGGGGGCGGGGAAACGGGGGTCATGGGTCGTCCACGAGGCGTGGACGACCGCCACCGCCGGCGCCGCAGCAGCGACCACAGCAGCAGCGGCAGCCGCAGCAATGACAACCGCAGCACTTGAAGCAGCAGCAGCGTTTCTCGGCGCATCAACTAGGCTCGACGCCGGTTTGTGGGGCGCGGAAGGGTCATGGCGGCGCCTCTTCGACTGCTTTCCATCAGCGCCACGTTGGCGGTCGTGCGGTTTTCTCTGTTGACACCGAGCCCGCGGGCGCGGGCCGAGCGACCGAATTTTTGCCCCGCACCCCATCCCGTTTTCCGCTAATGCCCCGGCGTCGGTAAATGCGCCGGCGGCTGACGGGCCTGGGGAATCGAGGCCGTAGTACCAGCGTTCCGCGGCGTGTTGCCCGGTGGTATGTCTCGGCTTAGTGCCGAAGGCGTGGCCGTCGACGAGCGCGAAAAATGGTGTCAAGCCAGCTTGTCGGTGCCCGGGGCAGCTGTTATGGCAGCGGTTGATGCTGTTGACATACTTGACTCGGGGTCTGGTCTCACGACCATGTCTGCTGGGATTGCGAACAAGTTGCAGGCGGCATTTCCTGATGTGTAACTTGTGGGGGGCATGGCGCACCCGGGGAAGTTCAAGGTGGCGGATGCCCGTGTGCCCGTGGTCCAGGAGAGAGCGTGCCCGGTGCGGATTGCTCTGCACACCAGCTGGGGTTCGGTCACCATGGATCCGTTTTCCTTTCCAGTCATGCCGGGCGACGAGGATGTTGTCATTCTCGGAAACCCACCTTTGGAGCTGTTAGGCATCAATGTCTATGACAGTTTGGGGGCGCGCGCGCGGGAAGGTGCCGCCCTCTCCGGTGTCGACACCGCAGCGTACCGGCAATGCCGCCGCGTCATTGTTAGTGTCGACGCTTTGCAGCAGCAGCAGTGCGGGACGCCGGAGGAGCCGGATGGAGCCGTGGAGCGCTTGGTGGCGCGGGGGGCGGACATCGACATGGGCCCGGAGGAGGAATTACGGGCCAGGTCTTAGGCTCTGGAGGAGGCCGTTTTGGCGTCGGTGGCTGCTGGGTTGGATGAGTCGCATGTGGAGCATCTTCGTGAAGTCATTGAGAGGCGCTGGAATGCGTTTCGGCGTGCGCTACGCAGGGGCGACCCGCCCGCGCGTGTTGAGCCCCTGCGCGTCACTCTTAAGCCGGGCGCTCGGACGGTCAAGGCTCGGCTGCGCGTCTACAACCCCATCAAGACCGCCTGGTTGGCAGCATGTATGGCTTCGTTGGCGGTTTGGGGGCTTGTGTTCTTTATAGCGCAGGCGGTGTGGGACAGTGCAGCTATGGCTACGCCAATAAAAAGAGCTATTTCGCTTGGTGAGCGATTTCCGAGCTGCAAACCAGCGCGTCGAGAAGGTGTCGGGGGTGATGCCGAATCAGGAATTAAGCATGGCCAAGCTGAGTGAGGCTGAGTTTTACGGTCTTGATCTTTCGCAAGGTTACTGGCAATGCCCGCTGGCACCGGAAGCGCAAGAGATTGTTACGATCGCTACGCCGGGCGGTTTGCATACGCCTACGCGAGTACCGCAAGGAATTTTGAACGCCACCACCTTATTTCAAGCGATGCTGACATGCGTGCTGGAGGGGTTGAATTACATGATTTGGGTGGACGATGTGATTTATTGGGGTTTGGACGAGACTGATTTGTTCAATACGTTGGAGCTGATCCTGGAGCGCTTGGAAGAGGTCGGATTGTACGCTGCGGCTCACAAGTGCGCCTTTTTCGAGACTAGCATGACTTGGTGCGGGAAGGTGTACTCGCAGGGGCAAGTCAAGCACGATCCTGAGCGGCTGACGGGCTTGGCAACCATGAGGCGGCCCGAGACTGCGGCCGAGTTGATGCAGTTCTTGCAGGCTGTTAATTGGCTGCGTACGTCTTTGCCGCGCATGGCAGAGGTTGTTTATCCTTTTGTTTTCCTGGAGGAGCATCTGGCGGGCGCCAAGCGTCGCACCAAACGTGTGGCATCTAACCGGGTGATCTCGGCCGGGGACTGCACCTGGGGGCTGATCGGGGCCTGGGAGGCGGCGCAGGATCTTGTTGCTCACGCTGTGGCTTTGTCTCCCCCTGAACCGGGATGAGCGGTGCTCATGTTTCCAGATGCCTCCGATGAGCATTGGGGGAGTTTTCTCACGCAGGTGCCCCAGAAAGAGCTCGACCGCGGCGTTTCAATCAAGGACATGACTCACGAGCCTCTTGGATTCCTGAGTGGGACCTTCAAAAGGTCACAGCAGCGCTGGGCGACGGTGGACAAGGAAGGCTTCGCCGTGGTGAGTACTTTCAAGCGGTTGGAGTACCTTTTGTGGAACGGCGTGCATATTTATACTGAGCACTGGTTATTTGGCGTACATTTTTGATCCGGAGGCGTGCGTGTCGTCTGTTGCGAAGACGACGGCGCAGCGTTTGGACCAATGGAAGGCAGTATTGGGGCAATACGACTATACCATTGTGCACATCGCCGGAGATCGTAACTGCTGGGGGGATTTGCTCTCGCGGTGGGTGACTGTCCCTTCGGTGAGTGTTTGCGCTACAGCGGTGTATGCTGCTAGCGCGCCCGATGAAACTATTCCATCCAAGCAGGTGATCCGGGACGCGCAGCAAGCGTCGCGGGCAAACCTGGGCACGCTCGCATCGGGGGCTACGTCATTCATGACGAACGTTGGTCAAGTGAGCTTGGATACCAAGGGGCTTTTTCGGCTCCCGGTTAATGGGCGCGCGGTGTTGTAGATTTCGGGAGGAGCTACGCAGCTTCAGGTACGGTTAATGGTTTGTGCTCACATGAAGGAGGCTGGCCATCGGGGTGCCGTGGCTACTTTGCACCGGCTGTCGGAATACCGCTGTTGGTTTTGCATGGAGGAGCACGTAGCCGAGTTTGTCAAGCAGTGTCTCCATTGCATGGATTCCAAATCAAAGGAGAAAGTGCCACGTCCGCTTGGGGAGACGGTGCACGACACCAGGCCGGGTGAAGTTGTCCACTTCGACTATCTCCAAGTTGGAGCGAGCGGGCCATTGGGAGACGATGGCCTGGATGAGGACGAGGGGTTACCGATGCATACTCGTCATGATGGACGATATGAGCAATTGGGTATGGTTTGAGCCCACGGAAGCATGCACTGCCCGTTTGACAGCGCAGCATCTCCTGACCTGGTGTAAGATTATTGGGGTTCCGGAGGTGTCGGTGAGTGGCACTGCTTCCCATTTCAAGAATCAAATGATGGCTGCGTTAGAGAAGTCTCTTGGTGTTGACAGGAGGTTTTCAGTTGCGAATTCGCCTTGGTCTAATGGTACATGCGAACGGACGATGCGTGAGGTGGTGCGTACTTTGAAGGCCATGATTCATGAAAAGCGGCGGGCCGCCCACGATTGGGTAGAGTTTGTACCGGCGGTTCAGTGGGCCTTTTACACTGCGTTTCGCGAAAGGTACGGCTCTAGCCCGTATCATGTCATGTCCGGTAGAGCGCCTCGCGTAGCGTTGTCCACGTTGGCGTCGTCGACCGGACAGGATTGGCAGGTGGACGTGCTGGACGAGAAGGCTCTTCGGGCGAAGGTGCAGAGCGTGGTTGCGGCGCAGAGTCAGCTGCACAAAGAGGTCTTGAATAAGATGCAGGCGAATTGTGGTAAGCAGCGTGTGGCCGCGAGTCGGGGAAGTTTGCCGAATTTTTTTGTTGGTGATTAGGTCTTGGTAGCTCGGGTGCGGCCTAGTGGCTCGACGCCAAAATTGCTGATGACGTGAACAGGGCCGTGGCGTGTGCTGGTCGCTCAACGATCGCATGTGTATGGCGTGCAGAATATTGTATCTAGGAAAGTCCGAGACGTTCATGTTGCCCGGATGCGTTTTTATTCGGATGCTGCTCTCGAGATCACTGCCGAGTTGAAAGAGGTTTTTCAACATGCTTTCACGCAAGGAGAGTGTGAGGTGGCAGCAATCGTGGACTTGGTGATTGTAGAGGAAGGGTCTGGCTTTGAGGTAGAAGTAGAGTTGGCTGGATTTGACACTGAAGAGAATACGTGGGAGGACCTAGCGAAGATATGAGGCGCGGCTCCTCAATTTGTGAAGTCGGAATTGCGTAAGTTTTGAAACGGGGAATGAGGACAAAGCTGAAGCGGCAATGTGGTATTACGCCGTAATTTCTCTGCGGTGTTCGCATGACTTGAGCGAGAATCGTCCTGGAAAGTTCTTACGGTATTATTTTGCTGAGTGCATGAGTTTTTGGTATAACTGTGGATGAAAGCGGATGATACTATTAATATTCGTGTAGTCGTAAAAGGGTTCTTACGATGTTTATATCTCGGTCGGCGGGTCTTTATTTGGGTTTCCGTTTGGCCTGCCACTTATACAAGTATGTTTTTTGGAGTTTGCGTGTGAAAGCATATACGAATCAATGTACCTGGTAGTATTTATCGGTTATATATTGCTATGTTATAATGCATGACTTGTGCCTGGTGATCGTGTGTGCATGTCTTTGTGAAGTATTGCAATGTTTCATGACTCGTAATCATTGGGTATGGTATCTAGATGTATGTGGTCGTTTATCATTCAAAAACGACATGTATGTTGTCTTTGATGTTTTTGTGTAGCTGGTGCTCACTTTGATCAAAGCTTGTTCATGAACTACTTTGAGTAGGAACGCGCTTTTGGGGGCATTGTGGACAGTGGAGCACCAGAGAGTGTGTAGTGTTGGTGGTAAGGCATGACAGTTGATTTTCTTGGTGGTGATTGACTGTTGAGGATCTGATGTGGTGTGTGAACGTTATTCAGATCCGAAGAGAGTAGGGGGTGCTACTTATCCTCTCCTGGATTTTTTTTTTCCCACACTTTTACTTTCCAGCTTCTGGACAAGCCGTGGTCACAGGTGTCGACCCTTCCCCCCGGTTTTTGCCTTCAATTTTTATCGCGCATAGGGTTCAGCAATCCCACTGCTCGTCGATTTTTCATCGAGTGTTGCTAACTCACGCTGTCGCGCTTTCCACAAGTCAATTTGTGCACAAGAAAAAGTCTCACCGAATTTATACAAGTATGCACTCGGCGGGGCTCGAACTCACGAAACTGACCTATACCGGGCTCGAGGATAACCTGATACGCCACCGGGGCGACTGGATTATGATATGGAGATTCGGGGATGAAGTTAAGATCGCTTGTTTTCGTGTGTTCACAGCTAATTCGACAACTTCTCTCTCCTTTCCTAGCACCTGAATGGTGCCGACCAGCCCCCCTCAGGCCAAGGGGGGATTCTTTCTGGTCAGTAGACCTTGCCTAGCTTAGGCGTGTCTACAGAAGGCATTATCGACAACCACCACCGACGCGATAAATCGTGAACCTCAACAAGTGGCGACCGGGGCAATAGCCGCGATCACAGCTACTGTTCTGTAACAGATCATACCATAGCGTACCCCGGCTGTGGCGCCTCAAAAAAATAACGGCGGTCGCAAGCGCAATTTTTCCACCAGCTCGATACGCTAAGTACCATGACAAAGAAGCGAAGCTACCAAAAACACAGAGGATAGTTCAAGACTTCGATGATAGCTGCATCGCCGTCGCTATTCCGTGCGTGGCGTTTTAGGGCTTCCTCCGCCCACCCTGGAGAGAGTCGAATGATAGCTTCCTAGGCTGCGCCGCCAAACAAAACAGAGGCATGCAGCGGCGCGCACGCGACCATTCACGCCGCTCTCATCTGCAATCAATCGTGGTTGTCAGCCGGCTGCTGCGCGAGACCTGAATTATTCCGATCAGAAAAAAAAACATTGACAATACGCAATACGTGGTTTACCGATAGGAGGCAAATTCGTATGTTTCCACCAAATCGAATCGATTTCGATGCGTAAAAAAAGGAATACTTTCGATTAAAAAGTGTCCTTCGCTAATTGTTGTTGTTGGTCTCACACTAACTCGCATAATCAAGTCCGTGGTCACAGGACAGACTCCAATCACTCTGGGGCATTGGGCTCATAGAGGGTATCGAGTGCATCATCAATGGCACTGGGGAGAGAACGCAACATGGCGAAGAAGTCAGGGCGGTCTCACGCTATCTTGTGACGGCCATTGGAAGGCCAATAAATTTCAAGACGATGATGGCCAGACCCAGACTTCTGCCTCTTGGGCATGACGCCCCCCCTTCCCCTGTCCCCCTTCCGCTCTTCCCCCTTCCGCTCTTCCCCCCTCCCCCCCCTCCCCCCCCGCCCCATCCCCCCCTCCCCCCCCTCCCCCCTCCCCCCCCCCCCTCCCCCGTCCCCCCTCCCCCCGTCCCCCCTCTCCCCCTCCCCCCCTCCCCCCTCCCCCTTCCCCCTTCCCCCCCTCCCCCTTACGCGAACAGACAGAGCTGTTGATTACAACTGGACAGCGGTCGCTCACTGGACCAGACAATTCGTGATTTCGTGATTCTCGAGTTCATCGTTAGACGACGAATCGGGGAATTAGCGAGAGCAAGAAGCAACATCGAAGGCGAAGCGCTTCATACGAGACACAGGAAGCGCGCGCGGAAGCGTCGACAACGGGCCTCGCCTTGACCGGTATGATATTACGTGCAGACACGGGTTGTCATTTGTCTCCTCAATCCCCGATACTGGTGGGCCGAGAGTGTGTGTGTGCTTTTGGAAACGGTTCGAGCGAGTTGTGTTGCTTGTGCAAAAACCAACAGAAACAAAAGCGGCGAAATCAAAACAAATTCAACATACTGATCAAGCACATGTGTATCACAGATCGCGGCAACGAGATATCATCGGACTCTCCCCCGATCGAGGCACTGCTACGATGATGCTGGAAATGGTGAAAGGGATCGTGTCTGGTCGTACTCTCGGCGGTCTTGGCGTGGGTACACAACGATATTTCGAGTACATATGGCATATCGTATCACATTGCCGCAGTTCATCAGGTGAAAAACAAAAAATCTTTGGTGCCAACAATTTACTTGTTTGTTTCGTACATATTTTGCGTTTGACCACAAGGACCCGCAGAAAACTGCGTTGGATTGCTGTTGGTTGAAACGTACATGGTGTGTTTGCACACAGGGACCCGCAAACAAACGCGTTGGATTACCGTTGGTTGCAACGTCAGCGGTATTATCGAAATTCGATCACATGTAGCAGCAAGGAAAAAAAATTACAGCAGCAGGCGGTTGGTGTGTCAACTGAATATGGCTTCACGTCGCGTTGGGCGCAGACTAATTCATATATTCTATAAGGTGACCGCAAAAATCCAAAATCTGCCATTAAGTCAGTCGTGATATCATACTGCTGTTGGGTGAGTCGTGATGTCATAATGTACCTATTATTGCAATGCAGTTCATACGTTGCGGCAAGGCGTCGCAAAAACATTCCACGTGTAAGATATCGCTCATCCCGAGCAACTGAAAAATTCTTGCTGGTACCTATCTAAAATCTTCGCGATGGGGTGCAGATTAAAATTTCAGATCGACTTGTACATGCACGATATGTTAGATCTAGCTCAAAATTCCCCACCTAGAGCAAAAATACCAGCTGAAAAATATCAACACCAACCATTACAGTGGAGAAAAACGAATGAATTAAATACTGCAAGTACAACAGAAAACAAACAAATAAATAAATAACAGGCCCCTCCCATTAGGCGAAAAAACTCACCCACATAGTATATACTGCTCGTACAAGTTCCAACGACGCAGCTTGCGAAGATGAGTATCGACCGTAAATTCATCGAAGTCACAGCCGACGTCCTTAGAATAATTTTATTAAATAGTTTACGACGGTGCGCAATTAATTGGGGCAAAAACCCCCAGAAAACTGTTCATACAATATTCAAAGTTGCTTTATGAAAGTTGTATTTGTATAAAAAAGGTGGACAGGAACATGTACAGAAGTGGTAGAAGCTGAAGCGAGAGCAGAGGGCTCCAAAAACAGAAAAAAAGGCTTTTTATGCTTAGTCCATACAGCAGCAAAAAAAGCATCCTGCGAACGGCAGAAGAAACAGCCAAAAAAACGAAAAAGAGGCAGGCAATTTTGAAGATGGCAACTTTAAACGGCCAAACATTGACAAATAATATCATACATTAGACATATTCAAGCCTCGAGCCTAGTTAGGTGCTAACTAGTTCCAACAATACGCTTTCCCCTCTCGGCTGCTCCCCGGGGTGGTTCTCGGGCCTGAGGCTTCCCCAAAACGTGCCAGAGCCCCTGAGGGGTTGTGTGGCGTCGACCTTACTCGTGCGCTGAACTAGCGCTCGGGTAAGGCCGGGCCGGCGGTGACAGGCAGCGACAAGGCAAAAAAGTTCCTCGCGGAATTTTTTAACGAAGCAGCCTGGCCTGCGGACGCAGTGTCGCATCACCGCCGCGGAAAGCGTGGGGTGCGTATCGAACAGAGAAGAGAGGATCAAACCCACGTGAGTAAACACCAAAGTCGGGAAGGAGATGGACGTGGCGTGTCGGGACTGCTGCCCCCTTCACGTTGGCACTTAGGCAAGAACCGGGCTGGGCGAAGGGAGACGGAGAGGGGGAAATATTCTGTCTGGGAAAAATGGAGGGTGGAATGGAGGAAATCGGAGGCTCGGAAAAAGAGGAGGAGATGCAGGAGGATTTGAAGAGCTGCTCACAAAATTCGCACAGATGCAAGGGCTAGGTCGAGAACAGGGGAACTCGTCGTGGGTACGCACAACGTTCACACACTTGCTTTTAAGGGCACGAACGGCATAGGCCACGCCGAGGTGATACTGAAGACTTGCGAGGACAAAGGTTGTGATGTCATAGGATAGCAGGTGATGCGCAATGGCCAAAGTGCTTTTACGGCGGCGGGGTTTGTTGTGTTTTGCTCAGGAGCAGACGGAGGAAAGTACGAAAAGAAGGGGAACCACGGGGTAGGCTTAGCTCTTAGAGAGTCTGTCGTGGCAGGGATGGATAAGGGCGACGTCGCGGTTGAGTGCATCAGTGCGAGATTGATGGAGGTTCGCATCCAACTTAAAGGGAAATCTAACGGTGTGTCTTTCATTGTAGGCTATGCTCCCACTCTCGACAAGAGCACCAGCGAAAAGGATTACTTTTGGAGTTCACTTGACGAGGTGGTCAAGGGGGTACCCAGTGGGGACAACCTCCTTGTCCTGGTGGACGCAAATGCTCGTACAGGCTTGAGAGGGATCGGGTGGACCGACAGCAAGGTATTGGGTGCATACGGACGTGATGAGCTGAGCGACAACGGAGAGCGACTATTGACTCACGCAACTGATAACAAGCTCGCCCTCCTCAACACGTACTATGCTACTCCTGCTAGTGGTATATCGTACACGTTACAGAGCCCTAACCGAGGAAAGGACCAGTACAGGCTAGACTACATACTGACACGGCAAGTGGATAGACGAATGGTACGTAATGTCACTGTGCGGACCCCACCCAGGGAGAACGCTGAGTCGGACCACAACCTCGTTAACGTGAATATTCGCCTTTTGGGCCGCATCGCACCAAATCGTCCAAAGAGAGTTTTCAAAAATCGGCAAGCTACTATTGATCTACCAAGTTTAATGGCGGACCTGCATCTCCGGGTGAATTTGCAAAACGCGATAGCAGCCAAGCTTGCCTCTCCGACACCCGGTACTAATGCCGGAAGCGTTGATGACATGGCCTCATTACTGACCGAGACGCAACTGTCAAATGCAGCCGACATAGCGCCTCCTATTCGGCGCAAACAAGTACCGAGGGGCTGGTGTGCGACCGAGGCGACGAAAGCGGAGTTGCACGCACGATGGCAGGATAGGGAAGACGCGAGGAAACAGGTTCGTTCTGCTCCAAACGATCGTGGTCTACGGCAAGCCTTGAAGGCGACCACCAAACAGCCAAAACGTACGCGGGCGGAAGCTGTTCAGAGGTTCTTCGAAGATTACGTTAGCCAACCCGAAGGGCGTATCCGAGAAGGTGATCAATTCGGATTCTACAAACACCTCAAAGGGATGAATGTGGAAGGGAAGAGGACGTTTAACTCGCAGTACATCAAAGACGAGGAAGGTCGATTGCTGCGGGATAATGCCCTCATCCACGAGCAGTGGATGAGGTGGTTTCACAAACTGCTTAACACCAAGTCGCCGGCCCTTGATCCGAGCATTGTGGACGAGCTCAAGCAGTGGTCCCCATGCAGACCACTGGACGATGTCCCGTCTAGGTACGAAGTAGAGGAGGCGATCCGTGCGTTGGCGAACCGAAAGGCGGTAGGGCCCGATGGTCTCCCGGCCGAGCTATTGAAGGTTTTGGCCGACGAAGGAGAAAACACCCTCGGAAAGTTCCACGATATCATCGTCGCTGTGTGGAGGGGAGGTGGCGTACCGCAACAATGGGAAGATGCAACGTTCAAGGTGCTTCACAAGAAGAAAGATCGGACTGAGTGTGGCAATTATCGTGGTATCTCCCTCGTGGCTCACGACGGCAAAGTACTCCTCAAAGTAATCGCGGGTCGCCTGAGTGACTATTGCGAACGCGAGAACATTCTGCCGGAGGAACAGTGTGGGTTCAGACCCCAACGCTCGACGGTTGACCTGATGTTCGTAGATCGACGACTGCAGGAACTGGCGCGGAAGGACACACCCTTGCACTTGTGCTTTATCGACCTCACCAAAGCATACGACTCCGTCGACCGAACCCTTCTGTGGGATGTCCTTGCTCGTTTTGGCGTGCAACCGAGAATGCTCGCCGCCATCCGCAAATTCCACGACGGCATGCAAGCATGCGTGCGGCTGGATGATGGAGAGTGCTCGGATAAGTTCGACGTGGGGCAAGGTCTCAGGCAAGAATGCGTGCTCGCGCCACTGCTGTTCAACATGTTTTTCACGGCGATACTGCGTGTGGCCGAGAAACGCTTCCTCGCTGATGCAGCCATCACGGACAATATGGTTCAGATCCAACGAAAGGAGGAAGGCGAGAAGAAGGGCACTTCACGCACAGGCAAAGTCGACGGACGGAGGGGGAAGGAGGGTGATGAGGTGCAGAGATTGCGGGGTATGCTGTACGCGGACGATGCGGGCATCGTATCGCGATCATCAGAAGGGCTGGAGAGGATGATGACGGTGATCGTGACTGCGTGCTCGTCGTTCGGGCTGACGGTATCCGAGGCAAAAACAGAGATAATGTGCTAGGAAACCAAAGGCGGGGGGAAGGTGTCCTTCACAATCAATGCAGCCGGCCAGGTATACAAACAAACAATCGAGTTTGTGTACTCGGGCGGGGCTATCACCGCAGACAGAGACCTTGGTATTGAAATAACGCGGCGTCTCCAGAGGACCTGGGCGTGCTTCCAGCGGTACAAGATGGAAATCTATGATCGCCCGGGTGTGCGCTTACGGTTGAAGGTGCGGTTGCTGAAAGCTGAGGTGGTCGAGACACTTCTTTACGGTTGCATGACGTGGAGCCCGAAGAAGCCTGACTATGACAGGCTACGACAGGTTCACCACTCCATGCTCCTCCGATGCCTTGGATGGCGGAAACGAAAGCGCGACGACCACACCCTATCGTACGCTGACGCGCTTGCCAAGACAGCTTCCGAGAGCGTAGATGCGATAGTGCGCAAACGGAGGATATTATTTGCGGGATTCGTACCACGTTTGGGGGAGGAGCGCTTTCCACAGAGGGTGATGTTTGGGGAGCTTATTGGGGGTAAGGGCTACTCAGGGAGGCAAGAGAAAGACTGAATGGCTCATCTGAAGGAGGATATGTCGGACTTCGGAATGAAATTCGAAGGGTGGCGAAAGGCTGCTCAGAAGGCTGGCAGATGGTTTCGACGACTAGAGGAGGGAGCCGAGTTGTTCTTGCGGGATTGGCATGAAACGGAGAGGCGCAAAGCCGCAGAGCGACGCGCAAAGGCTGCGGCAGCGCCATCCACCGTCGGCATCTCTAAGCCGCCAGGCGGAGGGGGAAGGGGGGGAGGGGGGAAGGGGGGAAGGGTGGGGGGGGGGAAGGGGGGACGTCATGCCCAAGAGACTGAAGTCTGGGTTTGGCCATCATCGTCTTGAAAGTTGTGGGCCTTCCAATGGCCGTGACAAGATAGCGTAAGACTGCCGTAACTTCTTCGCCATGTTGCGTTCTCTCCCCAGTGCCGTTTGATGATGCACTTGATACCCTCTATGAGCCCAATGCCGTCTTTAGGCAGTTCCTAGCGTCTGCTAGTATGACATTTTTTTCTCTTTCCCTTTCCTTGCTTCCTCTTCTTGTCTTGTCTTTTCTTGCTTTTCTTGTCTTTTCTTTTTCTTTCTTTTAATTTTTCGTTTTCTTTTTTCGCTTTCTTCTCTTTTCTTTCCTTTCCATTCTCTTCTTATTTGTTCTTTGTTTCATTTTTCCAAAAAAACATTGACTTGCGTCTGTCGTGCGTATGCGTAATGATAGATACTACGTGTAATATATATACGTGGTAGTCTTTCATGGGTGGCAAGCGGTAGAGTCGGTTTTTTCAGGCGCGATTAATGAGACGTATGCACCAGGTATAGACCTGGCACATCGTAGACTGACTCCCGATTTCACTTTTATATGTTTCTGGTGGAAGCATGAATTGCATCAGATGTGATATACCAGGTATGCGTGTACCACCTTGGGTTGTTTGTGTTTTTTCCCTAGGGTATTCCTCAGCTCCAGAGTGACTGGAGCCTGTCCTGTGACCACGGACTTGATTATGCGAGTTAATGTGAGAAAAACAACAACAACTGGATCAGCGAGGCCATTCGATATTTTGAACTTCCGGGTGCAAAGGACACCCCACGTCCAAAACTCGAAATAGTGGTCTCCCTCAGTATGCCTAGAAAAAAAAAACGAGGAAAGACCAAACTACTTGGAAATGCACTAGAACTTCTGCACTAATCCAGACATAGATGGCAAGAAGAGGATTTACCTTATGAGGGGGTAGAAACTTCGAGGAAGCCCCTGCCCATGCTGCTCTCGCACGATGTTGCGGTGAACAAACGGCCAAATACAAATAAAAAAATGACAAGCGATTCATATTCCAGACTCGCTTCATATGTATGATACCTCGCGGGCGTCTACCGCCTTCGGTGTGCCTTAGCCTGGCGGGCAGAACAGCAATACAGCAGGACTGGCCCTGAACCCGGTTCAATTTTACACCCTCGAAATGTAGGCATTCGCGCGAGAGGCAACAGGGCCGTACACTGCAGGAGCTCCGGCCATGCGCTACGTCGGGCACAAACCAAACAAAAACAAATGTGTGATCGAAAAATTGGAGCCTCTCCCATCAGGACGACAGAGCGGGAGCGAGCGCGCGACGAACTATGTCAGAGCCCCAGCTCTATGACCGCAAAGCGCGCCGGGATAGGAGGAATCTCGTGGGCGCTTTCCCCCGGCTAGTTGTGCTGCAGTTGGGTTGGCTGTTGGGATGCTGCTTGGCTGTGTGTTGTGCTATTGGTTTTGTTTTGTGGTGTGTTGTGTGCTGTGTCTGCTCGATCGTCGGAAACAAACGAGGGCTCCTTTTCAAGTAATAGATCGTGGAGGCACGCCGCTCCACGAGTGCCTCTGACCACCACCACCGTTGGTGGTGGTGTTGTACACATAGGTTGAATACTTCGGGTTCGTGATACACCAACCGGCTTGCCGTTGCTGGGTTGAGCGTTGCTATTACGGCGGGCTTCGTGCTGTGCTGCTGCTGCAGTGTGTCTGTGTTGGCGTTGCCTCGAGCGTGTCATCTGAAATACTGTTTGCTGGAAAATACTCGGAAATTTGCTTCAAAATATGCACTTGGGCCAAAAGGTGCTCTGGTGCATATATTGGGAAAATCCACATCTCACGCTGGTCGTTACGTCAAAAAAAATTACCCATTTTTTTCACGACAGGGCTTAATTCAGTTTAGATCCAAATATATAGGCCTATCGTTAGGCTTAAATATGTCAATCAATACGTAAAGTACACTAGTCTATAGCGCCGGTTGAACCACTGCTATTTATAATGCCGGTAAGTTCGCTAGACACGACTACAGCTCTCAATGATAGTAACTGGCACCAGTTTTCCAATAGTAGTGTGTGCTACTCAATGCCGGTTTTTGGGCTGCCGCATACCTACTCCCCAAAAGTTAAAAGCTTTGTGGCAGGTGAATAGTGCAATGTCTTTGCTTCTCGTACGAAACGTGCTGCTGTACAGCACCAGTCCCAGAGCGCAGAGCAGCAGGGTACACATGGACGCACGAGCCTGTGCGGCCCAGTGCTGTGTGATACGAAGGGATCAAGTAGTAGGCGCTGATCTCTTGCTTTCTTCGCTGTTACTTCGATTTTTGTCGTTTTTCTCGGGTATCTATTTTTTGGTGCCGGTTGAATGGTGCCACTGCCCTCTACAATGCCGAGAAAATAGCTTAGTGCGAATAGCTCGATTCTCAAAAGTCCTTAATAGTGCTGGTATTTGGGGCGGCACGTTTGGAGTCCCCAACTGACTTACAAAAGGAACACAGAAAACAACACACCCGCGCATCACGCACGACAGCCAAACCAGTGGCCAGCTACGAACGGCCGTATAGCAGCAGAGCAGCAGCAGTAGCACCAACAGCAGCAGCAGGCAAACAGAGCAGAGCAACAGCTCCCCCCCTCCTGACGCATGGCGAGATTGATGTTGTGAGAGGTATCGAGCATTGTCAGCTGACAATAAATTGCTGACCATGCTCGTATGTTTTCTGTCGCGTGCGCAACGGGCTGGTAAGCCAGAAGGCTGCTCGTGCTAGTCGGCCCAAAGAGTCCGTAAAAGCAAGAAGCTACTCGGGACAAGAAGCATGAAAAAAGCTAGCCGTCTGAATGGCAATAAACTAAAAGCAAGAAGCTAGTCGGGCCGGGAAGTCTGAATAAAAAGCCGGTCGGACCAAAGAGCCCTGTGAAAGCGAGCCCGCTTGGGCTGCTCGTATCGGTCACGCTAGACGAGTGTATATATATATTAATATATGATCTGTGTATTTCACGACATATATATTCCCGGTGTGCATGATCTGCATGGCCTGTAAATAATGTTGCCCTCAATGATACAGCCGGATGACCTCAAAGATGCAGCACGTGTTTCCTGGTTCCGGAGTGTACTGTTTAAAATGAAGATCCTGCACAATACATCGTAACCACAGACATATAGATGCAGGACAAAGATTATCAAGATCATCTACAACAGATCGTGATCCGTCCATTGCGTACAGCTTCACGTAGCTTCTGGGGTACGGTTGACGTTAATGGAGTGTTGTCGGCGTTGACATTCGAGCGCCACACTCTACAGCAAGCATTTTACGTGCGCATGAAACAGCTTGCAAATGAATTGGAGCAAAGCGAAAAGTTGTGAACGAATGCCACTGGCAGTGCTATGATATACAAGTACGCCCCGTGAAGACTGTGTATGATGAGCAGCACAGGAGCGATCAACCTGTCTTGCTAATTTGTGCACGTTGGATTGGGATAGTGCGTGGTTTATGATGCTGCTGATTAGCTGCTACTGAGAAGACGGCATTATGTACGAGCAAAACACAGGTGTCGTTGGTGTATCCAACCCTTGTGTACTGCTGATAATGCTGTACGTTGTATGTATATGTATACTTGTGATTTTTTCTCTTCCTTCGGGCACATCTCTCCGTGCTCGCACCTTTGTCCCAAACATCGGATGGGGTGGGCGCAATTAGACCGTTGGGGTCACGTTGCCGGAGGTTTGGGCGCGATCCGTGACGTGTCGCGCGTGGCAAGCCTTTTTAACTTTTTTGGCCTTGGGCACACTAGAGGCAAATCCCCGGGTTTCCGCAACATTCCCGGGGATTGGGGATCTGCATCTCCTATCCCCGCGTACGCACGTAAGATTTTGATGCAAACCGGGCTTTTCTGCTCGTAGAGCGTACACGTTTCATTTCCTCTTTTTGCACAGAGCACCACGCTACGATCCTGCCGCCCAGCAGCGGTCCAGCCCCCTAGCAGCAGCAGCCTGCAACTCTATGCGCGTGTGGCTGCTGTTGTAGTAGCTGATTCTTTGATCGGAGCGTGGCATTTGTCACCCGACCACATCCCATCTGGTGTGCTGCCGCTTCGGGCGCATCTCCATTGCATGTCCATGGAACGCGCCAATTTGGTCGTTAATATAAGAAATTTTTTGATAGTAATTTATATACAAACCCATCCTTACATTTACGACCAAAGAGGCAGTATTTTCCCGTACTACATACCAGAGGGGTATTGTTTTGTGTCGGAGATCACAACGCTACGTGTGCAACCTTACCGCACAGCAGCAGTAGTGGGATACATCATGTACATGCGCGTGGCGAGTCCTTGCTATGCTGAGGCGAATTGCTTTCGTCTCCACGAGGGGACGATTTTGAATCGGACGACGATCAAAACAATCCAGCGTAATTTTTCTTGACTCTAAAAAGCAAGCAGCAGTGGATATAGGCGCTGATGGCACCACGCTACGATCCTGCCGCCCAGCAGCGGTCCAGCCCCCTAGCATCAGCAGCCTGCAACTCTATGAGCGTGTGGCTGCTGTTATATAAGCTGATTCTTTGATCGGAGCGTGGCGTTTGTCACCCTACCATACCTCATATTTCCGCTGTGCTGCCGCTTCGTGCGCATCTCCATTGCATGTCCATAGATCGCGTCAATTTGGGCGGTAGTATAGGAACCTGTTTAATAGTAATATATATTATAAAAAATGAAAATACACTCCAGCTGTGAGATCGAAGATTTCGTCGAAACTCATCTTTGCAAGCTGTGTGTGATACTCCGATCGCGCGTATTACGAGTTGTGTGTCCTCATTAAGGATATAGGTCGGCGACTCCCCTTACAACTACAGTGTAGCTATCAGGGTCAAGAGGGTGATTTTAGTCAGCCTGTGCGCGGAAACTATAAAACCCGTTTCTGAGGGGGACAAAATCTGACAGCTGTGGAGGGAAATGTATCCTTTTATCAAGTGAATCTTGTAAGTCGAATAACCGGTGAGGGGGGGGGGCGAGTTTTGAAGGACGTGGGGGCCTGGTTTTGATCAAAAGCGAGCGGGTTTGGAGGGGGGGGGGGGGGGGGGGAGGGGAAGGGGGGGCAATTTGTGCATGTAAGCTATAAATCCTTTCAAGGGGATAAATGTGACGGTTTTGGAAGGAAAAAAAAAAAAAAAAAAATGCACCGGTTTATTATTGGGGGGGGTGTATATTATAAAAAATGAAAATACACTCCAGCTGTGAGATCGAAGATTTCGTCGAAACTCATCTTTGCAAGCTGTGTGTGATACTCCGATCGCGCGCATTACGAGTTGTGTGTCCTCATTAAGGATATAGGTCGGCGACTCCCCTTACAACTACAGTGTAGCTATCAGGGTCAACAGGATGATTTTAGTCAGTCTGTGCGCGGAAACTATAAAACCCTATATATCAATCCATCCTTACATTTACGTCCAAATAGACTGTATTTTCACGTACGTAACTGAGGGGTAATGTTATGGGTCGGAGATTTTGCTCACACCACAGATGACAGGGACCAGACAACATGAGGACAGCGCAACGCTACGTGTACAACCTCGCCGCACAGCAGCAGCAGTAGGATACATCATGTACGTGCGCGTGGCGAGTCCTCGCTATGCTGAGGCGAGTTGTTTTCGTCTCCACGAGCGGACGATTTTGGATCGGACGACGATCAAAACAACCCAGCGTAATTTTTCTTGAATCTAAAAAACAAACAGCAGTGGATATAGGCGCTGATGCTCCATGAGAAAGGGCTTCTCTGTCTCAGCGACAATAGAAGCCCTACAGTTCCTCATTCCGCGCACTCTCTGCGACGAACTGGTGGTGAAGGGGGATGATTGCCCTTCCTGGCGTATATCACTCGTCGTGAAGTTCAATATCTGGCTCAACAAGACACGAAGAGTACCTATTCTGAAATTAATTGCTGATTTCCATACGAAACAACAGGAAACAGTAAAAACATCAAAATCACGGTAGAAAGACGGCGCACGGAACAACTGCTGACTTTGTTTTTTTTGCCGGTTGAACATCCACCTTTCGTCCTTTTATTTTTACCCCACGCAATTTATTTCTGCATAAGATTCGCCCGGACAAAAAGTCCGCATCGTACGAGTACTGGCGCTGGACACGTACTCATGGGATTACCACTTACTTATTTACGGCTCTCCACCACAACGGGGAGAGAGCGAACCGTACCCGGGAGGGCGCCTCTCCGCACTCCGCTTCTCGAGCTGCGGACAAGAACATAGTTTTCACGACCACCATGTACATCTTATTTGCCCACAGACAGTCAGATGGTGGATGCTTGGGTTTCGTTTTTGCGCCACTCCCTTAGGCACTTCCCGGAGGAGAACCTTGTATGCTGTATCATTTCGCATATTTCATTATATTTGCGTGCAAATCTCTTTTGTACTTGCGTCGGCATCCTAAGAGTAGTTTTGTCCCGTCAAGGTGTTTCTGGACTACAGTAGTTTTTAATATGGGTGTATAAGTCCTTCACAGCTGTCCGTTAAGAGGCAAGGGTGCCGTCAACTGATGTACCCGGTATGTCTTTGACGTGTGGCGTGCCCCAAATGCAGTGTAAAAAAAAACAGTACAGCAAAACTCCTGCTGTCCATGCCTGTTGGCAGTTATTGATACAAAAAAATACGAGTACGCATAATATACGAGAGCACAAACTACGTGAAGATGAATGACTGGTACCTGATACATAACAGACCCTCGAACTATCCGTGTTGCGGGATAACAGAATGGAATGTCTCCCCCTTCCCCCCCATCGTATAGCATTACCATACTACAACTGCTACTACTATTGTTGAAGGTACTCATGGAGGTATACGGGAGAAGAGGCTCTTGGTGAGCGGTTTGAAAACTGGGCAATTGAGAGATATTGTTGGGTTCTTGATGCAATGGGCCGTTGTTGCGTGGTATCATACAGCATGTTTTTGTCCTGTTGTCAACAGTAGTGGTATTTCGTAACTTGAAATGTTAGTGGTAAATGCTTTACGAGCTGACGATGAATGCATGAAGAGAGCAGTTCAGCCTATGCCGACCTAATGGAACGATCCATCTCCTCCTTGTACGGAGTCAGTCTTGCGGCAGAGACGGTTGATTCACCAAGCTTGAAGGAGGATAGTGTGGGGTTCCCGAGCTGCCGTGACGCCATGAGACCGGAAGGAGGGAGCCACAGCGAGGGCATCACCAGCAGTAGTGTTCGGGGCATTGAGATTGAAATGTGTATGATGCTGGGTGATCGATTTTGTTGTTTGAACTTTGATTGTGACCTGCTTGAGTTTGACTTGATTGTTTTTCTTGTTTTTGTTGTAGGACGAGGCTTGCTTATTGTACCTTGTCGCTCCGGTGGCGTATCAGGTTATCCTCGAGCCTGATATAGGTCAGTTTCGTGAGTTCGAATCCCCCTGAGTGCATGCTCGTATAAATTCGTGGGGACTTTTTCTAGCGCATAAATTGACTTGCGGAAAGCGCGAGAGCGTGAGTTAGCAATACTTGATGAAAATCGACGAGCAGTAGGATTGCTGAACC
The DNA here is from genome assembly GCA_012845835.1 of Undaria pinnatifida. Lineage (NCBI taxonomy): Eukaryota > Phaeophyceae > Laminariales > Alariaceae > Undaria > Undaria pinnatifida. The sequence continues at coordinate 11,477,117 of JABAKD010000030.1, forward strand.
CTAAACACGATAAGAATTGAAGGCAAAGAACCGGGGGAGGAGAAGGGACGACACCTGTGACCACGGTTTGTCCAGAAGCTGGAAAGTAGATGTGTGTGAAAGAAAAAAAAAAATGTTGGTACGACACATCTTGGCCAATGGCAAAGCGCCCGAGATTGAACTGGCCACGAGCTGCGCAGAGGCGCGTTCGGTCTAATTTGAGTATTCCTGACTTGAGTATCATTCCGCTGACGCGTTGGTTATGCGTTGTCTGCGGTCGCACGGGCTTACCCCATATGCTTATACTTGCATTATGTGTAGCACCCATGTTATGCGTACTCGTCAGCGATAATGAAGGACGAGGTATAGTTTGATTGTGCGAGTTGATCATGTTTGTTTGAGTCGGTATCGCTGTATTGGATAATGTCGTCTTAATCTGGCAGACGCCCTTAAGATGGCGATGTTCTTGCGGTATGTGTGGAATTTTAATATTCCGGGGTTAGGTACGACGTACATAACGGCTTTCGAGGATAACGAGGGGGCGAAGACCCTGGCACAAAACCCATTGTGCACGTCGAACTCGAAGCACATCGACGTGCGACCCCCCTTTATGCCAAAGCTTGTTTTTTGGAGGGCCATTTGGTCATTCGAGACTGAGTTTTTGAGCAGTGCAACGTCCCGTCGTTACGTGTGTTACACGTTTCGTCGAGCAGCGTGCGGAGTAAGAGTAGAATGAGTTTCTGTGGTTGTTTTCATTTTCTTACAACACGGAGTTTTGTTTTTCTTGGTTCGGCTAGGCCCCGTACTGGGTACTAGTATCTCGAGGAAATCGGGAATAATCGAATTTTATTTGAGTCGATTTTCGATAATTGTGTCATCTTTACCCGGACATTTTTGACAATAAAATTGTCGTTTTGTCATTTTCACCTGGACATTTTTTGTAATAAAATTGTCGTTTTCACCCTGGCAATGATTTTCGACAGTAGTTGATGTTTGCAACATGAGACTGTTGTTATTTTGTTTTGAGGCTTCAAGCATTTCATTTGAGGGTTTTGATTTTTGAGTGGACGATTTGAGTTTTGTATTGCGTTTTGGTTTTCGAATTTGGTCTGAGATTGGTTTTTGAGTTGCTGTTTTATTTTCTGGGTTTAAAGTACGATGAGTTCATTACGATGTGACGATGGATCAACACCCTGCGATGTCGTGCCTTGTCATGCACAGAGCAGGGGGGATATTGGTATGTTCGTCGTGCGTAACGAGGAGGGGGGATGTTGGTTGTCCTCATGAACACGACGGTTATCATCCATCTTATGTCAGGGAGCTCCATATATTGGTGAGGGGTTCATGCACAAGGTGTGAGAGGACTATTTGGCCGGATGTTTCCCGACATGGTTTTGCCATGAGTTGCCACTCGTTGTTTTGCTCCATAGGAGGCCGAGTCAGGCTCGACGGCTGGATAATATTAGAGAGAGTTCTGTGTCACTGTCTTGAATCGCCACCACGCCTTCCCGCGCCAGCTGCGTGTACACCTCTAGAGACTAATCAACACCCAGATACTATGGAACGTACAAGACCAACTGAAAATGGAAGAGGCAATTACTTCAAATACAATGCGTCTCTCACCGGGCGCCCCAAAAGCGTGCGACGTCGCGAACGCTCTCTTTTTCCTTCACCAGGCGGACACAAAGTTGACCGTCTCCATCCCTCGCGTACCCATACACTGCCGTCAAACGCCTCGAACAATGGCGGCTGAACAACGACAGAGTGTTGGCTCCTGTATCGCGCACCACAACCAAATCTCCTGAAGCCGCGCGGGGAAGGCTCGAGCCGCGCGTGACGTAATCCCCCTGAAAACACAGCGGGCCCGCCACATCTGTCAAAACAAACGTCCCCCCCAAAGATTTCCCCGTTCTCCCGTGCATCGACAATCGATGGCAGTATTTCCCAGGGCAATAGCTGGCGCGTACGAAAAGATCAGCCCCCACGTGCGTCACTAAGGTTTGGTGGATTGTAGACATGGGAGATTTTCGTGCCTCGTCGTCGCTGGCATCGGCAAAAGATCCGTCTGTCGTCGGTTTCCTTCTGGGAGGCGTGTCTGTCGCATCCCTCTCCTCTTCCTCTGCCGGACTTTGTTCGGGGACGTTATGCCGGACATACTCAACTACGCTGACTGTCAGCGCGCTCTTCGCCACAAGGGCTCTTCCGAATTCAGTCATGACTGTGCGCTGTGTGTTCTCGAACAGCGTGGGTGCCGATTTTCTTAAAGCTGTCGCGTACTCGTTGAACGACGGGGACACTTCGTCTGAGTCGTAGTTCGCTGGCAGCCCCCCGCCAATGTCCAGCAGAGTCACCCTTCCCTTGCCCACTTCCCCATCCACGGTGTCCGCTATACTGCAGAGGGTGGCGACGCCCTCCGTTAACTGGTCGAGGGAGCAACCTTGCGACCCGACGTGGGCGTGCAAAGCGATTAGCCACGGCCATTTTCGAAAAGCCTCCACTGCAGCCCGGATGTTCGATAGCGTGGCAGGCACCCCGAACTTGCTGGTCGGCACCGACACACTAAGCTCGGATATCGTGCCAGCCCCGACAAGGGGGTTAAATCTGATGCCGACACGCGCTGTCGTTGCAGAAGCATTTGCCCCTGGAGCCGCCTCCTTCCTTCGTAGAATGGTGTCGATGCGATCGAGCTCGTCAAAGCTGTTGGCGTTGACCAGGACACCTTGAGATAAGGCCAACTCTAGCTCCTCGTGGGTTTTTGCTGGAGAATCAAAAGCGACCATGTCCGCGGGACATCCATGAGCAAGAGCCATGTACAGCTCCACGAGAGAGGCCGCCTCGATGCCTAAACCAGCATCCAAAGCTTCCTCGATCACGAAAGCTAACGGGCAGCTCTTGATGGCCAGGCAGTGCCGCCAGTGCGGTGGGAATGCGTGCCGCACCGCGGTGAAGGCCGCGCGAAGAGAGTCGACATCAAACACCACGGCTGAGTGATCTCGTTCCCGCTGCTGTTGGGTGACGTTTGCCGTATCGCCTGCCGCCTCGCCTGCTGCATCGCCCCCCGAGAAAACGTTCATATCCGACATGCACTTAAGTACATGGGGGATATCATCCTGTCGCACAGATGCCTCCCTCGGTTGGCTATCATTACGGCATGGCATTGTTGTCGATCGTGCGAACAAGCAAGAACGAGCCACAGCAGCGGAAGCGCTGTTGGTGCTTCCTTCTCGTTTACTAAGCGCGGAGTCGACAAAAGCCAGCACAGGTCCGCCGCTATTTTCAGGCATGGCCTCCACGCAGCTGTGATCAGCGTGGACAACCGCTGTCCCGCTGTCTTGGCAATCTGCCATCGTGCTCTTTTGCTATATCGCCCTTCTCGAAGGGGTCGATTCGCCACTAATGGCCTCTGCCACCTGCCACCTGCTGGTACCCGGAAAGGCGTCAAATTCCACCGCACAAAAACGAAAAAAGAGATGCAACGATAGACTATAACGTCAAATATTATGAAACCGGGGTTTCGTCTAAAACAGCCCCGCACTGGGTCATTCAGCGTTCTGTGTGCTCTTTCACCGGCGCCGTGCTCCCCTCTGACGCCTTCAAATGACACACCACGCCCATAGGAACCCCACCAAGTCATTATATAGTCTGATATGTAGTTGGTGTGGCTTTTGTCTCGTCAGAAGTGGAGGAATTCAGTGCACCGCGGCCCTGTACATGTGTAGTTGTCGTTTGCGCAGTTGACATACTTCGTGCGTATTTGGCTCCCAGCAGTCAGCAGTCGCGCCGCCAGTTTAGGCATTTTTCACCAACATACTTCGTGCGTATTTGGCTCCCAGCAGTCAGCAGTCGCGCCGCCAGTTTAGGCATTTTTCACCGTTTTTCACCGTCACTGCTGTCGCGGTGGTAAATATTGATGAAATCGCCTACGATTCGCCGTGTGCTCGTGTATACCGGGAGGGAAGGTATTCCAGGTTGGCGGGATTTGTGATTTATGTCACCGACGCCGCAATCGCTGGAGACGTGCGCCTCAAAAACAACAACAACAGCAGTAGTTCAATGTGAACAAAACACTTGGAACGGCACGGAGCCTATACATGGGGACACTTTCGTCTCTTCCAACCTCTCAGAACTGGGATTATTTGACTTTTGGATACTACCTCGTACCAAGTATCACGTGTCACCACTGCCTATACTGTAGTACCTGGTATGATACCTGTCTGCTGTACACGTAACGCATCACCCACAACAGAAGATTACAAACACACCTACGACAGCATACTGCGCTTGTTGTGTGCGAGACAGAGCTTCGTCCTCACACAAACTAGAAGACAGCAGCACCACCACCACCATCGAAACCACCACAGGCGGGTTCCGAGGTAAAGCCGGAAATTTTTCACGAGATTTTGAACGCGGCAACCACGAGGATTTGAGCTCTGAAAAAATGCACAAACTGCCGCTTGGTTAAGGGGATTACGAAAATATAGTTTTTTTTTCATTTGGCCTTCGTGATGGTAAGTAAGTTATACTTTACTCACGAATAAGTGGCTAAAATTAAGGTAAAATAGCATTCGCGGGCCCCCCGAGAAAATTTCAAACGCCTCCGAATCTTATAGAATTTTCAGGTTATGGTAATTTTGGGGTGTAGATCACGAATCCGTCGTTAGATTTTTGATCGGGATCGATTTGACCTTGATACAGCAGCTGCGCAAAGATACGTGCAAAAAGGGGGCATAACCTGGGATTTACTAGGGATTAGACTGAAAAACTCCCACCCGTAGAAAACGATCCACACGTTGTCAGAGCTCTGTAACACGTCGATTTGAGGTGATTTTAGAGTGGGGAACACGAAGATATCAGTGGATTGTCCTGGTAGTTATATATACTTTTGGAATCGACTTACGGCTGCCCAAAAGCTGACCTTAGCTGAGCAATTTCAAATTTCCTGGGATTTTTTATTCTCGGTTTCGGGCTCGAGTCTTCGCCTGAACAACTTTCTGAGTGGCTCTACCCCCCCTAATTCGACCAAGCGGAAGCGATTGCCGCCATGTTCGAGAAAAAAAAGTTCGGCAATGCGGAGAAAAAAAAAATGATCCGAAGGGGAGCTTGTTTTTTTCAGGGCTTTTCACGGGTCATGACCCGACCCGCGGGTCGGGTCAAGGGGGTTTCAAAATCTCGCGGGTCGGGTCGGGTCGGGTCATCACGTTTTAAAATCTCACGGGTCGGGTCGGGTCGGGTCAAGAGGTTTTCAAAATCTCGCGGGTCGGGTCGGGTCGGGTCAAAAGGCTTCAAAATCTCGCGGGTCGGGTCGGGTCGGGTCAAGAGGTTTTCAAAATCTCGCGGTTCGGGTCGGGTCATGACCCGCGAGATACGGGTCACTTCGCGGGTCAAGCCATAATGACCCGTGAGTTGTTTTGGGCTGACCCGCGGGTCCAACCCGCGGATCTAGCCGGCGGATCCGCCTTTTTCAAACTTACAGGTGAGAGCCACGTTGATGCCGTGTAGGCGCCCCGCGGGTCGGGCCCGCGGGTCCGCCAATAAAATACAAACATTTCGGCTTCCTGCCTCCCTCGTGCCGATGCTCCGATCATATGTCATCACAGCGTGCAGAACAATCACCAGGCAGTACCCCTAGCTACTCGTACCAAGGCATACAGCAGTGTGACGCGAATCCCGTACCTACTGAAGCCGTAACAACAGCAGTAATATTACGGTCATACCGGTACGAAAAGTGACCAAACGTAAAAAGGCAAGGAAGGGCAGTCGTCGTCGAAGCAGCAGCAGCAGCAGCAGCACTGGCAGCAGCAAGTACCAGCAGCAGACCCCGGATTCTTGCGGATCGCAGCCCCTGCTGACAGACCCACCGCCCCAGTTGTGGGCTTGCTGCCGGAGGCGTCTCAGCTAGGCTGCTTGCCGGGGCTGGAGACTGCACAGATAGAAGATAGATACAACAGCAGTGTAGTAGTAGTAGCTAGCTCGAGAATTATTATACCACCAGTAGTAGTACGAAATGTGACCAAACGTAAAAAAGCAAGAAGAAGAGCAGCCGTTGTCGAAGCAGCAGCGGCAGCAAGCAGCAGCAGCAGCAGCAGCAGCAGCAGCAGCAGCACAGCAGCAGCACCCTAGCAACAGCAAGCACCAGCAGCAGCAGACAACGCATCCTCGCGGATCGCACCCCCTGCTGACAGATCCACCGCCCCAGTTGTGGGCTTGCTGCCGGAGGCAGCTCAGCTAGGTAGGCTGCTTGCCGGGGCCGGAGATTGCACTTGTAAATTATAACTAGCTCGCTCGTCGGGTCGCTCGTCGGGTCGACCCGGTGGTCTAACGGTACGGGCATGTCCATGCATGTGGGTTGCGGTTTCTTTCCTATTCCTCGCGCGCACACCACATGACATAATCATCAAATCAGCTGCAAACAATGCCGGTAAAAAACGCAGAGAACAGGACATACTGGGAAAAGTACGAGGGACCAAGGACCAACCAACCGACCGAGGTATACATGCTTTGACCCGTGGCTTTCTGACTTTGATCCGTGAGAAATGTCACGGGTCAATTTCACGTGACCCGCCAGACGACCCGAATCTCGCGGGTCACCCGGATTGTCGCGGGTCGGGTCGGGTCGGGTCAGGACGATTTCAAAATCTCGCGGGTCGGGTCGGGTCGGGTCAAGACATCTCGAAAATCTCGCGGGTCGGGTCGGGTCGGGTCAAGACGTCTCAAAAATCTCGCGGGTCGGGTCGGGTCGGGTCAAGACGTCTCGAAAATCTCGCGGGTCGGGTCGGGTCAGCTGACCCGACCCGACCCGACCCGACCCGCGAGATTTGACCCGACCCGTGAAAAGCCCTGGTTTTTTTGGGGACATTTTTTTAAACGTCGTATTTAGCCGTTTAAAAGCAAACCACGAAGAAGTCGATTTTTTTTTTCTTATTATTCCAAGCTCGGAAGAGCAGTCCGGCTTTAGGTCGGAACCCGCCCACAGGCACACCACACCAGCACCACAGCAGCAGCACAGCAAAAGAGACAGCAGAAGAGACAGCAGTAGAGGCGGTGGTGACCTAACGTCGCCGGCGACAGTGTACGTGCCAGATTTCAAAAATAAAAAAGGCAAACGGCTAAACAAGACCTTCCAATTCAAAATAAAACCACTTACTTTCCCAAAATCAGACGCCATAATGGACAATGGACGCCCCTTATTTCTTATTCGAGCGAAGCGAGTTTCTAATCTACACCTGGGCCTCGCAATATAGGCTCCCATGAAAAAAAAGTAGTTCGCGTGCGTGCCTTCGACTAAACTTTATTTTAGTGTGGGACCATTTGATTTTAGACTGCAGGTGTAGGCAGACCACCACGGAGCAACAAAACATACACAGCAGACCACACGGGCAAAAACAGCAGCACACACCGCTCACACAGCCGGCACACAGCGCTCACACAGCGGGCAGCACACAGACAACGTGCGCATACACACAGCAGACCACACGGGCAAAAACAGCAGCACAACCCGCTCACACAGCCGGCACACACCGCTCACACAGCCGGCACACAGCGCTCACACAGCGGGCAGCTCACAGACAACGGGCGCAGCGGGCGACAATAGTGGCCAGCGGAGAGCGGGCATGGAGAGTGTGTGCCCGCTAGGGGTGTGTCCGCTGAGTGTATCTACTGCTGTCTCGTGGTGAGAGTAGGTCATCATGGAGAGACGTCCGTTGGGGGCGATTGGCCCAAACTCGGTCCGTGCGCCAACGCCAGAAGGGCGACAGCAGACACGGCGGAGGGGCTTGAGAGGGACCTCTACCTAGCTAAGGGAGCCAAGGCCATGCTCACGAATAACCTGTACCAACAAGTTAGACTCGTGAACGGCATTCGAGGCCAAGTCGTCGAGTTGGCGTTTGCAGACGACGCGCCCCCGCCGAACCTCCCCCTTTACGTTGTCGTCAAGTTCAGAGGGTACTCAGGGGGGGAATGGTCGTCTCAGGAGAGATATAGAGGGTGTGTGCCGATTTCTCCCGTAGACACTACTTGGCAGGACGGGGGAACGCAGGTCAGGACGCAACTGCCGTTGAGGCTCTGCTGGGCCATCACTACGCACAAAATCGCAGTGGCAGACGTTAGAGAAGGCCGTCATAGACTTGGGGCCGAAGGAGGCCTGCACGGGGCTTACTTTTGTCTGTCTCAGTAGGGCTAAAAGACTAGCGGACCTCATGGTAGAGCCCATGAGTTTCGACAGGATAGATAGGCAAGCTTGGAAACTCGGACACGATGAAGGCTAGGTTGCGGGAAGAAGTTAGGCTGGTGGACTTAGCACAAAGCACGCGGGATAGGTACACAGGCATGGGCGTCTTCAACGCCGTCGCGGCCAACTAATTACCACATCAATTGCAATACAACAAACGTTACATCGGCTCTATTCCACCTGTGGTGCCCCTCGCAATCACACGAACCAATGGCCCGTGGACGCACACGTCTGACGACATTCACATCTATCAGATGTCGCTCGTTTTAGCGACAGCTATTATTGTATCTTTTCCGATGCAGTTCTTTCTGGAGCCTCAAAACTACAAAATTAATCGCCAGAAATAATCGCTCAAAAAAAATCCATAATAAATATATATATATAATCCTTTTTTGGTGTCAGGTATGATATTTGGTCAGGAGTTTTTTGTCTCGGCCCAAGTATGCGATTCGCGGAACTGGAATTCCCGGTCGAATATAGCTTCGTTCGAGCGCCGCCTTCCGGGGGCGGCTCCAACGCCCCTCGCCCTTCCGTGTCCGTTCCGCACATCGACGTGAACGCGGACGGATGCCGAACGAGACAAGCGAGAAGTTGCAACAATACCGCATGTCGAGGAGGAATTTCGGGAATTTTGGTTGCATCTTGATGTCTGCAACGCCTAGATGATCTACAAAATTGGCATCATTTCCAAACGGTACGTGATAGTGTTTGGAATTTTGCGGTGGCATGTGCAACTTAGTAGACACTTATAAAACTCAAAAAAATCGCGATTTTGGGTATTTAGAGCCAAATTATGCGCACCTGGAGTTTTATACGCGTGCCGGAAATTGCGATATTTTCGCGACCTGTGGTCCGCAAAACACAACCCAAGTGCGAAAAATCGCACAGGGCTTTTTTTCCCCATCGCGATTTTTAATGTTATTTTTTGTTGAGTAGAGCCAGAATTACTGACAGACAGGATTGGACACGCCCCGGAAAACACGTACCTACCCACACGAGGCTTGCTTCTCCACGATACCATCCGATCGTCACCGCGACAACATGGACAACCACAGCAGCGATGGCCGCGGGGACGGGGTTGAATACACACAGCAGGTGGGTGCTCCCGTGGCTGGGGAGGGGCGGATGCCCGAGATGCCCGGATTCAGAGGCACCACCACAACATCCAGTGCTCCACCCATGGACGGATTTGTGACGGAGTAGAGGTATGCCCCCAACCCGGCAACAAGCGGTTAGCGGTTGGCGCGAAGGACGCACAGAGGGGAGGAGGCAACACATGGCAGCCGCAACATTTCAATGCCGTCGCTGATGCCATGGGTTCTGGTGTGGGCTCTACCCACGGCAACATCAGCCGGAAGCTAAGAGATCTAACGAGCACTACTACTGCTGTAGATTACACGTCGTGGGAGTAGCGAGATACCGATGCCCGCCAGCGTCGCGTAGGCACAAGCTTTGACAATGTGTCTCACCACGAGCGCGAGCCGTGTCTGCGCTGCGGCATCGTTCATGCCAAGAGCCAAACTCATGATAGATGCAGGCGCTGATGCTTGCCGAGCTACCGGAAGCAGCAGCTACAGCAGCAGCAGCAGCCACGTCCTTCGACCAGCGATGTGCTGTGTGTGTTGTGAGGAGTGAGGAGCTGACCGAGGGCTACGGGATTGTCACCGAATTTGTTCGTATCTTGGCACATAACCCGAGTTTATATCTCATGTACTCCTGGAAGAAAAGGCGATTTTGAGTTTTATATCGGGTGGTTTGCGAAATCGCAAATCACGATGTAGAATTTGGGTTGAAGATCCGAAATATCGCACTCCTCTGAGTTTTATAAGTGTCTAGTATTGTTTGGTCACAGATTGTGCACCAGGTGTTTAATTGCACGCGCCTGGATGATTTACAAAATTGGCATCATTTACAAACGGTACTTACTTGATAATGTTTCAAAACAATAGGTACTTGATAATGTTTGGAATTTTGCGGTGGCAACTAATTATTGTTTGATCACAGATTGTGCACCAGGCCCTCGAGACGAGACGAAGCAAGGTTATTTGCCCCGTCCCGTCCGAGACCCAGAGAAGCGTAGGGCAGCAGCTGCCAGGGGTGTGAGACGAGGCATGCACGGCATGGGCTAGAAAACGTTCCCTGCAACAACTGCCCGCCACAGTATAAACGCGCGGAAGCCGCCATGGGTCATGATTTGAGTTTTGCTTTACGTGGTCACTGCTGTTGGGGTAGCTTGAACGAACGCAGGCAAGGGGGGTTGACATAACAAAGGAATAACTGACTGCTGTGCTCCAGCTAGCTACTGCTGTGGAGTGCCCTCATCAACTGAAACCAACCAACAGATACACATCTTGCCCGGGCTCGAGCGCAGGGGCGCCGGTCTGTCAAAGGGCCAATCCAGCCGTCGCGGTGATTCGTTGTTCATGGTGCCGCGCTGTAGGCTTCATACGTGCAGCGGTTGGTTGCGTGTGTGCTGTTGAGCTGTCATGTGCTGTGTGCGTGCTGGCCATGTGGCTGAAGGTGTGGCTGCAAGACGACACATGATGCGTCCAGAAGAACGCGTGTTAATTATACCAGTAGTATTAGATCGCTCTAATAATTCGGCTTTTTATATTATTGCGTTTGGTGCTGTTGGAGTGTTCATCATTTTGAGCGTGCTTGGTCTGCAGACACAGATAGGCTCAAAACCGTTCCTTTGCGCGACCTTACGCAAAAACATTCAGCAGGAGGAGTTACTGTATGAGGAATGTGTATAACTTCGTCGGGTGAATACGCACGTGAAAAAATTGCATCTGCCACAGTAGTCTGAGTGCCTTCATCAACTGAAACCAACCAACAGACAGACACACATCTTGCCCGGGCTCGAGAGCAGGGGCGCCGGTCTGTCAAAGGGCTAACCCAGCCATCGCGTTCGTTCGTTATTGATGGTGCCGCGCTGTAGGCTTCATACGTGCAGCGGTTGGTTGCGTGTGTGCTGTTGGGCTGTCACGTACTGTGTGCGCGCTGGCCATGTGGCTGAAGGTGTGACTGCAAGACGACACATACATGTGTCATGATACGTCCAGAAGAACGCGTGCTATACCAGTAGTAGTAGATCGCTCTAATAACTCGGCTTTTTATATATTATTGCGTTTGGTGCTGTTGGAGTGTTCATCATTTTGAGCGTGCTTGGTCTACAATAGGCTCAAACCTGATCTGTCATACGGATTAATTAATAAGTCGTTTTGGGGCCTACCTTCCACAGAGTCGGCGGCTGTTAGTGATAGTGGTACGATTTCATACCGGTCTAGGATTATTTTCCTATATCCCCTTTAGGGCTCCTCTCTAAGTGAGTTCTTCGTACATTGTGCAAGTAAGCCCGGAGGACCCATCGTGTATCTCACGCCGAGTCGGAGAGCTGTTTTGTGACTATGGTACAATCAAATACTGATCTGCCATACGGATTAAGTTGTTTTGAGGCCTACCTTCCACAGAGTCGGGGGCTGTTAGGGATAGTGGTACGATTTCACACCGGTCTAGGATTATTTTGTTTGTCTTGTGTGAGGCTTGATTATCCGCCTTTTTCCGTTTAGCTTGCCATTTCTCTGGTGTAAGTTCTCTGCGTTGAAAGTACCAATTGGATCGAGGGCATTTCTATATCCCCTTTATTATTTATTGGATCGAGAGCATTCTATGTCCCCTTTAGCGCCCCTCTCTAAGTCTGCATAATTCGTTGTTAATTTTTTTATATCTTCACCAGTTTAAGTGCCGCGTACATTGAAGTAGCTAATTGAGGACATGCAGTGTCGTCTTTTTTAGTTCTTTCCTGTAAGTGAGTTCTTCGTATTATATTTTGTAAACAAACATGGTAAGTTCTTCGCCTACTGCGGGAGTAAACACCGAGGGGTTTTCGAAGGCACAATCAACGGCGCCTTCCTTTTTCTCTTCCGTAAATTAAACATTTTCAACCATTCATTCCGTCCGATATCATTTTTATTGATGACATCACCTCTTTCCTTTCGCCTCGAAGCCTCGAGCCAAGCAGGTTCTCAAATTCTCCTTACGGCATTTCTGGCCTACTCTTACTTGGCGACGGTTTTAATGACAGTGTTTCGCCTATGCTTGCTTCCTTTGTTTATATGTTTTCCTTCCATCAAAGTGAACCTTTAGAACCTCATGTTCGTATTAAACTCTTGGCATTACTTTAAGCTTCAATTTCTTTATTACTACAACTTATTTCGTCGAGTGCTACCCTTCCTCACCCAAAGAATGGGCGCCATGGAATGTCAAATTATGATATTCAGAACCTCATATTCGTATTAAACTCTCGGCATTACTTTAAACTTCAATAATGTCGAATCGAACAGCTACAACTTTTTCCCCTTTTTGTCCTCGTCCGAGTGCCGCCCTGCCCTACCCGAAGCATGGGCGCCGGCGAATGCCGGCGCCCATGCGGAGCCCTTGTAGTAGGTCTAAAAAACAAAACCTCGGTTTCTTATCAGAGGGCCGGCGGCACAAAACACAAAGCAGGGGGAAGGTGTCCTTCACGATCAATGCAGCCGGCCAAAAAAGATCTAGTACTTGCAGCCTGCCCGATGAGCCGTATAGTTTTGTAATCTACGGACACAAGATTCAAGAATGTACGAGCGATATAGGGGATATGATATCGGGAAATGAGTGTTTTCTATTGGATGGTGGTGTGTTGTCAGAATGTCAGCCACCCCGCTGGAAACATGCCTTCTACGGTATGTTTAGTTCTGGGCTGATTCCGATGGGGTACGCCCTTTATATCAGTCTTGTTTTGGTCCAGTTTTTGCCCCTGATTTGTGGGTGGCTTCTGGCCGATCTTGACTCATCTCATATTTTCATTGTGATAATATACCCGGATACGCGACAATAATATAATGGATTTTTCTACATATTGATCAACATCTGGGACTTCTCTTTTATCCGCTGCCACCGCGCGAGCAAGCCGACCCTGAGCATGGGTTTTCCCATCACACTAGTGTTAAAACGATGGCCATTACATTAGAACCGTGCTCGGGGAGGTGAACGCGCTGGACCGGGGCTGACCCAAGACGTTTTTTTCCCGGGATGCTTCAGCAGCGATTTTTCTTCGTCATCGACCTCCACCCTACACGACAGTGACGGAACCCGCACGTACACCAGCAGCAACAGAGAGCGGAGGGGGAAGGGGGGGGGGCGGGGATGGGACTGAGGGAGGGGGGAAGGGGAAAGAAGGGAGGAAGGGGGGAGGGGGGGAAGGGGGAGCGTCATGCCCAAGAGACTGAAGTCTGGGTTTGGCCATCATCGTATTGAAATTTGTGGGCCTTCTAATGGCCATCACAAGATAGCGTAAGACCGCCCTGACTTCTTCGCCATGTACATTGTTGCGTTCTCTCCCAGGTGCCATTGATGATGGACGTGATACCCTCTGTTAGCCCAATGCCATCCTTAGCCAGTTCCTAGGGTCTGCTAGTATGACATTTTTCTTTCTTTTCTTTTTCTTTTTCTTTTTTCTTTTCTTCTCTCCTTCTTTTTTCCTTGCTTTCTTGTCTTGTCTTTTCTTGCTTTTCTTGTCTTTTTCTTCTCTTTGCTTACCTTTTTCGTTTTGTTTCGTTTTTCTTCTCTTTTCTTTCCTTTCCTTTATATTCTTTTCTTTTCTTTGTTTCTTTTTCTCCAATAATATTTGACTTACGCGTGTCGTGCGTATGCGTAGTGATAAATACTACGTGTAATATATACATACGTGGTAGTCTTCCTTGGGTGGCAATCGGAATATTTGGTTTCTCCAGGCGTGAGTAGTGACACGTATGCACCTGCCTGGACCTGGCACATCGTAGACTGACTCCCGATTTCACTTTTTTTAGATGTTTCTGGTGGAGGCATGAACTGCGTCAGCTGTGATATATGCGTGTACCACCTTGGGTTGTGTGTGTTTTTCCCTGGGGTATTCCTCAGCTCCAGAGTGACTGGAGCCTGTCCTGTGACCACGGACTTAAGCATGCGCGTTAATGTGAGAACAACAACAACAACAACAACAACAACAACAACAACAACAACAACAACAACAACAACAACAACAACAACAACAACAACAACAACAACAACAACAACAACAGCAACAACAACAACAAACTCTAAAAGTAGTACAACACAGTGGACGGCCCAGATAAATTATGTATGGTGATCTGATGATGCTGTTGTTGTAGCCTATAATACCAGGTATTTCCAGATCTTCCCGGAAAATACCAGGGCTTTTCACGGGTTGGGTCAAATATCGCGGGTCGGGTCGGGTCGGGTCGGGTCAGCTCTGACCCGACCCGACCCGTGAGAATTGCGAGACGTCTTCACCCCAACCGACCTGACCCGCGAGAATCTCGCGACCTCTTGACCCGACCCGACCCGACCCGCGAGATTTTTTAAAACCTCCTGACTGACCCGACCCGACCCGACCCGCGAGATTTTGAAAACCTCCTGACCCGACCCGACCCGAACCGACCCGCGAGGTTTCGAAATCCTCCTGGCCCGACCCGACCCGACCCGACCCGCCACAATTCGGGTGACCCGCGAGATGCAGGCTTCATGCGGTTCAGGTCGACTTGACCCGTGACATTTCTTACGGGTCAAAGTCGAAAAGTCACCGGGTCAAAGTATGTATAATACCTCGGTCGGTTGGCTGGTCCTTATTGGTCCCTCGTACTTTTTCCAGTATGTCGTGTTCTCTGTTTTTTTACCGGCATTGTTTGCAGCTGATGATTATTCACATGTCACGTGGTGTGCGCGCAAAAAATGATAAAGAAACCGCAACCCACATGCATGGGCATGCCCGTACCGCTAGACCACCAGGTTGACCCGAGGAGCGACCCGACGAGCGATTTTTTTATTTCAAAATTTACGGTTTTCCCCCTTGCAAGTTTGGCCTCTCATGTCTTTACGAGCTCCCTTGTTTGTTGTTTGCTGTTTTTGGTTTTTGTTTGTGTTTTGAGCTTGTGGGGCAGGACAGCAGTTCGTTGTGGGGTAGAACCGATAATTGGCGTTGGTCTACCATGACGAGCTGGACAGGGAGTCGGATTCAGGCGCTCTCGTTGCATCGGAAGGTCGGCAGCGATGGATGGCTTCCGACGCGCGGGTTGATGAGCAGAGAGAACTTCCCTTTCTTCATGCTCTATGCCTGGGCTCTTCAGAAGGTCAGCTTGTACTCGTACCATGGCTTATCCATCACGTCGGTACGTGCTGCCTGGTGTGGTACCTCGTGGAACGTAGATCTAGGTTAAGGCTCTGTAGGGTGTCGGCATTCCCGCCTGCAATGATTACACGTAAATATTGCCACTTACGACGTGCAAGAGAGCTTATTGCGATCAATGTTACGCAACACGCAAGTGCTTCTTCCATGAGCTCGCTTGCTTGCTTCCACAGGAATAATGAAACCTGCTGTGTCACTTCGTACACACTTCAGATACCAGTAGTCTACCTGCTGGTACACTACCGTCGTAGAAGCAATTCAAAGTTCTGTTTGCTGTTTGCGGGACTTACTACCAGGGGCACGCGCGGTAAAGGTCGGGACGGGAAATTGTGGTCAGGGCGGGAACGGGACGGGAAAGGCAAACTGCTGCGTGAAAAAATCGTTCCCGACCGCGCACGATTCCAACTTTTCCCATTCCAACCGTCTGAGGACGACACCCCGGACAATAGCCTATTGAATATACCTATTGAATGTCAATAAGTTGGGGTATTGGATATGGATACCTTTACCTACTGATACGTTCGATAGGTATGCGAATTTGTCGATCGATGCCCATTGCTTGGACCACTAGGTCCACAGAAATTGGTACAATGGAGTATTGTTCTTAAGACAGATTTGTGAATCGGTCTATCGAGACCTAGCAGACACGGCGGAGGGGCTTGAGAGGGACCTTTACTTAGCTAAGGGAGCCAAGGTCATGCTCACGAAGAACCTGTACCAACAAGCTGGACTCGTGAACGGCATTCGAGGCCAAGTCGTCGAGTTGGCGTTTGCAGACGACGGGCCCCGCCGAACCTCCCCCTTTACGTTGTCGTCTTAGGGTTAGGGGGTACTCAGGGGGGGAATGGTCGTCTCAGGAGAGATATAGAGGGTGTGTGCCGATTTCTCCCGTAGACACTACTTGGCAGGACGGGGGAACGCAGGTCAGGACGCAACTGCCGTTGAGGCTCTGCTGGGCCAAACGTCACATCGGCTCTATTCCACCTGTGGTGCCCCTCGCAATCACACGAACCAATGGCCCGTGGACGCACACGTCTGACAACAGTTACATATATCAGCTGTCGCTCGTTTTAGCGACAGCTTTAGTATCTTTTTTCGAGTCTTTCAGGTGGAGGCTGGCGTCGAAAGCTCGACATTGCCAGTTGGGCTGCTGTCGCCCTTCTGGCGTTGGCGCACGGACCGAGTTAGGGTCAATCGCCCCCAACGGACGTCTCTCCATGATGACCTACTCTCACCACGAAACAGCAGTAGATACACTCAGCGGACACACCCCTAGCGGGCACACACTCTCCATGCCCGCTCTCCGCTGGCCACTATTGTCGCCCGCTGCGCCCGTTGTCTGTGTGCTGCCCGCTGTGTGAGCGCTGTGTGCCAGCTGTGTGAGCGGTGTGTGCTGATGTTTTTGCCCGTGTGGTCTGCTGTGTGTGCTCCGTGGTGGTCTGCCTCCACCTGCAGTCTAAACTCGAATGATTCCACACCAAAATCAAGTCTAGTCGAAGACACGCACGCAATTTTTTTTTTTTTCATGGGAGCCTATATTGCGAGGCCCAGGTGTAGATTAGAAACTCGCTTCGCTCGAATAAACACATATTTCTGCACTGTAGTACTCAGCACAAACGCATACACGACACATCTAACGCAAATATCGTGTACTAGAGGAGCACCACTATATATATGACTTACAGTATATACATGATAAACTGATGCATTCTTTCCGAAACCGTCACATTTATCCTCTTAAAGGATGTCTAGTTTCCACCCACAGATGAAGCTGCCCCGCCCGACCCCCCCCCCCCCCCCCCCATGATAAACTGGTGCATTCTTTCCGGAACCGTCAGATTTATCCCCTTAAAGGATTTATAGCTTCCACGCACAAATTGAGCTGCCCCACCCGCCCCCCCCCCCTCCCCCCCCCCCCCCCCCCCCCCCGCTCCCTTTTGATCAAAACCAGGTTCCCACGTCCTTATAAACCCCGCCCCCCCCCCTCACCGGTTATTCGACTTGCAGGATTCACTTGATAAACTGATGCATTTCCTTCCACAGCTGTCAGATTTTGTCCCCCTCAGAAACGGGTTTTATAATTTCCGCGCACAGACTGACTAACATCACCCTGTTGACCCTGATAGCCACACTGTACGTAGTTGCAAGGGGAGTCGCCGACCTATATCCTTAATGAGGACACACAACCCGTAATACGCGCGATCGGAGTATCACACACAGCTTGCAAACGACAAAATATTCGATCTCACAGCTGGAGTGTATTTTTATTTTCTTAATATACATACCGCCAATATATATGTACTTTGCGGCCAAGCAGCAATATTATGGACAACTCTCTCTCCTGCAGTTTCAGATTGCGCGAATACCGAGCTAAGTGTGGGACCCAAAAAAAAACACTGCGTCTACTTACTAGCACCCGTCATCACACCAACGCCTGCACTGCATAGTGCAAATTCCATACGAAGAAGAAATGGACGCATCTCCAGCGTGGAGACATGCGCGCATGTTCGCGAAGCAAGGTAATCAAACCGACATCGCACGAACGCCTGCATTGCACAATGCAGCTTCCCCACGGAAAAGGGCGCACTCGAGCTTGGAGACGTGCGCGAGCCACCCTGATGACATAAACAGGGACCCTGAGCACCACACATAAAATCAAAACCCAAACGCGCAACCTACGACACCGGGGCGGCTGAACACCGCCCCTTAGGTACGTGTAGCTAACAGCAACGAACACTCTGCCCGCGTTGCTGCGACCGCCTCATTCCCCCTCCACTGACTCCCTCAAAAAGCACGGGCGGGTGGGTGGGAAATCAGCCTGTCCATCACACCTTGAACCTGTCTCGCTGACGATGCTTCTCTCTTCTCTGCGTGCTTCGCTTGCTAGTCAGCAGCCAGACAGACTGACCCAAGGTTCCCTCTACTACCAGGACAAGTACAAGTAACCACCCGCGTTGATCTCCTTGGTAAACGTGCAATAACCCCAAACTTCTTCCGTACATACAAAACTCTTATTTTCTCGTGCCTCGCTAATAATACGCTTTTTATATGTGTACTTTGCTTTCGAAGTTGTATCATATTAATGCGCACCCCCCGCTCGGAACACGGGGGACGGAGAGAGGGGCAGGCCCCCGGGCTGCTCCGAACACGGGGGGCGGAGAGAGGGGCAGGCCCCCGGGGCTGCTCCAACAGCAGCCCCACGCTATCGTCCGTAACCCTGAGTCGACTTCGATCCCAACTGGCAATGTCGAGCTTTCGACGCCAGCCTCCAACAATGGTACTTGGCTCAGCTTACGGACGCATTGCGTCCCCCCCCTACCCCCTTTTGCTGTACCCTAGGATGCGCACGTCGAGATCCAACTTCTCATTTTTTTCCGCCTGGCACCAATAATAAGGTTACGTACTAACTGAAGCAGGTACGTCGACTCCTACGCCTCCAGCTTTGGAATGGGGTTAACTTGCCCCTAATCTGTACCCTGCCCTGGCTGGATCCCGTTGCCCATCCCCTCTTGGGCCATTACGTTTGCTACCCAGCTGGCATCCTTCCCGTGGCTACGAACGTACGCCTTATACGCATCAGACTCCCACCAGCCCTCCCGTTGCAACGTCTCTGGGGAGGCACCCCCTGCTGACAAGTGCGTTGCGCCTCCAATCCTAAGGGAGTGCAGAGCATACTCATCCGCCCGCACGTCCGCCGACGCAACCACTTCTCGCAGGGCTACCGTCGCTTTTTGCTCCGTCCACATGGACCATCTGCCACCACCGCTGCCATACGCCACCAGGGGAGCCGACGAGGGCAAAATCAAGTAGCAAGACATCAACTCGAGCATAAACTCGACAGCACCGCCACCGGCCCCCACGGGCCTCGGTGAACCCGCCCGAACGCGCGAAATAACCGCCCCTTTGCGCAACTGGTCGCCCTTTGAGACCCACGAAATCGAACCTCGACGCGGTCGGCTCTTGACCATTGCGCCACCCCCAACTGTGCCCGACCGCGAACGAAAGCCGCGTCTGCCCGCCGTAAACAATACGTTTCGTGAGTACGCGACCGGGTTTCCGCGAACATTTCGGACGCGCGGGTCCAACAACAAAACGACGCACACAACGCAAGCCACAACACGCGCCCCCCGTTACGCCAAGCAGGGATCAAAGTTTCGCCAGCGAGCAACATAACCCACGACACGGGCGGACGCACGGTCGCCTGATTACCCACTTCGGTATGCGAGCGCGCCGCACCTTTGAGGGCGCTCGCGATGACGGGGTGAGTGGTGTCGAGCTCGAAACTGCGTGAAATGAGATGAAAAAACTTGATGGCCGACAGATGGCTTTCGATGGTCGCCGACCGCAGTTTCTTGGTAGCAAACGCGTACGCTACGTACTCAAAACAAATGCCACACGTTGGTCATACCGTCGATGCCGCGATCAAGAAAGACGGGAACGCCAGAACGTACCCAAAAGCCTACCCATGCTCCAAAATGCCCCAAATAAGCTCGCTCAGTCGAGGCCGCAACGGCGTGTCGCATGAGTCCGAGGCCAACACCGAAGTACAAAGAGAAATGCCGATGGTCCCCAGTTCCCGAACCTGCCACGGGATGTTGGAACGAACGGCGCGCAAATTATCAAGAACGGAGCCGCGATCCCAGCGAGAGATACCGTCGCCGGCAGCGTTGTGGATACCACGCACATGCGTCGCCTCGAAATGCCATCCAGATGACACTTCGAGAACGCCGAGGAGACGCATGAGGGCACCGGAACGCGGTTCTAGCCCCCCCCGACACCGCCACACCCAATGCACGGCGGCCTCGTTGTCTCTTCGCAACAAAACATAATCTCCCGTCGCTGACGGTCCATCGGCACACGAAGACACTAGGACAAATGCCGACACAACCATGCCCAAAAGTTCAAGCACGTTGATAGATAAGTCGTCCATGCCGCGGACGGACTTACTCGAGCCGCAAAACCGTGACTGTTCCTGGGCTGTGAGGTCATAGCGCCAGTAAACATCGGTTTCGAGACAGTATCCTCCGACGGCGGTTTTTGGCGCGTCCAAAAACAACGTACGTTGTGCCGGGCGCTCCAGCAAATGATACATCGGCGCCGACAACACCCCGCCGCGCGCGTCAACACATTTCTCAACAAACCACCGCCAGAACTCGAGATCCGCATGGAACTCGGGCCCAAGGGTAACACGCCGCCCCGGATTGGCCATTCAGCCAGCGAAGTAAGTGATCACCGGCTGCTATGCGCGGCATCCCAACCGAAGCCAACAAACGATGCACGAAAAAAGACCCGGTACAAACGGCAAAAGAGATGTGCATGAGGAAACCCGCCAGCTGCGACACCTGCTAGTCGGGGGCCACTCCGCTGAAAGCAATCGCAGCTTGAGACATTTATGTGGCGGCGACGTCACCGTAAGCGCCTCTGTGTCCACCAAACAGCCCAGCACTTCGAGACGCGTGTCTCAGTTAGTGATTTTGCTGGCGAACAAAAGAGGAGGGTCGGACGCACCACGTACGCCCAACAAGCGAAAGTAGTCCGACGCCAAGGACTGCACAGCCTGCATACAGCGACGACCGTCCGGCCACCACTGAACCTAGACAAGAATGCCGTCGTCTACGTAGTACCGCACGAGAAAACGACTCCCGGCGTAGCCGCCGCTACCGGAAACGGTTCGACAATCACGAGGGAGGGGCCTAACCGAACCCCCCCGCGGCGGGGCAAGACGCACATGTTCGACGGCAGCCGCCCCTTGTGGGGAAACGGCCGCATCTTGAAACGTAGAGTGGGTGTGGGCATGTTCCAGCGCAGAAGCCATCATCCCGCAGAACCAGGGGCTATTACGTCACCCGAATTGCAAGCGAAGATCCACAACTACGTATTCGCCCATCGCGTACCCAAACACCGGCGCCCCTACCGGGTCAAGTAACTAAGACTTGAAGAAAGGCGTATTTCACGTCAACGCGACTAAGGACGATTCTAGCTGTGGGACCGTGCATTTGCCGCAAAAACAACACCCGTAACAACACATCCCGAAGCACATGACCGAGCTCGCAGGATGGGGCGGAGGAAAAATCGGCATCGTCGTTAACGCTGGAATGGCCGCCCGCGCGCGCAAACGTGAGATCGTGAATGATGCGAAACTCAGGCACGACGGCCAACGGCGAAACACGTAAACCCCGAATATCAGACGTGGAACTCAATTTAAACACCAAAGCCCGACCGTGCACAACATCAGCACATATATTTCGGTGAACAGCAACGGCATGGGCGGCGACGCTCGGGTGGTTACCGTATGCAAGCTCAGCAGTCAGATTACCCCCCCGCACAACACACCGGGGAGCCCGGTGCCAAAACGCGGAGCAACTGGTCAACACGAGGGAAGTTCTTGACGGTACCAAATCAGTGACGAACAATGTGAGGATGAGTATGTGGGGCAATGCGAGCGGATCCGACAGCAAACGTAAACAATTCAACACTGCCGGCACAGGCTCGCAAAAGAGACGACCCCGTGCTGGCAACCACATCGAGATTCGCGGAACCTGTTGACGATACCGACCGCGCTACGCTATCCTGCGCGGCGCGCCCCGCCTCAGCCGCCAAATCCAACTGGGCGTACGCGCGCTCGTCGTCGGTCGAGCCGTGTCCGCACCCCGAGTCAGAATCCGGACGTCGCACACGCTCGCTATGGCTAACTGTGTGTCTGCGCGCGACCGATAAGCCAGTTCCTACAATGCGCGCCGAGACTAACGGACACTCACGCGCGCGCTCCCCATGGTTACCTCTATTCCCGAAAACGACGGATCCCAGAGCAACGGGTACACGCTCGCGCCCAACGCCGCCTTCGCCCGCCAGCGCCCCCAACGCACGCCCACGCAATCTCCCGTGACTCCGCGCACGGCCGGTACTTTCGGCGCTCCGCCAACCTCGACCTTCGACGCAACAATCCCACCAACCGCCAACGCCGCAGCCGCGCCCCCCGAGGATGGATCCAACACGCGGCCGCCACCCTCAATTGTCGACGCAGCCGCTATATCCACCGCCGGCGCCGTAGCTGCGCCCGCAAAGGTTGGCCCCACTTGGCGGCAGGGTCCGTGTCTTCATCCAGAACCAGAACCAGCGCCTCTACCCCCGTCGCCCCCCCTGTTGCCCCCCGCGGGGAGGACCGCACGCAGCGACAACGCCCGCGACCCTCCCCCCCCGCGGCCACGCTTCCACGGCCTTCATCCCTGCGAGCGGGTGGAGATGGCGAGGATGCCGAGGCCGCGGAGGGCTCGAGCAGGAACTTACACGGCGGGGGGCTCGTGCAGGAACTTACACGGAGACCAGTTGCATTAACCGGTGCGCGCGAACATCCGGCAGGCCTGGAGAAGACTTGAATCGGCCTTTCCCTTGGACCCGGGCGACCCAGCGGGGGGAGCGGTGGCCTTGCGCTTGATGGGCCTGTCCGCGCCGGAACCGATGCTGCTGAGCACGAGCCAGAGCACCTCCCCCCCGCCGCGGCAAAATTCGAGAGTGCGTACGAACTCGGGCATGGGTGGGAGGTCGAACACCGTACCAGGTGGGGGAGGGACAACAGCGGGGGACGACCGCTGCGCAGCACGCATGAGCTCGCTCACCCACAAAGCGATGTCGCGGTTAACCATATCACACAGCACTGCATGCGCTTCTGGGACGGACAGCATACTGTAGTTGCTGAAGGTGTGTGCACGCAGGCCCATGACCGCCACCGTAAACGCGTCGCCAAGGGCGTTGACCCCCGCCACACACGGGAGATCTTCGGCGACCCCGGGCGAGAGACCCACAGAAAGAATGACAACGACGGCCAATCTCAAGAAGTCGAGACGGTCGGCGACCATGAGCGAGTGCCCAATGGGCTCGTCCACGCGAGGCCCATAAGCCCCGACGTCAAAGGAGCTGAAGGACCGAAGCTGGGATGCAACGTTGGCTGTCACGTGGATGCCCCCCCCCACGAACGACTGCAGGTCAGCGGGAGAGTCCCCGAGGTTCGGGGGGATACGCCCTCGAATAACCCACAGCTTCCTAGCTGTGTTCACCTTGTTCCATGTAGCCATTTCGTTTTTAAGTTGTGCCTTTCGTCGCTACCGTTCCTGAGCGCCGCCGTCATCGCGGGAGGCCACCCGACCAGAGTTGTTCTCCACGAACTGGCGAAGGAAAATGTCGAAATTAGCTACCTGTTCAGCACAGGCAGCCGCTACCTCGCGAGCGGAAGAAGTGGATGCAGATATCTCGGCAATGTTTTCATCAAGGCGCGCATGGACCCGCGCGAATTCGGCCTCAACCTGTCGGGCCCACGTGGCCAAGTCATCCGAAGGCAAAGCCGCACCGACCGCTGGCGCCCCGGCGAAGG
This sequence comes from Undaria pinnatifida, assembly GCA_012845835.1. Taxonomy (NCBI): domain Eukaryota; class Phaeophyceae; order Laminariales; family Alariaceae; genus Undaria; species Undaria pinnatifida. The sequence goes on from JABAKD010000030.1 coordinate 11,500,916, forward strand.
ACCCCGAGCCCGCGAGAGCTGCGGCGGCCCGGGCACGCAGAGTAGCCTCCGCCTCAGCGCTGGTAGGGGCAGGCGCCGCGGCACCCGGCGAATCGCCCATCGTCGAAGAGACAGCCCGCAGCGCTCGCCACAGCAGTAGTCACAGCGAATTATCACAACGGCAGTCACCACAGCAGTCACAGCGAAGTCTCACAGCAGCAGTCGCAGCGAATCTTGTTTACAACAGAAATCAGCCAGTCTATCACACCTTGAACCTGTCTCGCTGACGATGCTTCTCTCTTCTCTGCGTGCTTCGCTTGCTAGTCAGCAACCAGAGAAACTGATCCAATGTTCCCTTTGCTATACCAGGACAAGTACAAGTAACCACCCGCGTTGGTCTTATTGGTCAACGTGCAATAACCCCAAACTTCTTCCGTACATACAAAACCCTTATCTTCTCGTGCCTCGATAATAATACGCAATAGTTATGTCATACTGTCGACCGATACCTATTACTGTGACCAATAGGTACGTGAAAGCATCGATCGACATCATTATTTGACCAATAGGTGTAAAGCCCTGCACAGTAGTCTACAATGTATGCCTGTTGGTCTGTCCACAAGTTTGTGTATCGAATATCGATTAATGGAATACCGATACGTATTGTAACTTGTAATATTAATAGGATGGTGAAATATGGATACCTATTTTATAAAAATAAATTAAGGGCGTCAGCTGTGAGTTCGACGAATATAGGGTCGATACTCATATTTGCAAGCTGTGTTGGCCCAATGGGTCCAGAGGAGTTGGTATGATTAATGCCCTCGATAAAAAGCAGTGAGAGGTGTTTCTGAGTTGTTCAACAGCAGCTGCAGCTATCGATTGAAATCCTCGCAAGCCTTGGTATCGATTAAAAGTTATTTTAATACCAGGTATTATCGAAAAACTGCTGTTTTGAAACAAAAGGCAAGAAGTAGGTCAAGGTACATATTGCAATATATCATGCAAGGTGTTCATTCAAACACTAGCCTGGGGTATACGGTGCGTATAGGTATGTTCTAAGGAGCACGCGGGTATAAATTTACAAGCAGTAGGTATCGGTCGAAACCCTTGCAACTGTATCTATTAAATTATTAGTAGGTGTCGATCGATACGCTTGAGAACCTACCAGGTATTAAATTGGGCAATAGGCATCAATCGATACCCTTGCAAACCTATTACATTAAGCAATAGGTATCGGTCAATATCATCGCACACCTATCGCTTTAACCAACACTGGTAGGTATCGGTTGGTGTCGATAAAAAGGAATTGTCCGAACTATGGCCTGTTGGGAGTCATTTTCAAATTATGTTGGTGCCCAAGATACCTATCGATATACACGTTCGCAAGCATATATATCGCACACTGGGCTATTGTAGCCACTGCCCTAAGCCTATTGTTGCTTACAATGCCTATTGATTGACCCCGAAGCCGAGCTATTGTGCCCCGCGAAAGGTATCGATCCTCATAGTTGCCGACTTATTGTTGGCCCAATAGCCTATTCGATAGGGTATTATTCAGGGTATATGAAGGAGCTGAACGGCACACAAACAGGTCGCTCTAAAACACTGCATGCTTGAGGTTCGCATCGAACACACATACGTAGTAATCACCACCTTGTTGAGACCATCCACCTTGAGCTTAGGGCACAACAAGGACAGGCAGCGCCGTTTTCGGAGATTCTCCGCTGGGCTGGAGGGGCGTGCGGCGTGGATGATGCATGGCGAACCAGTTGATTGTATCTAGAAGGGCTGTCTTCGAGCGCCTTTGCTCTCCAACATGAAACGATGAAAAGGGTCGACGTACCGATACCTATCGTCCGAAACAATAGAATGGTGAAAGGTCTGTCAATACCTATCGTCCGAAACAGTAGCATTGTGAAAGGTCTATCGGTACCTATTTTCGGAAACACTAAGTTTGGTGAAAGGTGTATCGATACTTATTGGACAAACCCGTAGGTTCCGTCTCTCAGCGCCAATATCATATCACCCAAACAGCACCGTCCTGAAAATGTCTATCGATACCTGCTTGTCTTATCAATATGTTCAGATAAAGAGGTACCATAGGCTATTGACCAAACAGTAGATCATTAAGATGCCAATCGATAGTCATTGTCAGCCTTGTAGGCTACGAAAATTACCATCGATACCTATCGCGGGCAACAGTAGGTCTCCTATTGGAATAGGATCCTATCGATTGCCTATTGGCCTGGAACCTGTTGTCCAGGGTATTTAGAACTACCACCATAAGGTGTCTTGTTCCCGTCCCGAGTGTTTACCATCCCGCTGCCTGTTCCCATCCCGACAATCGCACACGGCAGTTTCTACGATCCCGCATATCATTACATTACTGCGGTCCATTTGCAACCAGATTTCTATTTTCTCATCGTAACGCATGATACTGAGATGGTATTGTATTCAACCTGGGATGCAACAACAGACGAGATTGCTGGATCGTGTATATGGGCAAAGCCCCTACCAGGTATGATATTTGCATTATCGGCATGAAACAAATGACTACACACCTTAGTCAATTTCAATCTTGCACGTTGGCGCAGACACAACTCGACCCCAACCCTAACCCCCACCCCAGCCCATTGGGAGGCTCGAGGTCGGCGAGGGCGGTCCCGCGGCTCCGCCGCGTGTTTCGTAGGCGTTTTTCCTAAAATTATCCGCCGGCCGAAAGGCAGGCCTCAAGCAATTTGGACGCGGGGTGTCCAGTCATTTTTTTTCACGCCGATAGTGCAAATAGGTGCTGTCGTTTATATTTCATCCCACGCCTTTTTAATGTCCATTAAATGGGGATGCCAGGTCCTATTCCCCTAGGCCGCACCGCTTCATTACACATAAGTTCAAGGTCACAAAAGGTCCCCCAGACTTCCTTCCGTGCTGACCCGAGATTCCGATCCACCTCCGTGTGTCCTCCACACCCATGCACCACACCACACCACATTACACCACACCACACCACACCAGAGAGAACCTGTCAGGGGCATTGCCCACATTGACGTCGCGGCCGCACATCTAGGAGGTTAACCTAAAAGTTGCCCTGTTACCCTGGGTCGACGCCTTTTTTAGTTTAAACGCGCAGTTGGACGTCTCAAAAAAAAAGAAGGGGGTGATGCCGCAATTTTTTAGTAGCAGCGCATATCTAAAAAGAATAAAAAAAATGAAAGATTTCAAAGTAATTTCTTGACGTTTCTGCCCGGGGCTGCGGGTGTACCCCCCGCATCCTCGCCGATGAAACGTCATGGCATCCTCTTGTTTCGGCGGCGCATTGCGGTGCGGGCGCTTTCTACGGGTGCTGCGCGAACCAAAGCGTGACGGTCCGAGTTGGAGCTGCTTATTGTGCATGTCATGCCATGTCTGGTCTCAGATTACACGTTTTCCCGTGCCGCTTTTCATCGCCGCTTCTTTGTGCTCTGTGTCGTGTGTCCTCTGTGTGGGCTTTTGATGTTAATCAACAACAAATTTTCTATGGCGACGCTCTTTCCCCTCGACGGACGTCCGTCAAGGAACTCTCCCCATAAAAATTAGCATGCCCAACTCTTCGTATACATTGACGGATCAACGCTTCTTCGGTTGTCCGTCAACCGATACATTTTGTGTGTAAAAAAGTGTTGTACGAGTACCAGGTACGGGCACATTGGGCGCTGCCGCTGCCGCTGCCGCTGCCGCTGCTGCTGCTGCTGCTGCTGCTGCTGCTACTGCTGCTGCTGCTATCACGAGTTAACTACATACTGCCACTGCGTTGTGATAACCGACGCGACCACCCTGTCTACTTCTGTGGTGTTCATGCCAAGCTCGCAACAGCGAAACGATGACATACCTCCTTCTCCCATTGTGTGCAGCATCAAGAACACCGCTGTATTGGTCCCTCTTTAGTGCCGTTTGGGTAGTGCAGGTTGCCCACTATTGTGCTTGTGGAAGTGCTTAGCAAGTATTGGAACATCAAGTATAGTAGGAGCATGCGGATTATGACCGGTTGCCGCTATAGTGCCGGTATTCCCGCTGTTACTGTAGGAAGCCACCACGATATTGCAATCAACTTAAAAAAAGCGACACGTACCGACAAAAACAGCGACACGAACCGACGAAACTCCGTGCTCTGATGTTAAAAGATCGCCTGTGGCGTGGAAACCAGGTCTTCTTTCCCTGGATAGTACCGCCTCGTTACACACAAGTTAAAGGTCACCAGAGTTCCCCCAGACTCCGTTCCGTGCCTACCCGAGATGCCGATCCACCTCGGTGTGTCCTCCACACCACACCACACCACACCACACCACACAAGGGAGAACCTGCCAGGGGCACTGCCCACATATGGACTTATTTATTTGCTTTGAAATACCGGGTAATTTTCAAGTATATATATATATATATCCCAAATTCCACACTTCTAGAAAGGCGAACATGAAAAACTAATCGGAGCGTCGGGATTTCAGTGCCTGCTTACCGAGAAAAAGAAAAAAAACTTTATTTTGCTTGGTTTTAGTATACCCCCATGTTTGGGCTCTCGAAAAGCGGAGGGTGGCTTTGGATTTTGTTTTTTCGTGCTCCCCTGATTTACCTGGTACCCTGGTATGTGTTATGATACGTTCCGACGTGCCGTAGTCACTACCAAGTATTTCACCGGTATTCGGCAATGAAACCAGCTGAATATCGTTGCCCTCGAATGGTGTAAAAGCTCCGTACGCATAATTGGCGTTCACCATCGTATTCCCAATCATTCACGGCTGCGCCTCCCAACTATTTTCTCGACCAATTTCCCAACAACGTCGTTCCGACCATATCCACGGCCGTTTTGCCGACCACATTCCCGGCCGATTTCCCGGCCATGTTCCCGACCGATTTCTCGATCGATTCCCCGATCCCGCCCCACCAAGAAATCGTGTACTCCCAGCCTGTTCCGTCAACCATGGCTTCCCACCTTCCCGTCCCATTCCCATCCCGGGTAAACAAACGGGAACCTTTTCCCATGCTGTCCTTCGGCAAGACCCATTTTTTTGCCGCCTGCTACGGACGAAGTGGTCTCATCCCGTACCGCGCGGTACCTTCGGCATCCCGCGTGCCCCTGCTTATTGCAGGAGTACCAGTACGTGGTGCGAATACAGTGGGATTCCTGATTCAAGATCGCACTGGAACAAACCAGTGGCACCACACCGCGGGGTATGAGATGAGACAGTCTCGCCCGCCGCGGGCAATTTTTTTGGGGGTCTTCCCGAGGGACTGTATGGGAAAAGATTCCCCTTTGTTCACCGTGGGATGGGAATAGGACGGGAAGGTGGGAAGTCATTTGGTTGATGGAATGGGATAGGATAGGACTATACGATTTCTTCATGAGACGGGACGGGATCGGGGAACGCGCCGGGAAATCGGTGGGGAACACAAGGCGCTTCGCTCCGCGGGCGGCGTTCGCCACCCGCTACGGTCGCTCAGGAACGCAAAATACCAGGGCTCATGGGTCGAGAGTGATGGGCCACGCCGGGCTGACAATTTTCACAATGTGATGGGCCGGGCCGGGCCTCGACCCATCATGTGAAAATTGATGGGTCGGGCTGGGCCGCCGCCCATGATTTGAAAATTTGATGGGCCGAGCCGGGTCGCGGCCCATAGCCTCGAAATTTGATGGGCCGGGCCGCGGCCCATGAGATGTGGGCTTTATATGGGCCGCTCTGCAATGTTTTACGAGCTAGCCTGGGCCACGGCCACATGAAAAGTGGTGTACCGATGCTACGACGATGACATCCACCCGGCCCATGAAACGAGCCACGCGTTTTCGCGGGCAAGCCCGGGCCGCGGCCCATGATATGTGGTGTACTGAAAAACAAAACGATTAATTTGTGTGTTTCCGTATTTAGTATTTTGCATTTGGCGGAGCGAACGAACATCAGCAAGCAGCAGCAGGCAGCTAGCTACACACCTAACCAGACTGTCTGCGACGAAGCACGCAGCAGTAGCAGCAGCGCGTGGCCGGGGCCTACGCATCCGAGGTCGGATAGAACATACGAGAAAGCAGTGGCTCTGTGTCAGTGGTTGTTAGCAATCAAAATAAACTCCCACATAGTCACATTGCTGTGTGTGCGAATTCGCGTCCCAGGTATCAGTGTTTTCATGTTTTGAACTGCACGTACGCTAGGTCGCGAAATCTACGACCTTGTCTACCACAGGCTTGTGCCGAGGCTGCTTGTGCCATACCAACAAATCATGCAGCATCAGCAGCAGCACGCAACATTGCGCGGCGAGTAAGTACGATTCCCGCAGGTTCAATGGCTCTTGTGCGCCTTGGGCGCTATTGCTGGCCATCTCGGCAAGCCTCTCTCCCCAGCATCCAGCACCAACCCCTCTCCCGGCCCTCCTTGCCTTTGCCGATGTGCATGCCAGCACCGATTCGAACCTTCGAGGAGAGGACCCACATCCTTGCGGCCGTTCGCTGCTGCATGCGTGTCTCGCTCCTGCTGCTGTTGCTGTGGCTAGGTACTGGTGGTACTGTATGGAGTGGGTTCTCTTGGATGCTCTTAGGGTTACGGCTAGGGGAGGGGGGGGTGATTCACATCAGAGCGCTCTCCACAGTAAAACACTGATACCTGGTACATCACATCGTGGCCCCTGTACATGCTGGTTTTGAACCGGACGTTGAATTTCCAGAACGAGAGCCCCAAAACTCCTCTTGTTCTGGATTTTGGGAGCTAAACCCGAACGAAACGCGTATTTTTCCTGTGATTATGGAAACTTTTTCATTCTGCAAAGATAAACGTTGTACGAAAGTGTCTGATGATGAATACAGTAGTAGAAACAGTAAAAACGTCAGGCTGTACCTTTTTAGTACGGGGTAAAACATGGCCCGGCCCCGGTCCACAAAGATGGCGGGCTAGCCCATGTAGGGGCCCGTTTCTCATGGGCCTCGCTGCGAAGGTAATGGGCCCGGCCGGGTCGACAAATTTCAAACAATAATGGGCCGGGCCGGGCCGGAAAAATGTGATATTCAATGGGCCGGGCCGGGTCGCGGCCCATCTTCTGAAAATATGACGGGCCGGGCCGAGTCGCGGCCCATTGTCTGAAAAATTGATGGGCAGCGCCGGGCCGCGGCCCATCCTCTGAAACTTTGATGGACCGGGTCGGGCCGCGGCCCACCCAATAAAAAATTGATAGGCCGGGCCGGGCCGCGGCCCTCGGCATCGAAAAAATGATGGACCGGCCCAAATCCCGGGCCGGCCCACGAGCGCCGGCCCATGACATCCCCTGAAAACAACACCAATTGTAAATCGCCCTTGACAATCCAGGATTCAGATATCTTCAAAGAGTAAAAACGCGCGACCAGAGTAGCACGCAGCTTGCTAAATGGTAATTTTTCCAGGGTTGTTACTATTTTCGTTGAAACATACCTCACCCTGTACAACTATGACTAACAACTAACTAGTTAGTTGGTCTGGGAGGCAACTGCCGGGTAGTTGCCTCCAGGCAACTAGTTGCGCAAGATTCTGGACCGAGAGTTGTTTACAGGCAACTAGTTGCGCACGATTCTGAGCCGAGAGTTGTTTACAGGCAACTAGTTGCGCAACATTCTGAGCCGAGAGTTGTTTACAGGCAACTAGTTGCGCAACATTCTGAGCCGAGAGTTGCTTACAGGCAACTAGTTGCGCAACATTCTGAACCGAGAGTTGTTTGGCAAGCAACTACCAACTATTGTAGTTGTACAGGGTGTGAAACATACCATGATAACATTTAATTGTTATTAAAAAAACTAAAAACACAGCTGACGCATCGATTTTTTTAGCAGAACACATGAAAGAAAGCCGGGGGGAAAAGAGAAGACAACATAGGTCAGCTTTGATTCTCCCGAAAGTGTTCCCTACCAAATTGCTGAATATATCCCCGACCGATTCCCCACCATGTTCCCGACTATAGAACAACTGACGGCCGTGATATCGGATGTCGGGGACTACGGAGGTCGCCTTCGGCATATTCTTCCACCTCAGTCACCGTCAGCCCTTAATTGCCGCCTGGAAACTTCTTTTTCCGGATCGATCCGTGTAGGAATATTTGGTATTATGGTCACACGGTCACGACGACAGACATTGAGTTTGAGGACGTGAGTTCGGGCCTCGCAGAGTCAGACAGAGTCAGGAATGGTTTCAGGCATGGTTGTTGTCTGAACATGTTTTACGTGTGTTATTTTTACGTCCTCCTGCTTGTTTCCGTGGCGGGGTTTATCTTTCCAGGCAGGAATGTTCTTCTGGTTTTCTATTTTTTGTCTTGTTTTCTACAGCTGTACGAACCTCCTGTTTTCTTCTTTGGCTTTTGCTGTGTTATTCATACCCGATACGCTGATATCAGGTACGAGGTATTTGACTTGCTTTCCTCTGTTCCTTTCGGATTATTGATTTTGGTCCTAAGTACCTTTCTCACGGCAGTATGAACCAGGGTTATAATTAATGCCCCAGCGGAGGCGAGGTGCGCCTCCCGCAGGGGACCCGGGAGGACTCCCGGCAAAAAAATGGACGTATGTGCGTAAGTTTACTCGAAATGCGCGTCTCATTCGGTGTTCTTGCAAAGAACACAGAAACAAGCACAGACAAAATGTGCTGCATATAACTGCATGGATGTCAGCGCGCAGGTCAACTCTGAGCAATGTTCAATTTTGTTGAAATCAATTGACTCGCCCCCTTATCACCGCAATTTTCGTACTATACTAATACTAATACTAATATTAATATTAATAGCAGCCTGCAGCAGCTTGCCTTCGCTGTCTCACATACTACGTACCACAGCTGCTATACAACTGCTACACGTCGCTATCATCGCAGCCAAAAACGAAATATCTTGCTCGTTCGTTCCAGTGATCGTTACTTGCCCCTTGCAAGGGCATCGTCGAAAATACCGGCCGCTTCACGAAGGATGTCAAGCCGGTTTGTCAAATTAACGCCTTGTTTCCTGTACGACAAAGACAGCCGCATCAAGAGCTCGAGGCGTGCCACCGCAAGCTTGCTGCGGGCAGGAGCCTTACCCTGTTTTGGGCCGAGAACCCGCACTCGCACTCGATAGTCTGCTACATTCGAATCATTGATGTAGAGGTACTGCTACAGTTAGTACCTGGTACATTCTATTGCAATAGCACGGCCGAGAAGCATTCGAATCATTGAAACAACCTATTCCTCTGTATTTGCGAGCCTTTGCAGCCTTGTGTCATCCTCGGGCAGGGAATACCGTCATCAGTTTGAACTTAGTTCCCCCAACAAGGACAGCCAACAAAGAACTTCAGCATGAAAGTGTCGAAAATACCACATAAAAAGGCCCCAAAAAAAATCGGCTGTGGCGAAAAGAGACCCCCCCCCAAAAAACGCCTTCAGCGAAATAGACCCGCACATTGCTTTGAGCCTGCGACCGAAAAACGTGCGGGGGGAGAACACGGGTGTCGGCAAGCCGCACATGTAGTTCTTTTTGTGGTGCGCAAAGCCGATTTCTCAGGGAAATGGTGCAACTGCGCCACATTTCACCACCTATTTATAACCCTGGTACTGATATGTACGTATGTATGTATTACAAGGTTCCCCTTCGGAGGAAGGGTGACGCAAGAAGTTGATGATTTTGCACTTTGCACCCCCGCGCGTCCGCCCGCATCCAAACGGTAGAGCATGCAGCTACACTGCAATGTAATTCATCCGGTGTATTGAAAATGAAGGCACTGCTGTGTTGTTGTTGTTGTTGTTGTTGCTGTTCTCACATTAACTCGCATAATCAAGTCCGTGGTCACAGGACAGGCTCCAGTCACTCTGGAGGAGAGGAATACCCCTGGGAATAAAACACCTGGACGGCCCAGATAAATGATGGAGATGCTGGTTTTGTCACAGATGTCCTTCTGTACAACATGTACATATAGCACTCCACGTACTACTACATGCTGTTTAGCCTTGTGTGTAATCAGCAACGAAACAATCCAAACAATCTACCCCCAGGCACATAATGTATATGGAATTTGCTGGAAAACTTGAGCAAACACTAACGCACAGTGGTCTGTTCAGCAGCATTATTGCAATAATTGCATTATTGCATTATTGCATTATTCTGCGCGGTTCTGGTGTGTGAGAGATTCTAAAACAAAATAAAATAATAGTGTACTCGTAGCGTGTAGTTTTTAGGCCCTCAAAATTAACACGGGGTAATGCCCGTCGGTAATTTGGTCAAATGTTAAAGTTCCTCCGGGCGGCGTTCGCCATTTTCTTTTTATTATCAAGTATTTCCAGATTTTCTTTGAAAATACGCTGACCGATAGGTGGCCGGCCATGCGCAATAATTTGCGGGTACATTTATTTTTGACGCATGTGCGATTTGCCCGCTGTCTTGGTGTAAGTAAATACTCGAAGCTGCAGCTATGAATAGGTGCTGTGGTGTTGGGTGACCCCAAACGAAACGAACGATGCGAGTTTGCGCAACACTTTGTCGCAGCAACGGCGCCCTCCGCAGTCACAGCACTTGAGCGCCTTTCCTTCAGGCGCCCAGCCAAAGCACTAGTGTCATCATCACAGCCACTTCCCTCCCTCCCATGCCCCCCACGCATAGACACTTCTCCATGGAACGAGTATATAGCAAGGATATCCCGAAAATCAAGCAGGCCAACTCTCAGAACGACGCAAAAGATGGAAGCTCGCTTCCTCATTCGTACATTCACAACCTCATGTGAATCGTGCGCAAAAACAGCGACAACGCAGCAGAACTGTAACAGGCACAACACAAAGCAGCAGAGACAGCAGAGGCAGACTTCTGCGCAGGGGCCTTCAAGTAGTGCCACACAGGGGGGTGGGAGTACTATCGTAGTGCTTTTTTCTGCACGCGGCACTCTGCTCTCTCTGCAGAGTGCCGTAGAGGTTCCAGCCAGAGTTGCGAGTGGTCATATGGCATGCAAAAAGTGAAGGTTGATAGGTCTGTGACCTGTGACGCATACCTGAACAAAAAATGGAAGATGCACCTATCTAACCTACCAGGTATCTAAAAAACGTCAGCTAGCTGTTGTACAGAAGGGCATCTGTGACAGAACCAGCAACTGAACGGCAGCTGTGACGCTGTGTGACCTTGAATATTAACGAAAAGCCCGCCAGCAGGCACGGAGGTCTTACGGACCAGCGGGGAAAATATCAAAGGCCCGCCAGCAGGCAGCAAAAACATATGAAAGGCCCGCCAGCAGGCACGGACGCCTTACCGGCCCGCCGCATCGAATTGGTACTTACTTCTACACGAGTATTTTTTGTTGCCTTTTTTTCTTTGTTCTTTGAAAGCGTAGTAATGATAAAACCGCACCAACTAATTCGGATCTTGCCAAGTACCGCTGACCGCTGACACTCGTCATACCCCTGTGACGCACCTTCTAGACCTACTAAACTTTTTGGGAGTATCGAATAGTGTGGAACATACCAGTAAGGTGTGACGTGTGTGTTCTTCACATTATCCAATGTCCGTGCCGATTCGTCATCCTAAAAACACCAGAAATAGCGACCGCACGATCGTGCCACGCCCGCCCCACACAGCAGCCCTCGGTGTCCCCGCGGACACAACGGCCGACGAGTCCCAACTCCGCGAGTGGGGGGCGTGAAAAGCCTCTCCGGGGACGGCTCGCGCTCTCCCCTGGAAGGTGGACAATCGTAAGAAAGTGAAAAAAATCCCACCCAGGTCCTGGCGTACCACAGGTGTACCGCTGTGGTGCGTACTGCCGTACTGCTGTGCTGCAGTTGTGGATTGGTCGGTACGTACTGCTCCACTGCTGTTGTACTGCTGTGATGGTGGATTGGTCAGTGGGTGGGTGGGTGGGTGGGGGGTGGTGGGTGCTTGGTGGGTGCTTGGTGGGTGGCGGCTCGCTCGCGATCCACGAAGTGGCGGGGGATCGTAAAACAACGAATTTCCCCGCGTTTCTTACCGTGCTGCGGGTCCTCAAGACCCCGGAACCACCCAAATGCTTCTCGCGTACCGGTATACCACCATACATACTGCTGCACTGCTGTGGTGGCTTGGTCGGTGGGTGGTGAGTAGGTGGTGGGGGTGCACGTGGGTGGGTAGAACGTGTGGTATAATTCGTGGGCGTGTTTTCGTGCCTATGGGAGATGGCCCTGTTATGTTTTTTTTTGAACGTGCCACACCAATTTCAAAATAGGATTCCCCACACTAAATTCACTGCTGTACTCCTGTACTGCTGTACTGCCGGACTGCTGTACTGCTGTACTGCTGTTTGGTTCGTGGGCGGATGGCTTATTAGTCCGTGGGTGGGTACAACGTGTGGTATAATTCGTGGGTTTGTTTTCGTGCCTGTTGGAGATGGCCCTGTCATTTGGTTTTTCATGCCAACAGCGGCAGCAACTTGTTTTTCTCCGCTATACCGGCCGGCGCTGGCGTACTTCAGGAGTACCACTAGCTGTCTATCACGGAAGCAGATATGGTCTGACTTCCGGCGTGGGTTTTGCATTTTTCGCGTACTTTGTGTCAGGGAGTTGGTCTGACTGCTCTTATTGACGTTGTGTTCTCGTCCTGCAGTTGTGGTAGGATGTTTCCACTTAATTAACACACGCAATTCATCTACCACCCTTGAGCGCTCTCGGCGCATGTCAATGCCGTCCGAATCCTTCTCTGGATTTAGCTAAGGTCTGGCTACTACCTTTGTCAATTGACCTTTCCTTACATGTATTACGTTTCACTCACGGTTTATTTTATTATGGCAACCGCGGTCTTCTTTCCATTTTCTTCCCGCCTATTTCTCGCCTATCCACAACACCACAGTTTTCCCTACTATTGTACACAACCTCCTTATTTGCGTTTTGTTTCGTCTTTCCAATTCCTCTATGCAGTGCACCAACACCCTACCTTCACATAATATGCCTGTGCGCAAAACCACCCCCGACAAAACCCACAATTTTCAATGGCATATGCTCCAAATACATGTAGCATCTCAACCTCTTGGTACCTACGGTCCATTGCCTTCCCGTTCTCTTAGTCACGTCTTTTTTGCGCAATCGGCGGCCCCTCCTGATCCTTGTGTATTATATTAAAGATTAAAATACCCTCCAGCTGTGAGATCGAAGATTTCGTCGAAAATCATCTTTGCAAGCTGTATGTGTTACTCCGATCGCGCGTATTACTGTGTGTTTTCAGTAAGGATATTGGTCAGCGACTCCCGTTGGAACTACAGTGTAGCTTGTACCAGGGTCAATAGGGTGATGTTGATCAATCTGTGCGCGGAAACTATAAACCCGTTTTTGAGGGGGACAGAATCTGACGGCTGTGGAATGCATCAGTTTGTCATGTATAACCTTTAAGTCGTACAAGGCGCTTCGCTCCGCAGGCGGCATCCGCCCGCTACGCTAGCTCAAATAGAACAACACTTGAAGCGGACAGAGGTTTACTACTGACACTTGCAAATGTCAACATTTGTTAATGGGCGACTTGCAAATGCCTAGAGCGAAGTGGTGCGGGACAAAGGATGCCGCGCATCGCTCCGCGGGCGGCATCCGCCAGCTACGCTAGCTCAGATGGAACAAAAAAACGTGAACCGTACAGAGCATTGTTTGGTGCAACTTGCGACTTGAAAATGCCAAGAGGTCGGCGCTTCAGGACAGTTAGGCTAGGGATTGGAGGCCTATTTTGACCCAAAAAAACGGCAGGCTATTCGGATCGACCAGCCAAAAAAAAGAAGAAAAATCTGAAAAAATAAAACTACCGCCATACCCCTAACTACTTGGTTTTAGTGGAGGTGCACAGAGAACTTGTATGTGATTTACCTCGGAGCTGGAGATGATTTCAATACTGACATCATACAGACACCTCACACAGGCACATGCCGTTGGGATGGCATCTTTTTTTAACACAGGAGTATAAGTTCATGTTTTTAAGTTCATGTTTTTATCGACGGAAAGGTGCGGAAAAACATGCTCTCCTGTGGTTTCTGTCTCTTGCTCTTATGACGTGCTTCAGTAGTGCCAAAACACGTTGCCATGCCCTGCATTGGGATGTGCAGTATACAGCGAAACAAACCCCGCTCGAATCGACGTAGTTTCCGTAGAGAAAAAGCGAACGGAAAATCGGCCCTTCAGTCACTTTTTGAGGGACCACGACAATCGATTTCGTGATGGGCAATTCGAAAAAAACAGAAAGAACCTCGAGAAAGGGCAAACGGAAAAAGATTGTCCAGGTGAGCCGGGAGGCATATCTGCAGCGCACGGTGTCGACACGCGGCTCGCTGCTGCTGCTGCTCCTTCCGCGCTCAGGACGGGCAGGAGCAAAAATATGATGATAACTAACACAAGCTCCACGACACCAGCAGCAGCAGGCTTTGGATCAGGGTTGGTTCATTGACACCTGGCACGAATCTGGACAGGATTGTAACGATCGTTTGGTTTTCATATTTAGATATCAACGTTGCTTACATTTCCGGCCAAATATGATTTCTCGATACAAATAGGTGATTTTATCTCTTGCCGCTCTGTAACTTCGCACGACAATCGTATGTCGACCCGCACTTTGCTGCTGCTGCTGCTGGGGCGGAGCCATACTGATACCGAACACGACAAGATTCGTGACTCGTCGGTGGCATTTGCAGCAGCAACAGGAGGCAGGGGCAGGATGGTTTGTTGAAGCGTTGGTTCATTGATACCTGGTATGATACGAGTATGATACGAGTTCAAGTATTAATTGTGCATGTTTTTGTCTGGTTTCTCGATACCAGGTAGGTGATTTCCTGTTTTTCCTCAACGCTATTTTGCACGATAAGAGTGTGTTGACCCGCGCGTTGCTGCTGCTGCTGCTGCTGCACGGGCGGAAACATACGGGTAACGAACAAGCTTCGCGCTTCGGCGGCCGCAGTTGCCGCAGCAGCAGCAGGCAGTGTAAGTGGGATTTGTAGCAGGGCTCATTGGCACCTGGTATGATACGAGTATGATACGAATATGACACACGTGTCCACACAGACCCCAGAAGCGCCACCAAGTGGTCCTCCTTCCACCCATGCCAACTACCTACACCGAGAGGATCCATGAAACAAGGAGTTGTCAACCCCGCAGTCACGGAGATGTGCAGGATGTGCAACACGCGGCCGAAGCGATGGCTGCGGATGGGAACATCTTGTACCGCAGCAGCAGGATGAGCAGCAGCAGCCGGGTCAGCAGCAGCAGCAGCCGCACCAAGATCAGCAAATCCACCTTCAACCAGGCCCGGTAGGGGCTGCGCTTGCGGGCTGTAAGCCATCGAGGCCGAGGGTCCACCAGTGAATCCCCCTCACGCTCACGCGCTCGTTTGTTCGCTGCTGCTCAAGCACTCGTCGTGGTGTTCCGGGCGAGAACGATACCAGATTCACGTACTTTGCGTGCGCTGCTGCGCCCTTTTTCAGCGAGACGCTGCAGCTCCTCTACAATTAATGCTTTTATTATCTTATTATATGTGATACCACTCATGAATAGTTCTTTTTTGTAACATGTCCATTCTTTCCCCAGCGCTGGTTGGCATTTTTTTTCAAGATTCATTTTCTTCAGCTAACGACCGCAGACATTTTTTGGGACTTTTTTACGTATAAAAATATTTCAGTCCCTAGCCTAACAGTAACCCGGAGGTCGTATCTACGCATGCATTACATCACCCGTACGAAAGATAACGGACCAAGAGGAGAGTAGCAGTGTTGTATCTTACTGAGTTGGAAATGAAAGGAAGTCTTTGCGCATCACCAGCTAGCTACTGCTGCTGCTGCTGCTTGTATACATTCTCTCTGGACGGGCAGATTTCGATGCATTCGTTCGTTTTGAAAACACGGCGAACTGTAGAAGATGGTTTTACTTACATTGTCGCGCAGCAGCTACACTTCTCGAAGTATAGTTAGCACGGCTTTTCACGGGTCAGGAGCTTTTCTTCAAAACCTCACGGATCGGGTCAGGAAGTTTTGAAATCTCACGGGTCGGGTCGGGTCAAGAGGTTTGGAAATATCGCGGGTCGGGTCAGGAGGCTTTCACATCTCACGGGGTCGGGTCGGGTCATGACCCGCGAAGTACGAGTCATTTCGCTGATCGGGCCACTCTGACCCGCGAGGTTTTTTCTTCTAACCCGCGGGTCGGATCCGTAGATCTGACCCGCGAACCCAACACATTGAAACCTTGCTGCTTGCAAGGAACGCAAAGAAAGCCGCGGGAAGGGTTCTCCATTGAGGGAGGAGTTAGGCAGGCGTGTTCCAAGTGGGAGCGCTGAAATCGAAGCGGGTCCCATTAATCAAGCGAATATGGTTTAAAGAATGCTGAGACACGGATTATATATGTCTACGACGCTTTGACGGCTGAGTGTTGTGTTCTGTTCTCTGTTCTCTGTTCTCTGTTCTTGTGATATATGCTCGATGGTAATATGCTATCTCTGCTGCATGTTGTTGTAGCTCTAAGAGCTGCTGGTGGGTGTGTTTTCATTGTGATTTTGAGCAGGAGAAGCAGGAGGTGTAGGTGTACTGCTGTATGTATTAATAGTAGTCTACGAGCTACGGGTCGTGTAATATGATACGTCCAAATGAGAGTTAACGTACGTACTCGGACAAACTTTTTGTACAGTACTCGATTTGGTTTATCGCCACTTTTTATGTTGAATTTAGTGTAGGAACGGCTATCTTGATAATTTGTTCATCTTTTTCGATTCTGAACCGAGCTTTGAAGATCCATTTTTTTACTCTTTTCCGCCTTTTTGATTATATATATCTTGATTTTAGTGTGCAGAAGTATCTTGAAAATTGTGCGTGGATATTTATCTTGAAGCGGTGCAGGAGATTTTGTTAAAGTTAGGGTTAGGTAGTAGGGCGGTCCCGAAGGACACGAAGAAGGCGAAGAAAGCAAGAAACGCAACATTTTTTGTTCTTGATTTGTTTATCGGCATTTTTTATGTTGAATCGAGTTTAGGAACGGCTGTGTTGCTCATGCTGTACTCTTTTCCGATTCTGAATCGAGTTTTGAAGATCAATTTTTCATTTTTTTCCGACTTTTCGAGAAATATCTTGATTTTAGGGTGGAAATATTCAATTTGAAGCGGTCCTGGAGAGTTGTGTTGGACTTAGTGTATGGGCGGTCCCGAAGAACACGAAGGGAGCGATTTTGTCTGGGATTTAGTATATGGGCCGTCACGAAGAGGGCGGTCCCGAAGAATACGAAGGAGGCGAAGAAAGCAAGGAACGCAAGGAAGGCTGCCGGGAACGTTCTCGAGTAGGAGGGCTTAGGCAGGCGTGTTCCGATTGGGAGCGCTGAGAGCGAAGCGGGTCCCATTAATCTAGTGAAAAAGGTTTAAAGAAATCTGGGAGACAAGTGTATGACTTATAACTGATGGGGGGAGGGCTGGGTTTTTAAATGAGGGAGGGGGGGGGGCGTACTTATTTGCTGCTTGCCTTCGTGATTTGAGCATTATTATGATTGACCACGCATGCATCCCTTTCGAGACGGAGCATTGTTCTTACTCCTAGTAGAGACACTTCCAACATTTTGGCGCTGATTACGCTTCTTCCATATATTTGCATCGAAACAGAGGGGGGGTGCACTCAGTTTGTGCATGGCCGTAGTCGTATGACCATAGACCCTCGCATCCCTAATATGCCGGGACGGAGCATGTCGGGTTTTCACCAACCAGGCAGACATTGCTTACACCAAGCGCGAAGCGCCGTGAGGTGTTCGGTGAGTCGCATGAAGGGTGAGCTGCATCCTTCCAAGAACCGCTCGTAAGACAGACTTCGGCACCTTATGCCTACTTTCTTGCTCATGGATGACAGCGCCAATGAGTTGTACTTTGTTTTCTGGTGTGGCCACTCCAGAGACAGCGATGGGTATTACTATGTAACTGCCTCGTGGGTGCCTTACCATATTCACACTACGTGCTGCGACCATTCCCCTTGTGTGGACTTAGGGTTCTCCACCTCGCGCAATATAATCTACTTGATAATCAGCATGGTGACCGCCAAGAACAAAACAAAAAAAAAAACGGTGCCCTGGTTGTCTAGCTCACGCAGTGATTGGCATGTTTTACAGCGTCGTTGCCAACCGACGCCAACCCCAATATGCATAAAACGTTTTACAGCGTCGGTGCCAACCGAGGCCAACTATTGTATATCGGAGTATCACACACAGCTTGCAAAGATAAATTTCGACAAAATCTTCGATCTCACAGCTGGAGTGTATTTTTATTTTTTTAGTATGTATTTCAAGGGGCGGGGGGGGGTTAATTTGAATTTGAAGACCATATAAATAGTATGTACATCGCGAGTGCTTAAAGCAAGCTACCAAGCGCGTATGGTATACTCATGTGGCGTCCGAGCTGGTTTCTTGCTGAACGACGGCGGGGCTGTTGGCATAATCAAAGTCGCCAGTTTGCACCTACCGCGAATCGTTAACCTCTGTCCGCTTCAATATTTTTTGTTCAAGTTTCAAGTACGTGAGCTGTGAGGTTCGGTCAAGGGTTAGGGTCTATACCCATCTTTTAAAAAGAAGAGAAGAATCAAGCAAAACGTCAAATAGCTGTATTCCAATACGTATCTGTATTCTCCAGCAAACTCGTCCCTGTTGGTGCACCCTAAGTTGCGTGCTTGTAATCCTGTGGCATCCACGGTCATAAAACTACGAATATGTGTAAAATATGGAAAAACGATGAAACTGGTGGCATGGACTGGAAATAGCTGTCCCAATAAATGGGAAAAAGTGTGTGCGAATGTCGGGGGAGATTATGGGAACAACTGGGCAGAGAGTGGGACGGGGACGAGTTGGGACGGGAACAAGACACCTTGCGTCAGGATGGAGACGGCGGGAACATATACCGACAACGGGAACGGTCGGAAAATCGCGGTTGGGAACGAACTATCATACGGTTTCCTGTTCCCGCCCCGACCACGTGTTCCCATCCCAACTTTTACCGCGCGTGCGTGTCCCTGGCACAAACTGGAGTTACGTCTGTTGTCCCCGTGCCTCTCTTGGCTCAGCTGTTGGTATAAAGATACTGTAGGTTTTGGTACAAGTGTCCCGAGATGTGACAAGCCGATTTGGCCGTTTGGGACGTTTTTTCTCTTTATGAACGCTTTTCAATCGGACACCCTAACCCTAAGAGATCAGAGGTCAGCCCGCAGGGATTCGACATTAGACTACAACAGCAGTAGCAGCAGCAGTCATGCGGGGTTGTGTTTTTGTTGTTGATGATGATGTTGTATAGGCGACGGCTAGCCCTGCGCTCACCCCCCCCCCGTTCCACCCTGTTCCTTCCCAGTGCTTCTTAACGATAGGTGAGCAGTACAACGACGCCCTCGCCCGTGCCGAGGAAGAAGGCTGGGCCCTCCCAAACTCCGAGGACAGCCACCGCACAGCTTTAACGGCGCACCTTACAGGCAGTGACCTCCAAGAAGCCGCAAAGGAAGTCCACCTCCCGTGGAAGTACCTCCCAGGGTTCTGGCCCGTGCTTTGGCTCTGCGTCGTGTTCGTGCTACATCTTCTCATGATACTCTCCCAGCACTGGTCGGTGGCGTTCCGCTGCTTGGTAAGGTTTCGCCCCGCCCAAGACCCTACTAAGGCAACGCATGCTATGGCCACCCCCCGGCCTCACTGCGGAAACGGAAAGACAATCCTTGTGCCGGTCGAGGACTCGCCCCTTGGCCCTTCTTTCGAGTTTCATCGGCGAAAGTATGTCTATGATCAGCGCTCGGGAGCGTTTGTGAAGGTGCGCTGTCGCGTGGACCGTCCTCTCAGCTTTTACAGGAAGTGGAGAGGGCTGCCCACGGAAGCGGCCGTGGAGAGCGCCCGCCTCATGTACGGAACGAATCGGTTCGAGATGGAGATGCCGAAGTTCTTGGACCTGTACAAGGCGCAGCTTCTGTCTCCCTTCACTATCTTCCAGGTCAGTTGCTCACTTCACTTGTCAGTTTTGGCCGTGATGTCCGCCCGTAGGATCGTGTCTTCTGGCTGTCGCAGCATCGCATTGCTCATGAGCGTGTTCCATAGACCGCCCGAGACCAGCCTGGTATGACACGAGTATGTTAACCTCTGCTGCTGTTGTCGCTGTTGCTGTTGCTACTGCTGCTGCTGCTGCTAGCTGGAGTTGTCTAGCGGCCACTGCTGTGTTGACAATGACGCGTCCGCCACCCTGTCTACCGCTTGTGTTCACACCTAGCTCGAAACAGCGACGGGCTGATACCCTGCTCCCTTCCCATCTGTGTAGGTCATCGGCCATGCTTGAAGTAAGTAACAAAAGCGACACGTACCGACGAAAACAGCGACACGAACCGACGAAACCCCGTGCGCCAATGTTGAAAAATTGCCGTCCCCAGCCACTGGCAGTAGTTCGTGTTCACCCTCTTATGCAATGCCTCTTCCCCTAGTGCAACTCCGTCCCTCTTCAGCTGTTCTCCCGGCATTGTGGCTACCGTACAGCTACTGGCGGTACTTCATTTTCATTATTTTACACAACGCCTCATTTCCTCGTGCAACTCCCTCCCCCCCAGCTGTTCTTCACGGCGTTGTGCCTACTTGACAGCTACTGGCAGTACTTCATGTTCACCCTCCTGATCTAACGCGTCCTCCCCTCGTGCAACTCTCCCCTGCAGCTGTTCTCCACGGCGTTGTGGCTGCTGGACAGCTACTGGCAGTACTTCATGTTCACCCTGTTCATGATCGCGTCGTTTGAGGCAACGGTTGTCATGCAGAGGCTAAAAAATCTACAGACGCTCAAGGGCATGGGCAACAGTGTGATCAACCTCAAGGTCTTCCGGGCTGGAAGGCAAGCAAGAGATACCCCTGGTACATGCTACTACTACTACTATTACTAGTAATAGCATTGAAGAGATGCAACCTTTGTTTTCTGAGGCGCCTGACATGATGAAGTACTCTATTACTCTATCACTCTGTTGTTGTGAGCAAAGATAAAGGCACCACTGTAGGGGGGGCGCAGTAAGGCTATGGTGTGCCAGAGCAAAATGACCGCCTTATTGGGGTACCATAGCCGCCTTATTCACCTTATTCGCCTTATTCACCTTATTCACCTTATTCACCTTATTCACCTCACTCATTCCGGGTTAGGATTGCAATTCCCTTTTAATAGCCACGCCTAATGATCCTGACCGCCTTATATGGTGATACCGCGTTGTTGGGGGACCTCTAGTGTAGCAATGTGCCCGAAGAACAATGCCATGACCCAGGTGTACAAAAAGTATCGCCGAACACAAAAAACGATATTCCGACGATTTTGAATTAAGCCTCCCCCGTCAATCGGAAAAACAAAAAAAAGCCAGAAAGTGGTTTACCTTAATACCTCAATATATTATGCTTCGGTCGTACCACGCGTCGAAATGACAAACTTACCACGTACCACATACCACGTACCGTACTAATTCTAAGTAATTATTCTGCGAAAACGTGGCTGCAGTTGAAAAGGGGTTTTGGCGGGTTCCACGATGGTTGCCGTGTTCAAGTGTTCTCGTGCCAACTGGTTGCATGGTCTGGGTATGATGTTGTCGTTGCGGTTTTTCCTGATAAATCGCGGAACTGGTGTTTGTTCAGAGCTTATTCAAGTCGTTGCTGCTACCTACCCGTGCAACTGTGGTGTTTGCTTGCACGATCGAATTGGCGGGTTGATCTTGTCGCGTGCACCCTACTGGCTGGTCTCGCTGACCGCCTTTTCTCTCCATGCCACGCTTTCACGCGTCGTTAACACAGGTTGGGCAGGATCGATCTGTGCGATACTGATCTAACCCAGGGCATATGTGCTACTGTAGATCGTGTAGATAGTATGCATACGGCTCCCACCCAGCAACATATTCAATAGGCCGTCTTGCACATAATATGGACCAGGGATCTGAACGACACAGATGACAACGGGGGTCTGATGCGTCCGCCGTGCGCACGGTTTTTGGTTCAGGTGGCAAGCCTCGACTACTGAGGAGCTCCTCCCAGGCGATCTGTTCTCGCTACGGCGGTCAAAAAAGCACGACACTGTTCCCTGCGACTGCCTTCTTGTGCACGGAAGCGCCGTTCTGAACGAAGCCACTCTCACTGGGGAGAGCGTGCCGCAGATGAAGGAGGGAGTGGCGCTATCCAAAGACGGGGGCGACGAGGTATTAAACCTTTCAAGACTGCACTCCCATTTCGGGGATAGCTAACCCTAACCCTAACCCTTAGGATTAGACTAGACTCAGGTGTAACTCATCTACAGTGCGGTTTTAAATAGACTCGAGTAGTATTATTGCTCGAGTAGTAGCTCGAGTAGTATTAATAGCGTTAATATTATTGCTCGAGTAGTATTAATAGTGGTAATATTATCATAGTATTGCTAGTTTTAGTACGTTTAGTTACGACCACGACCACGACGGTCTCTCGGATTCTGAAGGTTGTCTTCTAGCGGATGTTGATGTAGTTGATAGGAATGACAACAGTCAACCCACGCTAGGAGTGCTGCAGATTCTAAGAAATTTCTCAGCTCCTAACATGAGGAGGTCAACATCAACACCATCATCCATCATCCATCATCCTCATTCATCATCAGCCATCATCACCCGAAGCATATATGACTTCGAAGACATTCGTTCGCGCAACCCGACCAACGTTTCCATGCTGTACAGTACTGTAATAACAACTATACAACAACGATAATACTACTATAATACTACTATTTATAGCCGGTAGCTCCTTCCACGCTTCCTTCCACGCTTTAGGACCTCAGCCCTAACATAACATACACACATAACATCACCACATACATGATTACATACATTATCACATACATTATCACATACATCATCACATACATTATCAGAAACAATATAAACAGTATTAATAGAAACATTAGAAACAATACCAGAAAAAACACTATTGATGGAAACATTATTAATGGAAACGATAAAAACAATAGAAACATTGTCAGAAACCTTAGTAATAGGAAGAGAAGCATTCAAAACCTTTGGCCCATACCTTGGGATGACTCAAAAAAATATACCTGGTACCAGATACATGAAATAGGCTCAGGTCTGTGTTGACCTGACACACCTCCAGCTTGTCGTAAAGGTGACGCTGTCGAACGACGGTTGCCTTTGCACTTCTAGCACATGTAGGCAAAGGCCGCGGGAGTAGACTACCACTGATGTACCGTGCGTTTTATACGGGGTGGGGGGGCGTATGTTATTGCTCGATGGGGGACAGTCCGGACCCATCCGTTGACCCTGCAGGCTGCATTGTACTCCCTGCCTTGACGCTGTCGTAGCTCTGTATTAAATCGATTATAGTGTCGATTATAGTATAGGATCAATGGCTCCTAGAGCCAAGCGGGTATCTAGGTGGTTGTCGGTTTTTGTACAATAATACATTAGTACTTGAAGCAATATACCCCGCAGCCATGGAATTCCTTGTTAAGCTTAGCCAGCAGTATGTTGTTTAACTCCGTTCTTAGTGTGGTACTGAGCCAGGCGCGCGAGCGGCATTAACTCGGTAGAGAAAGAATCGGGGCATAACACTAATATAATACTACTATGTATAGTACCATGTATAATACTATACTTACGCAGCCTCGGTCACGGAGACCCAAACACGACGATGGCGGTGTCATGAAGGGTCTATAATACCTGGTCATAGGAAGCGCGGGGGCAGTACTATTAATGAACTATTAATGTACTTCGTACTATAAATGGTATTTCCATGCTGCGCGTGTGTCGTACAAGTCATTTTCCTGGTGCCTTGCACTTCGGAGATATGTCCTACCCCAGCAGCCCGGGCTGATGCTGTATTTGTCATCTAGTTTCGACGCCTTGTCTTCGTCGCAAAGGACTAATTTCGTCATCGTTACACCCTCCGTGTGTCGACGCCTGGGCAGATTTTCGTCATGAAGGAGGGACACCACAAGGTCTTCACGCTTTTCGGCGGCACCAAGCTGCTCACGTCCAACAGCCAGGTATATGCACTCTGAACCCCCCCCCCCCCCTCCCGCCTCCCCACCAACTACAACACCATGCCACCGCACTTCTACACACTTCTACAACTAGAACAAACGGTCGGAGAATATCGACCTTCCTCGCGTCCAACGTCCAGCTAAATGCACCCTAGCCCCCCCCCACCCTTCCCGCCTCCCCCCAACTTCAAAGCCTCATCACCGCACTGCTAAAACTCCGCTATAATAGCAAAGATAGGACGGTATCGACCTCTGAATATGTGGTAAAGCAAGGGCTCACGCTGTTTACTGTAGCTCGAGTTTTTTTTACCCGGTTTGTGGTTGCCGCCAAAGGTATCCCACACTATTTTTAAGAACTTTGGCCCCTAAAAAGGCCGTGCACTTCCCAAGAGCGTAAGGGAATCTGGCTTATCTTGTCTTGTGTTTGGGCATGCCGACATCCGGGATTACAGGTAAAGAATCGTGCCCGTCGGTACATGATGCTTCCGTAACGGCTCACGTAGTGTGCAAGCAAGCATTGGTGTGCCTGGTTTTGCGGTTGCAACAGTTAGAAGTAGACGGTTGCCTTTAACCCCTGCAACAGTTACAAGTAGACGCCCTGCAACAGTTAGAAGTAGACGCTTGCCTTTAACCCCTGCAACAGTTAGAAGTAGAGTAACTGCCCTCAGGTTTTGTTGGGGTGAGCTATTATACTTGTAATTTTTGTGCGATCGTGTTCGCAGTCGTAGCTGGCGACCCCGTTAGGTGGCCCTTGTCCTGGTATAATCGGCCCCGTGCTATATGCGACAATACAGTAATAACGCTCGAAGGGTCCGGTTCGTAGACGGCCTGTCTGCACGTGCTATTTTACTTGTATGCTACTTGTATGCGGTGTATGCGGCGCATGCAAGCGGTTTAAGCGGTCACCGTCATCCCGATTGACTTTCCCTCGTCAGGGCCAAGCGGCCGAGGAGGACAAAAGCGACAATGACGACGACGAGGAGGAGGAGGAAGAGGACGAAGAGGGGGGGGAAGAGGGGGACAGCGACAGCGTGGGGGAAGCGGACGCGGCTGGGGATAGCGAGGATGGGGACGC
Source organism: Undaria pinnatifida (assembly GCA_012845835.1). Classification (NCBI taxonomy): domain Eukaryota; class Phaeophyceae; order Laminariales; family Alariaceae; genus Undaria; species Undaria pinnatifida. The sequence goes on from JABAKD010000030.1 coordinate 11,525,901, forward strand.
GGACGAGGCTTCGCGCCCGGACTTGTGGAAAGAGACTCCAGACGGGGGTTGCCTATGCTACGTCTTGCGCACTGGGTTCAGCTCCTCGCAGGTACGGAGCGTGCGGAGGGTCTGGCGGACCTTGCGGTGCTGCTTCTTTTGAAGGCGTGCTTGGTTTCCTGGCCCGGTGGACGATTGGATGGACGATTGGATGGACGATTAGCCGTTTTACCTCTGTAGGTGTCGCTTTTCCTCTGCAAGTACAAGTAGCTCTTTTCTCTTTGGCCTATAGATGAATGTCTAGGCTTTGTTGGAATACCCTGGTGCGTATTGCTCCAAAAGTGTCGTTTGATTTGTTACGTCTACCTTATTTGACGTATGTCAATGGCGTTCCAAATGGGGTGTTTAGCCTACTTTGAGCGACATGCTTTACAGGTAGAGATTTAGTAATTTTTTGAATAGTATGTAACATCGTACGTTGTTATGCGCCACTCCTTACTGTTCAATTGCTCGTTACCTTCCCCCCCCCCTAGGGAAAACTGGTGCGTATGATCGAGGGCAGCACGGAGACGGTTCGGACAGACACGAAGGACACCGTCCGCCTTCTCCTGCTGCTTCTTGTGTTCGCTGTGTCGGCGTCGAGCTACGTGTTATGGGAAGGCATGAAAGATTCGGCCAAACGCAGCAAGTACCAGCTGCTTCTCCACTGCATCTTGATTGTCACCTCGGTTATCCCGCCCGAGCTACCTATGCAGATGGCCCTCGCGGTCAACTCCAGCCTCATGGCGCTCATGAAGATGCAGGCAAGCAAGCGTGCGCATGCATTCACAATCGTATTGACATGTACACTTCTCCGTTGTCTCGCTTTTTGTTGTTGTCTCACATCAACTCTTGTAAAAAATCTAGAGTCCGTGATCACACAAAGGTGCTGGAGCCCTAGGAAGATCCTAAGAACCAAGTAAAATCAAAATCCGTCCGGGAAATACTACGATTTCCCGCCTAAAATGCACGATACGAAGAAGGCGCACAAGTGAGATGATCTAATGTGCAAACTGAACTCACATGGCCGCGGGTATCCACTCAACTACAGCATAGAGTTACCCCGTTCCCACAACTAACCAACTCGCGGCTACAAACTACAGCGGTTGGGCTGCCTGCACCGTACGAACCGCACGGTAATCGTGAGCACAGACGAACGCGCCTGCTGTCTGGAGTGCTGTCGGAGTGACGACCCGCGGGCATGCAGTGAAACAAGAGCAACCGAACCAAAAACCACGAGACAAATATCAATGATCGCCCCGCCTTCCCGAGTTATTTGACAGGTTGCAGCGCAGCTACTACGCCCGTGCCGGAAAATTGAAAATTGCGGGGGGTCGTTCCCCATGAAGGGTATACAACTCCACCAATTCTACAAAAAGCAGTGACGTAAGTAACATGTTGTACTACTGCCTCGTAAAAAACCCTGAAAAAAATACGATCGCTGCTCTCGTGATGATGACGTGCGTACGGGTCGTGGGTCTCCGTGTGCCATCCTCCTGCTGTGGTTCTCCATGGCCGCCTCATCGCCTTAGCTCACTCGGCCCGCTCCTTCGCCCTTGCTCTTGTTGACACTCAATTCCAATCGGTTCCCCTTCTCCCCCGTCCCAAAACAAAAAAAATGTTCCACGCAGCTTGGGGTGCTGATCTGAAGAACAAAAATTCTCGTTCAGGGAGAATTCAATCCGTCTCTTCCCCGCCCGTCGACGGCCAGTCGCCCTCCTCCTTCGTCGTTGAATGCAGCTTCCTGCCGGCGCAGTTCCCTCCACGCAAACCGAGACTGCGCCGTAGTGTGGCTCGTGGTGGCGCCTGCCTCCACGCACGAGCATCCCGATTAAGCATTGCTGCTCCTCCGCTGCTGCCTAAAAAGACGCGCGAATCGTAGGTGACCATGCCTAACGCACCACGTACGACCCAACTACCGCCACGCCTAAGCCTCACGGCCACACGCAGCAGCAAGAAGGTACCACTCCTTGAGGGTGAGTCCGGCCTTACACCCGCCAGAAAGACCCCCCCCACTCGCTACAAGCCTGCTAGGGCATGCTTCGCAGCATGCCTTACCGAGGCGGCAAGGGTCTCGCTTACCCTATACCAGGTGGTCAACAATTTCCGTGCAGCTGGAACTACGTTTTTTTACATGCTCCCCAGGCTGTTCCATAGCAATCGGATAGATATGTACCAGTAGTGGCTACTGTGAGGGGTGAGGAAACGGGGGGGTTAGAAGAAGATTGGAGATGTTTTAACTATGAAAATGCTGGAATTTGGCGACCTGCTTGGCGACCTGCTTGGCGACCTGCGCTTCAATGTTTCTGCTGCTATTGTGGGTGCTGATCGCTGCTGTCATTTGTATTTGCCGATTATTGTGTAGTTGCATGCGCTGATTACAGCTGTTTCTCTGTATGTGCCGATTACTGCTGTTATTTTATTGGTGCTGTTATTGTAACTATGGTAATTACTGATAATGTTTATGTGCTGACGCCGGCACTGCCTCGCTCTCGTTCGCACTCCGACGTCCAGATTTTTTGCACGGAGCCGTACCGGGTGCCCATGGCAGGTAAGGTAGACGTCTGTCTCTTCGATAAGACAGGCACACTCACGACGGACGAGCTCGTTGCAGTTGGCGTCGAACCTCCCACCCCGAAATCTTCCTCCGGCAACGGCGAGGCAACGGGGGAGGGCGGTGCTGCTTCAGACATGCCGGCAAACGCGGTGACTGACAGTTTGGTGACGATGCTTAATGCTCCGGCTGCGGCAACTTTGGTGCTGGGGGGATGTCAGTCGTTGGTTTTGATGGAAGGGACGGAGGCGGGGGATCCTGTGGAGGCAGCTGCGATGAAAGCCATCAGGGTGAGGGAGGAGCTTAATGCTTAGAGAGCTGTGGTGCTGCGGTGGTTTGTGTTTTGCGGTGTATTGTGTTTGTAAGGGTTTCGTTGACGCCCAGAACTTGGTGGGCTGTGGTGCTGTGGCGATTTGTATTGTGCGACGTTTTTTTTTCATGGTTTGCGTTGCTTCGGGTCGTGTGAGGTTTAGAGGGGCATCGGGATACGTTGTTGTGTTGCTCGGGCGTAGGTAAAGTAGTCGGTACTCGTTGTTTTTGTTCACTCGCACGCCCCTAACATACCACAATTTACCATAGAACATGAGAGGCGCCGGCGGACGTGAACCAATATTGACGTATTGACAAGAAAATGTTAAATATGTGCATGAAGAGCTATATACCTGGTACGCACCCAAGGCCAAGCCAGCGCAGAGGCGGAAAACCTCGAGCGGTGATGTTTGTAGCCCTACGACTGTGTGATGGGCAGCGCCTGCATGCGGGGTCCCATTTGTTGGAATGTCTACTTCCTAGTCTACTTTCTCGCTGGCATACTCGAACCACCGGCCTATACACCGACTTCGGCCCACCACCCTACCTGCCTTTTCTCGCCGTCCCTGTCAACACGACCAACGGTGCTGACGATCTTGCCGCTTGTTTTCAGTGGGAAATCGTTCCCGGATCGAGCAACTCCTGCCGACCGAAGGGAACCCTAACCAAGCCCAAGCCGCCTGCCACTACCTCTACGGGGAGCGCAACTGCTGGACGGCCAAAAGCAGCAGCCGCGGCCGCCACGGGCCCCGTCACGCCCGGCAAGGCACTGTCGCTCGACGGATGCTCCATCCCAGGCCTGGTGATCAAGACTCGGCATCACTTTAGTTCCAAGCTGCAAAGGATGAGCACTGTCGCGAGGACCCAGGTACAGCTACGGTGTGCTTGAGACGTCTCGGTTTGCTTCCTTGTTGGTGCTGGTACTGTCATGCTACTAAGGCATTGCTACTACCGCTACGCTAACCCTAAGTCGTCGTGTTAAAATGACCGTGCTAATGTTGTTAATGTCATTATGTCGTGCTACTGCTTGCTGCCTCGCTACTGTAATGCTGTCGCTCTAAAAATGTCTCGCTAAAATTATGGTGCTACCACTGTCGCGCAACTACTGCAGTGCTGTGAGAATGTTGACGGCTTACGTACAGTTGTTGACATGGCGTATTACACAACGCCTGCTGTGGCGCGATCCTGGCCCGGGAGCAGCCAGGCAGCTGGGCGATGTTGTCAACGTTTCTTTTTGGAGTATCATACGGTGCCCATCCCAACTGTAATAGGCGACGGATCGTTTGCACGGTGGCGATGGAGGAAGGCGGGAGAAGAATCTAGTATCCCGGGGGGACCGGTGTGCCCTTCTGTTTCGAAGTACTGTATTATCTCACCGGGGCAAACTGTACCCGTATGCCCGTGACAGGCTAGGATGTCCCGGGTGTATCGTATCATAGCGTGTCGCCAGCTTGTCCGAGCGCAGCAGCTGCGGGCCGGCTGTCCGCGCCGTTGATCCGCCCAGTGTACCTAGCCGATGCCAACCTGACCAACGACGCGTGTTCCGAATTACAGCCTTTCAAGTTCCCTGTTCTTGGCGGTGATGATGAGTACCTTCACAGTCGTACTTTCGTACACAGTTTCCATTGTCTTCCATTGCCCTAGTTTTGCTTTGCCGTTTTGACACCATGACACCATCGGAGTGAATTGAGTACCAGGTACGCCATTGTCGGTGTGCGAATGCTTACTATACAGGGTGGCTCGGCCTGGTGGGTGCTCGTCAAAGGCTCCCCAGAAGCGATCGGTGCAAGGCTGCGCGAGGGGCAACGGCCTTCGGACTACGACGACCGAGCGGCGCGCCTAGCCAAGGGAGGCATGCGCGTCCTAGCTCTCGCCTACAAGCGTCCCAGGTCCGACTTGGAAGGCCAAGAGTGCGAAGAGTCTAGGGCGGTTGCCGAGCAAGACTTGTGCTTCGCGGGGTTCGTGGCGTTTTCATGCAGGGTGCGCAAGGACACGCTGAAGGTGGTCCTTCAGCTAAGGGAGGGCGCGCATGGGGTGGCGATGGTGACCGGGGATGCGATTTTGACGGCTGTGCACGTGGCCACCGAGGTACGGTTAGGCTTACGCAGGGGTTCAGGCTTTGAGGTTGGTTGCCAGCAGGGGAGGGGGGAGGGGGGGCGTACTCGTTTGTTTGCTTGCCTTAGGAATTTGAGCATTATTATGAGTATGATTCACCACGCATCCCGTTCAAGACGGAGCACCGCTCATTCCTACTCCTCATGGAGACATCAGAGTTTTTTTAGGCGCTTGTACACTACTTTAAATGTTACCAGCGGGGGGAGGAGTTAGAGGCGTGTCGTGTGTGGGAGGGCGGCGGGTGCAAATTATTGCTGGCCAAGGGTGATGAAGCGATGCGATAAATGTGTACTGAAGCAGGTAACTGTTTACGCACCCCATCCTACAAGTTGGAGCGCCAGCTAGGGATGATTCCATCGCCACACGACGCTTCGCAAGACACACTACAGCGCAACGCCAACAAACCCTGCCTAATACCGCCTTTTCCATGGAAACCCCTGGTATCCCGCTGCAGGTAGGTATCAGTTTCACAACACAGTAGTAGACATGGTGTCAACCACCCCTACCAATGCCGCCTTTTCCGTGCAAACTCCTGGTTTCCCTTCACGGGTGGGCATCAACTCACAACACACACAGTAAAACGTAACGCCAACCAACCATACCAAAAATCGCCTGTTCCGTCGAAACCCCTGCACGCACTGAAATGTAGCGCCAACCTCCCCATCCCAGTACCGCGCCTTCCGTCGAAAGTACTGGCCATGCACTCAAATGCAACGCCAACCAATTACTGTAATTTCCAAGGAAAACCCTGATAACCCGATGCAGGTAGGCATCAGTTTCACACCATACACAGCAAAACACAACTCCCACAACCCCTGCCCAATGCATGGCAACCCCTGGTCACGCACTAAACGCGCGGCCAGCCAACCCTACCTATTACCGCCCCTTTCCGTGGAAACCCCTGGTCTCCCTTTGCAGGTGGGCATCACGCTCCGAAACGCTTCAAAAGGTGCTGACGCCTTGCCGGTACTGATCCTCAAGCCGATGGACCCCTCCCAAGGCGGAGCGCTGGTGTGGACGAGCTACGAGACGGGTTTGATCGAGGGGCCTTTCCGAGCGGAACACGTGAAGCGCCTGTCCCTGACGCACTCGCTAGCTGTGACGGGCAAGGTCCTAGTGGCGGCGCTTGAAGCTTTCCCGACGTTCTCGAAGGACCTGCAGTACTTGAAGGTGCGGCGATTACGTTGTTTTGTTGAATATTTTTCCATCTGCTTTGTTATCTGCGCGCTTGTTTTGTTCTTCAGCTCACTCCCTTTTCGTGACTCAGCTACGCGGCTTGGTAAGCGGGCCATCCGCTTCTGAGCGTAACACCCCCGCCCCGTCCCATCCATTGTCTTGCATGTTTTTTTTGTCCAGATCCCTCCGTTTTCGTAACTCAGATGCAGGGCTTGGTGCGTACTATGTAGGTACCTGGTAGGCCGCTTTTGAGCATAAGACATGCATTTGCAGTTTTCTGCCCAGCAGCTCCCTCCGTGGCCCTAACCCAGATTTGGGGTGACATAGCAGGCTTAGCTCCTCCCCCCCCGTTGTGGTCGATGGCTTTGTTTCTACAACCGTAACGCTTATATCACAGCAGTGATCGTGCGGCGCTCGCGTTTTTTTATGTGTACGCCCGACGTCGCTGGTCGGTTCTGTGTTATATGTTACTTGTTACTCGAAGTATTTGTTTGTGCCAGATACAAGCGTAACACTCACGACTCATGGCTGTGATAGGGCGGTGCTCACTTTTTTTTGTCTTCAAGGGTTAGTGTAAGGGTTAGCGACTAGTCGGAGGCACAACCCCAAGAGGGTGTTGGGGAGGACGACTCCCGTTGATGAGGTTAATGAGGATCGTTTCGTGCTGGCCCTCAAAGAATCGACTCTCCGACTATTAATAGTTCGATTTCCAAATAGTTCGATTTCCGTATTTCCAGGAAGGCTTGTTTATCTTCAAGTTCAACAGGTCAATAGCGCTCATGACTGTCGTGGTCGTGCGGCCGTTCATTTTTGTTTTCTGGGCCCTATCTATTACAGGTGTTCGCGAGGATGACTCCCGATGATAAGGAGCGCCTTGTGCTGGCCCTCAAAGAGTCTGGGCGGACGTGCATGATGTGCGGGGACGGCGCCAACGATGTCGGGGCTCTGAAGCAAGCGCAGGTGGGATTTCCGCAAGTATGATAGGACGTGGAGGGGCACAGTGCGAAAGCCAAGCACTTGAGGAACTTTTTTTGAACTTGACCGCACACTTGGGGGCATTAACGATGTTGTGATGTTGTTTTTAGAGTTGTTTTAGAGTTGTTTTTAGAGTTATGTGTGGAATAAGTTTTACTGGGGGGGGGTTAAATGTTGAGAACTATTTCGAGAACTATTTCAAGAACTATTTCGAGAACTATTTCGAGAACTATTTCGAGAACTATTTCGAGACGGTTGCCAACGATGTAGGTACAGTAGTGGGTGGTCCCTCTATAGTGTCAGTGTATATGTGGTATTAATATGGTATTTACATGTAGTATGTGCACTATAGAGGGAAACAACGGCACCATAGCGGCAACCGGCACTACTCCAAATACTGTCATTACTGGCTGCTCCCATCTGTTTCTAGCGAGTCCACAGGCACTACAGCGGGTAACCGGCACTAAACCGGCACTACAGAGGAACCTCTACTGTACCTTGATAAAACGGTGACATGTCTGACGTGTGGATTACTCAATCTGTTCGAACAGCAGGGTTGAACCGTTTTCTCGTCGACATTCAATGCCGGTATTTTCAGGTGGGGGTTGCATTGCTCGGAGGCTTTGGCGACCTGAACGTCGACCGCAAAGCTACCGCTGCTGACGCAAAGGGGGAGGCTTCGACCGCGCTAGCACTCCAGCCGGCGGATCTGATGAAGATGCGTCCCATAGAGCTGAAGAAGAAGTTGAAGGAAGTAGGCGTTGAGCTAGCCAAGCATCCGGGAGCGGTAGAGAAGAAGGTGGGCGTGTGTGCATCGAAGGGATGGGGGGGGGGGGGCGCTAGGCCTGTGTTCCCCGAACATCCGAGAGCGGTAGAGAAGAATGTAGGTGTTTGCAGAAGGGGGGGGGGGGGGGGGAGTTCGGCGAACATCCGCGAGCGGTAGAGAGGAGGGTAGGCATGGATAGGGAGGGGAGGGGGTGAGGGGAGGTAATCATGCCATCAATGGTCTAACTTACTATCATGGCCGTAGTCTTGAGACCATTGACCCTCGCATCTCTACATCTCTACAATGCCGGGACGGAGCACGTCGGGTTTTGCCTACCAGGGAGAAATTGCTTGCACCAGGGGAGAGGTTGTACTCTTTTGTTGTTTCAATGTTTTATCAGTCGTTTGATGGTTGACCACGCATCCTTTTCGAGACGGAGCATCGCTCCTATATACTCGTCGTAATAGCAACATCTCCAACACTTTGGCGCACATTGCGTTTTTTCCATCTATTACATGTTTCAATGCTCAGGGGGCAGGTTTAGATTAGCCGAACACCCGGGAGCGGTAGATAATAAGGCAGGCAATTGCAGGGAAGGGGAGGGGGGGGGGGGGGGGGGGGGGTAGGCTTGTTTTGACTAACTTTACTATCCAGGAGCGATAGTGAAAAAGGTGGGTGTAGGTAGGAAGGGGAGAGGGGGTAGGCTTTGTGAATGGGTTATGGAGAAAATGTCGTTACAAGTCTAGAGGTCCAATGGGTTCGAACGAAGAGAGGACATATTTGCCGTCAAGGGTATTCTCCTGACTAGTACTTCATGTTTTTGTTTTTTGGAGATCAATAGTTTTACTCTCCAGCTCAACTCATACATATCGTAAGAGCTTTTGCCCTCAGCGACCTTGTGGCCAACGAGCAAGCCACAAGTCATGGTCACAAGTATCTAGTCCCTTCTCATCCTCCGGTGCTTGCCGTCATTTTTATCGTGCTTAGGGTTCAGCATTCCCACTTGTCGGTTTGGACTGTTGTGTTGTGATGCTGTTGTGATGGTTTGTTGTGATGCTGTTGTGATGGTGCTGGAATGTAGGTTACGGGTAAGGTTAGTGTTTTTAGGTTTTCTAGAGTACATTGGGTTCTTGTGTGGTCATGCTAAGTTACGATACTACTGGCTTTGAGTGTGTTGGGGACGTGAGGCGTTTTTTCTTTCTGTATCGTCAGGTTTCCAAGTAGGTGGGATGTTCGAGGGTATTAGGTGCTGGGCATGAAGACGTGACCGGAAATGGGTCACCGTGAATCCTGGGGCTGTTTCCCCAAAACATTGGCTAGCGTATTTTTTTGTCGTGTAAACTCATGGATTCGCTATTGATTGTGTGCTCACGCATGAATTGACTACGCATGGACTCATCGAACAGGACCTGGTGAAGCTGTACATGCTAGCTGTACGGAGTGGAGGCAAAGCTTCAAAAGCCGTTATGCCGGGGAATGGAAGTGCTAGTGCTAGCCTAACGGACCTCTCCAAGATGACTCCGGCCGAGAAAAAAAAGGAAATGGCGCGACGCAGGGCGCAGGCACAGAAGGAGAAGGCAAGAACATTATTATGCATTATACCTGCTATTGCAGTACGTACGCGGCACCGCTTAAGAGTCTTGCTTTGGGTCGGACTCGACCTCTTATGTTCAGTAGGGTGTGCCCAACTCCGGTTGCGGTGTAGGCAATCATTGCCTTGCATTGCATTGCATTGAATTGCCTTACCTTGCGTTGGCTTGGCTTGGCTTGGGGCGTTAGGTCGTGTGGTCTTGTGTCAAGGCCGTAGCCGCCATCTCTTCGTCTGTAGGTGTCGAAATTCGAAGCGAATGTGAACATACCTGGTGTGTATCAGCTTTCGGTCTCCATCACTGATGGACCTTTGATATCTATGTATGCTGATTGGCTCCTGGTGAATATACTGGTGGACCACTGATGGCTTTATCGCTTTCACGTTTGCTCTCTCACGCCATGCTGCAGGTGGAGCAGTACCAGAAGCGCGTGGCGGAGCTGACTGCGGCTGGAGAGAGCTGGGCAACGGTCAAGGTAGGGCGTCCGCAACGACGATAAACAATGGCCGCAGATAGTTACCAGTATGACTGAAATTATCTACTGTAGCATGTACTATTAGTATTGCAAAAAGACATCCGATTACCAGTCTAATGATAGTCACACTGCTTGTATGGTTTTTACTGTATGGACTCTTGTAGGCCGCGTGGGACAAAACTATCTTTTAGGTTTCCTGTGTCGACCATTCGAGGGCGCGTGTGGCAAAACTATCTGCAACACGCAGGTCTGCTTTGTATGATCGCCTATCATCGCGTGAACACCGTGTACGGTTTTGCTGCGTATTTACTGGTGTGTTCTGTTTCCCCTTCCGTGCCGATCCCGGCGTTGTCGTTTCAGGCGATAAAAGAAATTTATTCTATGGACGCTCAGAAGGCGAAGGAGATGGCCATGGAGAGGAGAAAGAACGGCACGATTGAGATGTCCGCGGCCCGACTGGCATCCATGATGGACGAGGCGGGGGAGGGGGAGGTCGGAGGAGATGTTCCCATGGTCAAGGTCAGCCTAACCCCTGTACAAGTCCTAGCATCCAGCTGCTAAAATCAACCTTCCCTGTTCTAACTCCCAAGTTATTGTACTAGAATACGTTGACAAGTCGTAAATTCAAGCTACCCTCTTCTAACCCTAACCCGTACAGGTAAAGCAATTCGATTAGAATGTCGACAAGTCGTAAAATCAACCTACCCTTTCCTACCTCCTAAGGCTATCCTAACGTACCGTCAATTAGTTTTACAAACCCTTGAATCAACCTACCCTTTTCTAACTCCTGAATTTTCCTAACGTAACGCCAAATAGCTTTACAACTCCCTAAATCAATCTACCCTTTCATAACTCATCAAAATTGTCCTAACGTAACGCCGACCAGGGTTGCTACCCCTTAAATCAACCTACCCTGTCCCAACACCTAATTTTTTTTCTTGGTGCAAGCTGCCCTTTTCTAGCTGCTAAAGTATCCTACATGTAATGCGAAATATATTGTATTACTTTTTTTTGGTACTAAAATTGGTGGTTAGGTAGTTAAGTTTGTAGGTTTACACCAGGTAGATTTTTTTACTCTATTATTTTTGTTATTACTATACCGGTAGATACTTATTTGTTTGCAACTCCGTTGAAAATTAATCTACACTTTTAAAGTCGCAAAATTATCATATATAAGGATCGGGCGGGGCCGCCGGCTATCGGCGGCCCCGCCCTCCATAATGGTCGCGCGAAAAGGACGTGACGTGACTAAGAGAAGGGGGAGGTAATGGACGGTAGGTGCCAAGAGGGCGAGGTACTACATGTATTTGAAACATATACCATTGGAAAATGTGGCTTTTGTCGGGAGTGGTTTTGCGCACAGGCATATTATGTGAAGGTAGGTGTTGGTGCACTGCATAGAGGAATTGGAAAGACGAAACAAAACGCAAATAAGGAGGTTGTGTATAGTAGTAGGGAGAACTGTGGTGTTGTGGATAGGCGAGAAATAGACGGGAAGAAAATGGAAAGAAAACCGCGATTGAAAATAATAAATATATCGTGGTTGAAACGTAATACATGTAAGGAAAGGTCAATTAGCAAAGTTAGTAGCCAAACCTTTGCTGAATCCGGAGAAGGATTCGGACGGCATGAAATGCGCCGAGAGCGCTGAAGGGTGGTGGACGAATTCCGTGTGTTTTTTAAGTGGGAAAATATTTCCACAACTGCAGGGAAAATACACACCGTCAATTAGAGCAGTCAGACCAACTCCCTGACACTAAGTACGCGAAAAATGCAAAACCCACGCCGGAAAGTCAGACCATATCTGCTTCCGTGATGGCAAGCATAAGAAGCTGCGAAGTTGTAATCCCCAAAGTTCCCGCTGGAAAGTCTTGAGTGCTGAAGACCCAAAGGTTACGCTGAAAAGTCTGAGTACTCAAGCACACTGCGTAGAGACAGAAGAGAAAAAGGTCGGGAACACGTACACGCACGCTTGTTGGGAGAAACTGTCGAGAGTTGGCAAAGAGAAACAGCGCCAGCACCCTTCATGGTTTTGTCGAGAGAGGTGAAAGGCTGAAGGGGAAAAGTGTGATGTGTGCGCGCAGCATTCGCGCACTTTTGAACGGAACGCACGTTGCAGAGTCCGTTTATTAACGGAAAACGAAAAACGGACACATGCGATGGTCCACAGCGTAGCTGCGTAGAAAGAGAAGGCCGAAGCAGCTGCTGCTGTAGATGCTGTACGTGGTACATACCGTACATATTACAAGGTTCTCCTTCGGGAGGTGGACACGTGCCTCCCGGGGGCGACGCAAGTCGAATGACTACAACTGATGATGAAGTATTTATGCAGAAGGTGTATATCGGAGGGATGCGTAGTGGAAAGAATGTGGATAATATAAGATATCACTGACATTTGGAGGAGGAGGGTTGGGATATTGCTGAGGCTCGGTGTGATAAGTTATTCGAAAGTCCACTCCGTATAACTGCGTGGCAGCAATTAATTCTACGTTTGTAGCATATGCGTAAGGCTGTGACATGAACTGGAGATACTCTTCGACACTCGAATATGTAGTAGGTTGAGATCCAGCGACTTCTTCCACAAGTTCTTGATTTGCTCCAGCTAAGATGCTGTCGTGGAAAGTGTTGAAACCTGATCCTGGGACAACGGTGTACAAATTGGTTGTGATGTGGGCAATAATATGTGCACGGACGATGTGATGTAAAGCTGGGTTGTTGTGCACACGACGCGAGATACATCTTAATAAACATGCACCATCACCATTCTCGGGAATAATGGACCATTGACCAGAAACCGTGTCAATTGTGAGGGAGAACTCACAGTAAACTTAGAGTCTATGGACTACGTGCTGCTTGCTGGTGGTGCTGCTGACGGAACTTTGCAAGACAAACGGAACTTTTTCGGGCACGTTGGCGTTGTTTGTTCCGTTCAGAAAAATATATTGTCTACAACGACAAATTATTCTTTATTATCTACATGACCTTGATTTGCTCCAGCTAAGATGCTGTCGTGGAAGGTGTTGAAACCTGATCCTGGGATAACGGTGTACAAATTGGTTGTGATGTGGGCAATAATATGTGCACGGACGATGTGATGTAAAGCTGGGTTGTTGTGCACACGACGCGAGATACATCTTAATAAACATGCACCATCACCAATCTCGGGAATAATGGACCATTGACCAGAATTGTTATTGTTACCGCTATTGTTGTCTTGATCATTTTCGCTGTCTGATGGGTTTGTATTGCTGTCGCTGCTGTTAGAGGAATCATTGGTGTCAATTTGTTGTTTGTTTTCTGTGTCCAGTATTTTTCCCCGCGTGCTTATACCGATGTTTGTTGCCGATATGGTCTGTTGTGTGCACATCGTTACTTTTGCTTGGGTTGTGTGGCTACTTTATATCTCTTTATACAGGTTTCGCTACTGCTGTGTGGTAACCACCGTGTCAATGGTGAGGGAGAACTCACAGTAATGACATAGTTCACGTCGTTGCAGCGGGTACATATACACCGCGCCCGCGTCTAGCAGTGCGGGAAAATTCTCTCGCAAATACATTTTGATGCCACCCCGATGTACGTGCGAGGACTAAAGTTCCACCGTGTGTGTAGTAGACGTATTTAAGCCTGGCGATATGCCTATATTTTTGGCTCTAAACCAAATTAAGCCCTATCGTGTCTTAAATGTCTACAAAATAGGTCTATTTTATCGACCTAACGACCACGGCAGACCACGGTGAGATATGGATTTTCCCAAAATATGCACTTGGGCACATTTTGGCCCAAGTGCATATTTGAAGCAATTTTCCGAGTATTTTCCAGCAAACAACAGCATTTCAGACGACAAAAGCTCGAGGAAACATCAGACGGATGCCTACATTTCGAGGGTGGAAATTGAACCGGGTTGAGGGCCAGTCCTGCTGTGCTGCTGTACTGACTGCCACACTGAGGCACACCGAAGGCGGCAGACGCCTGCGAGGTATCCTACATATGAAGCGAGTATGGAGTACGAAGCACTCAATGTTTTTGCCAGGCACCAGTTATTTGTTTTGGCCGTTTGTTCAAGCTCGCACAGCATGGGCAGGGGAGGGTCTTTCTCGAAGTTTCCACCCACTCATGTGCTGACTCATGACATGAATCCTCGTCTTGCCATCTGCGTCTGGAGTAGTGCAGAAATATCACAGTATATTTTCAAGTAGTTTGATCTTTCCTCGGCTTTTCTTTTTATGCGTACTGAAAGAGACCAGCTATTTCGAGTTTTAGACATATGGTGTTTTTTTAATGCGTTTAAGGTCGAAGTATCGAATGGCCTAGCTCTTCCAGTTGGAAGTACTTAAGACCTAACCTCGAGGCTTAAATACGTCTAGTGTGTGGTTGCCCGGGGACAGAAGCGTCTCATACCCCGCAAAATAGAGCCAGTCTCGGCGGCTTTCCGCGGCCATAGCTCGCGCCACGGACGTCCCATGAGCCCGGCACACGGCTGATAATATACCGACGGGTAGTCTGATCGCATTGCAGAAGAAAGCACACAAAAAAACTCTGCGCCGGCGGAGAAAAAGGGACGGACTAGGCAAAAAAATCAAAATGGTACATATGCATATAGCAACGTTGACAGCTCATGAGCAGCTCCATCACAGCTGCTACTACTACTGCTGCTGTACGTATCACACGTTATGTGCCGTTCTGTGCTGTAGACTACCTACTCATATACTTAGCTCTTTCTGAGCTGCTGCTGTAGATACTGCTGTACGTAGGATATACCATACATCAACGTTGACAATACATGCGTAGCTCCGTCACAACTGCTACAGAATACGTAGCTCTCTTATATTCTTTGATATCTCTCCCCTCAGCAGAAATCTTCGGATTTTTTGTAGATGACAGTTTTCAACGAAGCCTGGGTGGCATGTGTTCTTCGGGGCGTCACCCTTTGATTTTGGGCACCCGTACCTCTGCTCGCACGCCGAATCTCGTGCCGGGGAAAGGTGTGCGCAGATGGACAAGCATTGCACTGCGTCGTCAAGCTTTCCAAAGTGTAAAATGTCCAAAGACCACGCGGAGCTGAAGAGAGTTGTGAAGTGTAATTTTTTTAGAGTAGGGCGAATTGTCCCGCTGGCACGGGAGCGTTCACAGGTCATATTAGTTAGGCGTAAGCCGTGTAGTTTTTAATGGATTAGCGTTCGTGTGTGCCTCCATCATCGCTTCCTCTATTTGTTTTTGTTTTTATTTGTATGTTCTCTTTCTATTTTCGCCCCACGTTCTGTCTAATTTGAACGTTTCGTCACCGAGGGCTTGCCGAGCGTACGTTGACCTAAAAGTTACATGCCACCTGAGAGGGGCATACCGTCCTGGCCAAAAGACCGAGGTGTTGTTGTTCTGACATTAGGCCATTACCGCAATGAACACCGTGGTCAAAGGACAGGTTCCAGTCACTCTGGAGTGGAAGAATACCCAAGAAAAAAAGGAAGAGAACGAGTGCTAAACCGAGGCTAAACGTGTACCAGGTATATCATAGCGGAAGAAAATCGTGCATCAGCCAAAATATCAAATGAAATCAGAAGCCCAGCGTAAGAACGTATCAGGCCCACACTGGTACGTACGTTTCGAGACCCGCAATTTAAGCCGAGTGGACTTTTAATAACAACTGAAACTCTTAATGGAGGCTACGGCTGCGCATGAAATGAGTAGCACGGTTTTCGTGCACTACATGGCACGATTGATGGCTTGGAAGGGGTCAATGTGCTGCAAAATTACTGCTGTACATCGTTCATCGCTGGTGTGATTTAGTGTGCTGCACTTACATTGTTGATGGCTTGCGTGTTGTGGTAATTGGAATAGTTTAACGACCTTTAATGCGTTATTGATGGATAGTGGCAGCTTGTGCGCTTGAAACGGTTTAATGTGCTGCGTCTGTGATTGTTCGCGCCAGAGTTATGTTAAAGAAACGGTTGAATGTGCTGTATTATTGTATTGGTGGTGGCAGATTGGAGACGCGAGCGTGGCGGCGCCGTTCACGAGCAAGCTTCCTTCGATCAAGGGTACGGTAGACATCATCCGACAGGGAAGGTGCACCCTCATCACCTCCATCCAGATGTACCAGGCAAGTCCAAACAGTGCTTAACATTACAAGAGCATTACAAGAGCTTCAAGCTTCCCCTTGGGGATGTGGTTGGCTTCACATCTTGGGGGTTTCTTCTGTTGAAAATTAGGGCAAACCCTTGTAAAAATTGAACAGAAGAAACAATTTGCCACCGCTAAAGTAACCCGGCAAGTAACTCCATCCAGCCCAGACGATTTTATGTTTGTATCTTAGCATAGCGTAGTCTGTATTAGTCTTTTTTTATAGGGGGGGTGGTATCACAAGAACTCGGGTATAACCCTACCCACCACCAAAATGTGATGACGTTTTCATCGATATTAAAGTATAGCCTCAGATGATTGACTAGGCGTCGACGGCCGATGTTATACCTTTTCCATTATAAGTAATGGCCGTAGTCATGAGGACCATAGTGCACCTTTATCACCTCCATACAGATATACCAGGCAGGTCGAAACTAACCCGGCAGATATCAACGCAGAAACGCGCTAGCGTCGTAGTCCCCGCCCCGCGGTACGCGCCATATTAACGGCGTATACCGGTACATTCAGGTTCGTGCTTAACCCGCTGTATGTTGCGAAAGCGGGGCGTGTTTTACGGTAGTCATAGCCCGCTGTATGTTGCACGGTAGAATTCGAAGAGCGCCACGTTTGTAGATCGATATGATTCAATACGTACAGACGGAGATGTTCGTTGCGTTTGTAGATAACGTCCCTCGCGTGCGATTAGATTTTCACTCTTCCAGCAGCTAGGCTTACTGTTCACCTGTTCACGCGGTCGGAAGCATTTGTCGAATTAAGGGTCCTGGCCTGCCCTGCCCTGCCCTGCCCTGCCCTGCCCTGCCCTGCCCTGCCCTGCCCTGCCCTGTCCTGTCCTGTCCTGCCCTATCCTGTTCTGTCCTGTCCTGTCCTGTCCTGCCCTGTCCTGTCCTATCCTGTGCGCCACCCTGCCCGTCGCATGCACTACCCCACCCCCTTGCATACCAGATATTGGCATTGAACTGCCTGATCTCCG
The DNA here is from genome assembly GCA_012845835.1 of Undaria pinnatifida. Classification (NCBI taxonomy): domain Eukaryota; class Phaeophyceae; order Laminariales; family Alariaceae; genus Undaria; species Undaria pinnatifida. The sequence goes on from JABAKD010000030.1 coordinate 11,542,986, forward strand.
CCTACTCGTTGTCGGTGTTGTACCTGGACGGAGTTAAGTACGGGGACAGACAGATGACGGCTCTGGGAATGCTGATGTCGGTTTCCTTCATCACCATCAGCAGATCCAAGCCGCTCGACAAACTCAGCTCTGTCAGGCCGATTACATCAATCTTCCATCCGGCGTTGTTCATCTCCATTCTTGGCCAGGTACACATCATTCACAACATCGTATATATATCGTACATATCATGTATCATAGGTCGCGGCAGTCAAAAAATGCTCACTGCTGTATGATGCGTTGACGTTGATTGTGTTATCGGACAGGTACATCTTCTCGTATCACATACCCACTGATATAATCGGTCGCCGTACTCTGAACGTGACTATTTCTATACCGGGTCTCCTGTGGCCCCTCGGCCGGATGCCCTGTGTCGGGTGGTGGTACGTGGTCGGCAGTGCACACCAGTGTTTTTGGTTTGAAAATACCAACCCGCAGTGAAGTGCGCTTACCATCCGTGTCACTACATTGTGCTACTGTGCTGCTGCGGTGTGTTAGCGCGCCTGTGTGCCGTTGCGCGGTTTCCCTGAGCTATATTTGTGTTAACCTTGCTCTAGTCACGACAGATTTACCGCGATCTACAGTAGATAATCTACAGTACTGTACAGCAGTCGATCATGTACAGTGTGTGCGTTCTGAGAAGTTGTGCAACTCCGCGGTATCGTACAGCGCATATCCGGCAAATACGTGTGCCAAAAGCCGTGTCAAACACGTCCCACCCCTGCAAATAGTATGAAATAGTGTAATACTCCGAGTAGTATTAACTATATTAATGTTGTCTAGATCGTGCAGATCTTGCAGATCACGTAGATGACGACAGTAGCCGCCCCAAAATATCTAGATGATCTATTTCATCTAGATCATGAGCTGAAGGATCTGAAACGTCCGCTGTGTTCAATCTCCATTGCCTTCATTGGGCGTCAGTTCTCCCTGCACTTGGGGTGCATGGTGTATGCCGTGGCAAGAAGCAAGGAGTACTTGGAGGAAGGCTACGAACCAGACCTCGACGGGGAATTCAAGCCGAACATGATCAACTCCGTGGTCTTCCTTGTGGGAGCTGTGCAGCAGGTAGCTATTATTTTGCATTCAACTATCTATTGTACGCCAGACGTCGCACTGTGGCGGCCAGTTTTTTCTTTCCCTTTTTTTCTTTTTTCCGTGTTGGTGGAAGGTGTGCAGCGGGTAATGTTCTGTTATTGCGTTTGTAGACTAAGCTTCGAACTCGTTTGTGCTGTGAACGGTTGGTGTTACTTGTTCGCTACTATTGATCTATTAATATAATAGTTGTAGGGTTAGCGTCGGTAAGGGGGGTACCCCCTTGTTACTACCACTACCACTACCGCTATCGCTACCACTACCACTCCCCCGAGGGACTCTGTACTTCAATGAAAAATATGCATTAAGCGATTTGTGTGGTACTGCGTAGCTAACCATTCCGTGGCGGTTTGATATCGCAAGCACAAAACGGCACAGTAGATCAAGACCGCAAAGAAAAGCAAAGAAACCGAGCCACTCCAAGACGCCACTCCAAGACAAGGCCCTACCCCCTACGGCAGCGACCGTCCGCAATAGTATGCTTCAATAGTATGCTTCAATAGTATGCTTCAATAGTATGCTTCAATAGTATGCCTCGATAGTATGCTTCAATAGTATGCTTCGATAGTATGCTTTAATAGTATGCTTCAATAGTATGCTTCAATAGTATGCTTCAATAGTATGCTTCAATAATAGTATGCTTCGATAGTATGCTTCAATAGTTTGCGTCAATAGTATGCTTCAATAATAGTATGCTTCAATAATAGTATGCTTCGATAATAGTATGCTTCGATAGTGTGCTTCAATAGTATGCTTAATAGTATTCTTCAATAGTATGCTTCAATAGTATGCTTCAATAGTATGCTTCAATAGTATGCTTCAATAGTATGCTTCAATATTGGTATATTGGGCTAATTCGTTTTTTATTTAGCGTTAAATAGCTTTTTTAATGTAATATACTTCATTGAAATACTTGCGACACACGTGGGATTTCAAGCCCAGCCACCTCCCCAAGGGGAAGCTAGATGTACTAAATATATATATGCACCTGGTGACATGTAATACAGTAGCCAATATTGTGTTAGTTCGGGGGTTTTGTGGTTTGGCTTTGTGCGCTCACTCCTACGTGCACACCCCGTACGATAGCACGCGCGATCGGAGTATCATTCGCTGATTGCAAAGATGAGTGTGGACGAAATCCTCGATCTCGCAGCTGACGTGCATTTTACTTGATTTTTTGTTAATGGGATTCAACTCGAATTCCTATTGCAATGCCATTGCGTGCTCTCGACAGGTTGTTTATTTGTTACTATGAAAAATATATAGCCGTCGAAGCATAGTCAAATCAACAAACGGATTTTTGTAGTAGTTTTTTTTTTCGGATCGCCCGCGATAAAAACGCGGTGACATCTTTACAATAATAAAATATAAAGTGTGTAGGGGGTAGTAGGTACGGTTATACTCGAGTTATATGCCCTAGTTAAGCTAAGACCGGCCGTGTTGTGCTGTACTGGTAGTTTTTTGGGGTGGTTTGTCCCGAGCTGGGACCTTGACGAAAGGGGTGCGTTTCCCCTTGCCTGGATCGCGGTGAACTCGTCTACATGACGGTCACGATTACTGGCTTGTGGCTATCACTACCTGCCTATTTCCCTCTGTCGTAAAAGTGTGTACGATCGAAGAGCCGATCAAGGTTATTTTCGATATTATTTTGACGGCGTGCAACTTCGGTGCGAAGTCATTGGCTCTTGTGTCTATGTTCGTTCGTTCCTCCGTGCGGTCGGTCGGTCGTTCGTTGGTAGGTCGGTCGGCCGGAAGGTGTTCCTTCGCTGCTGGGTGCAGCGATGCCGTTTCTGCCTGCGCTTATGCCTCTCCCCCCTCCCGCCCTGGGTGAATCGAAATTTTGTCGGTGGTTGTCGGTATTCTCTGTTATGCAGGTCAGCGTGTTCGTGGTCAACCTCAAGGGCCGGCCTTTCATGGGTGGCTTGTCGGAGAATAAGCCGCTCCTGTATTCCCTCGCGGCTACTTTCGCCCTCACGTTCATGAGCGCTAGCGAAACAATCCCCAGGGTAAGCTGCCGGTCAAGCCTCAGTCAAGCCTCAATCAAGCCTCAAATTATTTTAAATATTACCCATGCGTTGTGCTCAATTGGACGTGTGTTCCCTTACCGCGCTGACCAAGCTCAAACTTGCTACTGCTACTATCCACCTGTATGGCACATGACGTAGCATGTACTCCTACCAGTAGGGTGCGGCAGTACTCTCACTCTTTGACTCTATGTTGCCGCGTTCCACTTTGTGTGATGCATGCATAGTCAGCTTGGTATAATCTGGTGCTCGTTCTACCCGTTATTGTTTTATACCTCGTGACTTAGTCTGTCCATGCCATTGTAGCGGTGCACCATTCCCAAGCCACTGATCGTTTTCATGCTCCTTGGCCGAGAGAAAGTGGCTAAAACTTTCCAAGCAAGGCGGCTGGCCGTCCTGTGTTCGTTGCCGCCCATGCCTGCAGTAGCGACATTGCCCACCCTAATTGCAATGCCTTTTTTTATGGACAGTCATTATGCTGCTCCTGTATGCCCTCGGTCGACATGTAGCTGTTCCTTTTCTCGGCTGACGTTTCAACAGTCGACTTTCGTATTAAATAGTTGAGAGTTTGAGAAGGAGCACCTGTTTTTGTTTTGGAAGGCATATATTTTCCTGGGAGTCAACTTTTATACTTGAAAATAAACTCATCGGCAACAGCCATCGATCGCATCAACAGAAAATCGAAATTGGCATTTGTTTGAGAGACACCTGGCTCCCTCGGAAATGCCCTTTTTATTGGAAGCCTGCTTCTCGACACTGCCGTTGCTTATTTATTTTTGGTTTTCTTTTGCTTGTGCGACCCATAGCTGTTGTCAATAACTCAATGCCTACAGCATATTTAATCGTATACCAATTTAACCCTCAGGAACATAGACTATATATCGTTCAAAACCAAAAGAACTAGACTAGACGATTATCTGTCATCGAAGAGGCAATCCTCAATTAGGGAAATAGGCGGCTTTTTGCTGGTGCTTTTTATTTGACATTGTAACGTTTCTCTCGACTGACCTCGTGCTATTCGTTGTGTTGATCCTTCTCGGCTTGACTTTGTGCGGCTTCTCTGAACTGGCGTTCTGCTGTTCGTTCGTTGCTGAGGTTGTGGTGTTTACCGACATGGCGCTGTTCCTTCTGGACTGACTGTGTTTTTATTTCTGAACTGACGTTATGGTGTTCCTTCTCGCCTTGACATGGTGCTGTTTTCCGGCCTGACATTGTGCTGTTTCTTCTCGTTTGACGTCTTGCTGCTCCTTCTGGGCTGACTGTAACGTCCTGCCAGTCGAAAAGGGACAGCACCGATCGAAAAGGAATAGCACGATAACAGCCCAGAGAAACATTGAGCAAACATTGAGCAATTTCAAGCCGAGAAGGAACAGCATAGTAACAGTCCAGTGCTGTTCCATCTGAACTGACATTATGCTGTTCCTTCTGGACTGTTATTATGCTGTTCGTTCTCGCGTTGACGTGGTGCTGTTTGTGCGGCTTGACACTGTGCTGTTCCTTCTCATTTGACACCTTGCTGTTCCTTCTCGGCTGACGTAACTTCCTGACAGTCGAGAAGGAACAGCAGGATGCCAATCGAGAAGAAACGGCACAGTGCCTATCCAAAGAAACGGCACAATGCCACGCCGGGAAGGAATAGCATACTAACAGTCCCGGGGGACAGCATAAAAGCAGTCCAGGTGGAACAACACAACGTTGGTCGAGAGTATTATGTTCCCTGGATGCCGTGATATATGTTTCCTGCCACCAAGCAACGTCCTTCCACAAAGATCGGCGCCGCCTAGGTATATACCCTTGGTATATACAGTGTAGGTCCCTCTATAGGGCCGTTTCAGTGCATGTTCCCTGTATAGTGCCTGGTTAATCGCTTGGCACAGACGGGAACAAGGCGCAGTCATAATGTGGGGTATTGCCGGTCCGGCTGTAGTGACAGTGTTTTCGTGTGGCACATGCATGCCGACACAACACAGGGACCGCTATTAATAGTACTGTACTCGGAATTATGTATATATTCGTATACCCTGGCATATATATGCGGCGCGTCTGGGCTCTGAGGAGGCGTTCATCCAACTTCCCCAATACTTTTTCCTTTCAACGTTATTTATCAGGTATAGTTCAACATTGTCATTGTTTTGGCGGTCCCCTTCCTGAAAACTTCCCATTTGACCCCTTTGCAGCCCCAAACTCCCGGATACTAATTTCAAGTAATTTCCCCAGCAATGGGTTTCCAGTTGTACAGGCGTCAACCGAAGTCGTCAAATATTCGTCAAACATGCATGCTCTGCGACCCGGCTGCTGGTGGCCCAACCTGCGTGATTGCGCGATTTTCCTGTTTGATCGCCCGAACGCAGCTGAACAAGTGGCTGCAGCTAGAGCCCTTCCCGGACAACTCCTTCCGCAACGCCATGATGGTGGTGCTGGTGCTCGACATTGTCGCGGCTTTCTTGTGGGACCGTCTGATGCTGCTTATTTTTGCCCCCAAGATCCTGTGGGCTTCGGTCGAAGGCACCACTTGGAAGGATGTGGTCAATGCCCTCAAGGTGGTGGCTATCTGCTACACGGTTATATACTTTCTTGCCACGGTGAGTCTTTCGTGGGGAGGATAATCGCGGGGAAGAGACAGGCGTTTCTGGGTGTGCTGTCATGGTGTTCGGCAGTATGTCAGCTTGGGTATCGAGGATTTTGTCGGAAGTCATTTTTGCCGGCGGGGTGTGGTATGATAATTGTATGGTGTTTGTGTTTGTGGGGAGAAAGGTCGTAAAGGGGGGACACGCGTCTGAGAGTGTTGTTGGGCTATTAATAGGAGTTTTCGAGTAAGGAGTTATTGCGCCACACAGCGACATAACGCAGACAGCAGTACGCGACAGGTTTTTCTTATTTAACGAATTGCGAGTTAACAAGTTAGCCTCGAATTTTGCACGTAACATGTATATTTCCATATTTTGGTATTGACATTTGTGTAGGACACACCCTCTCTCACAGTAGAACTTGAGCCTGGGCCAAAATAAGAGCATGTTGAATGAGAGGTTCTTATTGTCAAGTGTTGTTTTGTACTGTTTGCGAGTCGAGTTTTGTCCTACGAAGTGCCTGGACGAAGCCTCTCCCTATCCTATGGTTGTCTATAACATCCGAGGGTGCAGTGTACTGTATGATGTTCACACTTCAGACTTTTTTCTCGTGCAGAAGTACATTCGGTATCATGTTGCATTCGGGGCTGTTGTAGTATGTTTAGGTTAAAAGGCACAAGCAAGCGTCATGTTCCTGCGGTCCGCGCAGCCATGAGTGCTCGTGTTAGTATGCATACCAAGTGATTTTACACGCGGAGTGATTTTAATGTTTTGCTGTCCGCGTATTATCCGTGGTACGCGTGCGTGACCGCAGGCCGAAGATCCGGACGAGTTCGACAGGCTCATGGCGGAAGAAGAAGCAGCAGCAGAGGCGGCCAGGGTTGGAGTGGCGTAGGGTTGGCGTAGGGTAGGTGGGGGGGCAGAAGTTCCCGCTGGGTGGGGCACTCTGGAGGTGAATCGACCATACCGTTCTGTACGGCGGTATCATAGCGGTACCGTAGCTCGTGCTGTTGGACTCCTTCTGATGTCGTTTGTTGCTCATGAAGTTGGGCTTGTCAAAAGACTCAAAGGCAATTGTGCTTGATGTCAAGCGACGCGTCGGGGGGTTCTATACCCAAACAGGCGTGTTTTTCTGTTGTATTTTAGGTTTGTATGGATGTGGGTTAGTTGCGGTGACCAGGTTGATTTGGTTTCATGTGCGATGGTCCTGTCGCCAAATCGGATTGCGTGGGGTGGACTTTATCACGCATAGCACGCAAGATAGACAACACAACCCGTCGGACGAATTTGCACGCTGATTTTGGCGGCAACGGGGACAGATCAAACGCCGAGCGATGCGTCTGTGGACAGATCCCGACCAGACATTTCCTCACTTCGGACAGCTCACGATCTAGATCGTATACTAGATCGTCTACTAGATCGTCCACTAGATCGTCCACTAGATCGTCTACCTGACCGTCTACAGTATATCCTATAGCTGCCGTTATGTCATATTGTGATCTGTATATGCCGAGTACAGATGCAACCTCGGAAGCATGTGGTAGTGCTATCAATAGATCATGCAGATGATGCATATCGCACGGCTTCCAGCCGGTAACATGATAGCATGAGCTAGACCATACACGTCTTCCTGACAGGCCTAGATCGTCAAGTGGGGATCGATAGATCATCTGCTCTGCCCGACGTGTGGTTGTTTCCAACGAGAGAGCTTTTTGATTGTGTGTTCGGTGTCCCCCCCTCGGTTTGGAGATATCAAAAACGCTCTCGGAGAATGTGTTACAGTACCACGCGTGTGATATGGTAGACGCTCCAGTAGTGCACTTCTTGGAGAGAGCGCGTTAACCAAAGCAGCTTGAAGAATTTGAAGGGTGGGCGTGTTCAGGGGGGCAGATAGACACTCTTGGCCACCCTTGGCCACCCGGGTGTGCCTCCCCTCGTACCTTTGCTCATACTCGGGTAGGTGGAGGTGGCTGGGTATTGTGCTATGAACAACCTTAGGGATATGCAGAAAGCGCATGATTACGCGCAATTTCCTCAGGCAACCGATCGCTTCAAAAGCCCTCTTAATGACTCATGCTTGAAAAGGAAGTTTTTTTCAAAACGTCACCGAGATTCCCATCATATGTCAGCAAGCAGCAGCTAGCTGTGAACAACGTCACCGAACAGCACGGTATTGTCGGCATCTGTCAACAGGCAGGCTGTACGCCAGGCAGCTGTGGCCTTGGCGTGTATGATACTTACTACGCCTGTCTGTATGCATGCGTGTTGCTGACGTCGCTGCTGGTGGTGTTGTTATCTCTGTTGGTACTACACGAGTATCGTGATCTCCCTATCTCTGCTGCTGCTGTCTTCTTGCTGGTGCCGCATGCTGCTGCCTACGCTGTTGGGATGATACTTGATACTACTGATGGTATTGTTGTCTGTTGCTACGGAGGCAATATTCCCTTTAAAACTTTAAATTGAGTGTTGCTGTGGTACAAGCGCAACGGCATGCAACACTAACCACCCACCCCTGTGTCATGATAGGTGTGTGTACACGTGTAACCCTCCGTGCAGCACGCGTGTTGTCCCTGCTGCTACTGCTGTTGTCTGCTACTGCCTTACTGCTTTTTTATCCTTTGTCTGCTACTGGGGCTTTGTCTATGTTGCTACGGCCACCACCCTCTTCGGTAGCAGCTGCTCCAAGCACTGCTCGCTTTTTGCTCCGCCATTGGTGATGTACCCTCATCTTGCGTGTGTGCTGTATGTTGTCTTGACATTTCATCGGTTCTTTCTACGCAACTTCATCATTAGGACACCTCAAGTGTTCGCCCCGACTCTTCATCTTTTTCATAGATACAAATTATGGCGTCATAGGCTGTGGAACAGAGAAACCAAAAACAAGAAGTTGCGGGTGTGTCCCTAAAACTGGCGGTGTACCCATCGGTCAATAAAATTAAAATGCTGTCGTTGCCGTGCATATTGCCAACAGCACCAGCTTGCAAAACTATTAATAAAAGGTATCGACCTTCAACTGGTCGAACTTACAGCTGACGTATGTATAGACTATATGTGAAATAGTTTTACAAAACACGCACTCCTGTATGAAATGCCTTAATTGCTGGTCTTTTTTGTCGTTGGGGTGTAAATCTTGAGTCACCCGCTTTGGTTCGCCCCGACCTATTTATACGAGGATCACCTACACGCCGAAGGGATATCTTGTGTGTACCATACCTTATTATGCCGAAAATAGTCTTGGGAGATGCCTACGTACGTGTTGGAACAACAGAGTTTTATAGCGCTACTACTGTACCTGGTGTAAATGGTATATGTAATAGTGAGCGACAACGCCTTTACAACTGGAAACCCATTTTTTTCAAATTCACTTGAAGTTAGTGTAGAGGCAGGGATTTTGGGGCTCTAGCGGGGAATTTGGCAGTTAAGAATTTCAGGGTCGATTTTCAGACGAAAATAAGGACATGGCCTCTTCTGTACTGAACCCAGCGCAGGACACATCCTTCCCTACATATAAGAGTTCTTAACTGGTTAGAAATGAGGGATTCTTAACTGGTGTCGCATACTGTACAGTATGATATTGGGTGCCAAGGTTCAAGGTTTTGATACTTTCGCAGGCGCCCGTGGAGAATTTTGGTGTTCGACGTATAGACTAGTAGTCTAATAGACTAGTGTTATCATGTTTTTAATAATACTTGGAACCGCAGGAACAACCGGATGGAGAACCCTCGACTGTAGGCTATATTCTTCTGCTATTATTATGGTGTTGTTGATAGCCCTCGCTCTACAGGCTCGTGGGGAGAACGAATAGCTCTTGTAATTGTTCGCGTGACCTTCTCTTGCCTTCCTTGTGGAGAAGCGGGGTGGAGCCTTTTTTTCATGTGTTCGAGCACAGTATAGACCAGGACTTGAGTTAGTGCTGCTGCTTTGCTGAGGAATTAGTGGGGTATTAATCCGTTTGGCCACTTACAAAAAAGTTAACCGATTGATTACCCAAACTAAGCCTTATAACACTCTCCCCCGCTGAAACGGCGGGATAGCAGGTCGGTCGCACCATAACACCACTGCTGTGTTCAGCATTCTTTTTTTGAGCCAGGAGGCTCTAATTCTTGTGCGACGCAACGTGTCCTACTACATACACTAACTTCGACATAAAATACCATTTTTTTCATGCTTCGTGCAAAATTTGTTGGTGGCGGCAGCAGCGCTGACCACGACGGATGAGCTGCCTCTACCTGTAAGGCACGCAAGCGCCAACACTACACTCGTCCGGGGCAATCGCTCTTCAACGAACGCAGCCACGAACTGGCCACGTTCGCAGTGGAAAAATTTAGGCGTCTTGGGGGACAAGATATCATATATATTCATAGAATCGATTCAATGAGCTAGCGAACTGCAGTGGCCACCTATATCGGGAGAAGCGATGGGGAGTCCCTTGCTAGAAAAGGAATCTGTAATGAGCATCTTCTCTAGTCATAGTGTACGTTCATCGCCTTTTAAAATCGCTCGTTTAACCGTCCAACCTATAAAAACGACAGCTAGAACACCAGGGAAAAGCAGGCCAATGCCGCTCAATGGCGCAGCACACGTTTTACAGTATCCCTTACGAAGGGAAAGCTTGACAAGAGGCCTTCCATCTCCCACATCGGCAAGCTCTCAAACCCGGTGAGCGAAACTATCACACTGTTGATGGCCCGTCGCTGCTGTTAATAGTGCTGCCGTCAACGGACGCCGATGAGTCTCCTTGAGGCGCGGGGATGTCCTGCCGAGCAGAAAAAGAAAAACAACGTCAGAACATCTCAACACTAGGCGGGACAGGTGAAACGTTACTGTCATCTGCGCAGAGACTTCGCCTTTCCTTACGTGCGAGTGCAGTTCTATATAGTTCGTGAGGGCTGTTCCTAACAGTTTACTCTTCGGCTCTCCTTCTAAATAAAATTTCAAACCAGAGGCCACCTTCCTTGTGAAAAAAAGCTTGATATAATTTTGGAGTACATTTTGAGAGACCCTTCTCGGCTCCACAGCACCAACCCTCGCGATGTTATCCCTCGCTCACTCATCCCCATCGCGCCCACACGCATGCAGTTCGCGCACCACCCCCCACACGATAGTTTCTGTCAGGTCTTGTTCTCGGCTCATGGCATGCGCTAAGGCCTTTAATCGAAAAACAATTTCCAGGTACTGCGTCTTCTCGTCGTCGCACAGCGATAGAGGAAGATCAACAAAGCGGCTGCCTAAAAAGTCCGTAAGGGTTTTCCACACAATATCACTGCGGTACGTTGTACGGTACGGTTCCGTTCTATATATCAAATGAGAATCAAAATGTTACATCGCACACCACAAAGAACTTAATATAAAAAAAACCACAAACTTCACGACGTGCCTCATCTCGAAGGCCGTGGTCAACCCCCCTCCATCCGTCTGGCTCGAGTGCTGCGAGGGCCCTGGTAAGCATCTCCTTCTCTTTTCGGTCATCGGGCTCTAGCTCGTTAAGCATACCTTGCAGGGCCTCTTGTGTGCCGGCCTCCACAACCACTTCGTGCGTCGTCTCTGTACTTGTATTCATTGTATTTTTGGACAACGACGCCAGCGAGAGAAATAACAAGGTTTTAGAATGAAAGGACTGTTTCATGGCAGCAAGGGCGGCGACAGGTTCAGTTTGTACAGCTTGACCAAATACTGCGGCAGCACTTGAGGTGTAGAGTAAACGTTCCATGTCTTGGACTTTTGCTTCCACAGCGTCGGAGGCACGCTCCATTCTATGTGCTAATCATACCCCGTACGACTGACTGCTAGCTCAGTGGTTGGATGACTGCTAGCTCAGTGGTTGTGGTTGATCAATACCTAACGAGACAAACGTGCCACGTGTGCCATCTTTACCGTCGGGACGTCTACACGGCACGATCTATCCTACCTGGTATATAGTATCATCTTAAGTATTACATGTGTAATGTGTTAAACGCACCCTGTCGGCTGACGAAGTTGTAGACTGCAGCAGAAACGGCGCAGGCTAGAACTTGATCTTCGGGCATGACCTTGGCCACATGAACTACCGCGGCGATGGACCCCCTCGCAACATCTGCTCGGTTGTGCGCTGTCGATGAACCAACAAGTAGGCAGTCACTTCGACACTAGCGAGTACCTGGTATGTAATTAGTGCACCTGGGAACGCATATCGCTGGCACTGCGTTGCAGTTAATGAACTAGATAAATTAATGAGCGGTCACGACGACAGTCACGGCGACAGCATCGTCCGCACACAGCAAATAAATAACGATGCCGTCGGGTTGTTAACGCACGAACGGGCGAAGGTGGTCGGACGAGTTGCGAATACCAAAGGCAAAGATCTGTGATTTGGTTGATAAGTTGGGGTGAGAAAGACGCATTTCTCCCTCTACGACGTATTCAATTGCGGTTTGCATTAAATATTTCGTCAATCTGCCTCCGATTATTAGCTAAAAATAGCTGAGACGATTATCGAGGCACCAAACTGCATACAACTATATACCTAGACCTCGCCCCCTTCGGACGTCTCGCTCGGCATATCCTCCCCCCTCTCAGCCCTTCTCAGCCCGTAATTGCCGAAAATAAAATTAGTTGCTGGGGAAAAGAACCGTCCCGAAGTTCCTTGCCTTCCTTGCTTTCCCTAGTCTCATTCTTACTTACTTTTTAGCTCTCATTCTCTGATCTTTACTGCTTGCTCTCTGATATTTTTATTTTGCTTTTTCAGCAACTTCTTTTTTGTACTTTTACAGTATTTGAAGTTGGCCAATTGCTGGCTGTTGAGAGGGAATTGCCGTTGACGGCTGCAAACAATTTGAATTTGAAATTTGCCGGATCGGCAATAACAATTTGAAGTTGAAATTTGCGAAGCGGACCAAGGCTAGTGCGGGAGGAGGCTCCGCCAACAGTGGGGGTGGTGGAGGTTCAGGATCAGGCGTGTGGAAGCTGGTCGGGCAAGAACGGGACTCAGCTTCTTCTGGCAATCCTGATTGGCCGTGCCCGAGCAAGGGTTGTGACGGCTTCCTCATCGCACGAAATAGGAGAAACAGGAGTTCCCAGTACGCTGTCTGCGACACCTGCAGGAGTGACGAGCCTTCCACGTGCCAAGCTTTTCATAACCTTAACAAGAAGCACTGGGGAAGCGGCGCAAACCCTCGTGTGTGTGACTGGTGTGACGCGGACACCTGTGATTCACCTTCGATCGGCGTCCCTAACGAAGGAGCTGAGAGCTTGACGAAACGTGAGTTACATTTCTGTTGTTGTGCTGTGATTTCTTTTTCATGCGTACAAACACACTTTTGCATGTACGAGTATGATACGTGTACGGGGCAGTCCCGTCATCGCGGTGTAAGCGGGAATTGTACAAGTACTCAGGTCTACGAGTAGACCTTTGCAGTGACGCTGTGTGATGCGATTTCTTTTTCATACGTACAGCCAAACACACTTACTTCATGTATGTACGACTACGAGTACGGGGCAGTCCCGTCATCGGGGTAAGCGGGGGTTGAACAAGTGGTTCATGCAGTGACGCTTTGTGCTGTGATATAAACACACGTTTTGGATGTACGACTACGACTACGTGGTATCTATACAATGTAAGACGCAATGAAAACGGGCAAGTCTCATCACGGGGGTCAGCCAGGGTTGTAAAAATGGTCCATGCAGTAATAAATAACACAGCAGCATGATACCTCAGCACCAGTCGCAGTACACACTGGAGGTTGATATATAGCAGTAAACAGAAGCTGAAGTTAACCTGGGTGATGCTGGAGAGCAGTCCCGTGATTGGGGTTAGCGAGTTGTTCATGTAGTGACGCGGTGTACTACTACTGTTACTCATTTTTCATACAACCACATGAACTCTTTGTATTAACGAGTACAAGTAGGGTGCGCAACCTCTTCAGGAATCGCAGTACACGTCGGTCGTAATAGTGTTGATAGCAGCAGTAATAGAGTAGTACCCAACAATATATATAGCAGGTACTGTCTCTTACCCTTCGTTGTCGGTATTCCGCCGGTAGGCCTTATATAGCAGTATACCGGGGCTTACGCTTACCAGTTGCGACTGTGAATCCCGTTCGTTCCTGTCCCAGTGGTGGTTTCATAGGTGTTAGCAACGTTGTGGTACCAGGCAGGGCTTTGCCCATAAACGACCGCTTTCATTACAACAGCAGTGTTAAATTGTACGACTTCCTTTCCAACTTTGGAAATCGACGACAGCTAAGTGGCCTTACTATTTTGAACATTCACTGAACGCAAGGTATTCCCATCCGTTGTTGTCGTTTGCAGAATCCCTGCGAAGCAGCCGCCGAGGGCCGCCAAGTCGGCGAGGACATAAACACGAAGTGCACCGGCGACATCAAGGTCGGTGACCTCCTGAAGAAGGCAGGCGACCACTTGCTCGATATACATCCCGCATTCCATTCCCACGGTGCCACGAGGGCGTTCGACATCGAGGTACATCCTACTCTTATCTTGCGTCCTGTGTGTCACGAGTCGAGACATCCATGTCTCTTGCTCAAGACTAGGGGATGGCGTGCGGATATAGTCTATGAAGTGCGGCTCTTTTTCCAAGTACCAAGAGCAAGTACAACAATACCACAACAATTACTAACAGCGTAAGGAGCTCCAATAATTTGGATGGTTACGACGTCTGCTGGAGAGAAGTACGAATACTTTTTTACACATACTTATGTTATAAGGCTTAGTTTGGGTAAGCTATTGGTTAACCTGTGCAAGTGGTCAAACGGACTAAAAGTACCCCACTAATACCTTAACAAATGGCGTCGTCGACAGACCATGGGTTTTTGGGTCGTGGGTTCGATCCCCACATCCACCATAATAAACTTTTTCAGATTTTCCCATGGCGAACTTGAAAAATACTCTCCCCGGCTTACCCAGGAAATGAAACGGCTTGGATAAATGACAGGTCCGCCGGTATATACGGCCGACCTTCTATCCCGCCGTTTAAGGGGGGGAGAGTGTTATAAGGCTTAGTTTGGGTAAGCTATTGGTTAACCTGTGCAAGTGGTCAAACGGACTAATACCCCACTAATTCCTTGACACTTATCGACGTTCTCCCGCCCTGCTTCAACGTTTGTGGACAGATCCACAAGACCATCGACAAAAAACAAGAGTGCAAGGTGCTGGGTACCTCCGCTGAGGAGGAAGAGTCCAAGCAAGCCTGCATGCTCCTTCGGAAGCAATGTTGACAGCACGTTCTTTATAGAACGTTAAGTTGTGGTTTATTATACCAGCATCGTTTTTTGAGAACTATGCCTAAATGCGTGCTCTTCGTCTTTCAGGAATACAAATGTACTTCACATGTTTGCGGTGTGTGCGTTCAAGTTCCTGCTTCCAGCATGTTTTTTTTGGCACTGCGCTCCTTTACATCTTAAGTTGTAGTTTTCCTGTCTCTATCCTTGACAAGCGCGTGCCTGGTGTTTATGCACTGCGATAATTTATTGTTGATGATCGACTTAGAGAGAGAGCTATTGAAGTGTACAGGACCTACATAGGCGCTACCTGAGAGGTGGAAGGATATGCCAAGGAAGTCCTCCGACTTGCCCATCATGGATTGGGCGAATGGATGATAATAACAAACTCATAATCATAATCGTCTCTATCCTGTACCGTTGTACTATATATGGACCTCTTGGCATTTTCAAGTCGCCAGTTGCGCCATTTGTGCTTCTTTTCCGCCTTTCTACTGAATGTCTATTCCTCCTTCCGCAAGCGTAGCGGGCGGCGCCCAGCCGCCCGCGAGCGAAGCCCTTGTATTATATATAGTCTATCTATAGCGATCAAACATACATACGGGGAGGCCAGGGGATGGCGTGACATCGAATCCGACGGCGCACGCACGCTACGCGGTAGACGTGACATCACCGATTTCTTCCGTGGCTTTTCTTCTGTGGCTCCTCACTTCATAAGTACTGTATACCTGGTATGATACCTCATCTTAATAACCCGTAAACGGAATTTTGAGCAAACTGAAGAGTGATTTTTTTGTGATCAACCAAACCCCGTCGCCTGGGTACACAAAAAAGAAAAATCGCCAAACGGGAATGGCGTTCCGACGATTAGTTAATAGTACTAGTAATACATTATTATTATTATTATTATTATTATTATTATATTATTATTATTATTATTATTATTATTATTATTATTATTATTATTATTATTATTATTATTATTATTATTATTATTATTATTATTGTTGTTGTTGTTGTTGTTGTTGTTGTTGTTGTTGTTGTTGTTGTTGTTGTTGTTGTTGTTGTTGTTGTTGTTGTTGTTGTTGTTGTTGTTGTTGTTGTTGTTGTTGTTGTTGTTGTTGTTGTTGTTGTTGTTGTTGTTGTTGTTGTTGTTGTTGTTGTTGTTGTTGTTGTTGTTATTATTATTATTATCAAACAATAGTATTATTACTATTATTATCATGTTGCAGAGCCCCGTCGTTCAGAGAACATGCATAGCAAAAGGTATATAGTGAAAGGTATATAGTAAAAGTGGCATTAATACATCAATACATTATTACATCAATACTTATTTATAGTATCGTAGCACGCGTGCCACGACAACAATAATAACCTCACCATCACAAGCCATGTTGGCCAAGATGCGACACCCGTGCAGGGCAACGAGGTGAGCCATCGGCGATGGAATCTTGATGTCATACCTGCCTCAAGCAGTATCAATGGCAAGGTAAAAACGGCAAGGAAGGCAAGAATGGAAAAAGTTAGGAGGAACCGAGGGGTTGAACTGAAACGCAGCAGCTCATGGGGACAAAGTGCGCCGCGAGATAGGCGGTAGGTGCGTGCTGAGTGCCCTGGAGATCAATGGTGAAGAGAGATCGGATCATTGTCACTCAGAGTGAAGTTGTTGATTGTTGTCGCGCTGCCCAATGGCCTACTAGGTGACGTGATTAAGTACGCCAGCGAGCACTCGCCAAACGGCAGCGGCAGCAGCGCCAGCGTGTGAAGAGGTGGGTGGAGTGCAGTACTCTGAATACAATGCAACAACTGGGACCTGTCCTGTGACCACCGACTTAATTACGGCGATGATGACTTAAAATGACAACACCAACACCAACACCAACACCACACCTCGTCTCCTTCCCGGCATGATCAATTTCTTTAACCACCTTGGTCACGCTCTTGGTCCCCATGATCGCCGTCACCACATCTTCCAACCAATCGCTGTGCTCGCGCTCTAGCTCCTTCCTCACGCACAGTCCGCTTGTCATCGACGCCAGAGCGGCGCATGCTTCTGCCTGTATCCACTCTACGTTAGGGTGGCTTCGGAGAAGCTCCAGCGCCTTCTCGACGTATTTCTTCAAACCTTCGGTAGCACCTCCCGCCGCGTCCTCTACAGGGAGCAATAACACAGGTCAGAGGAATCCATACCGATGATTTCTGGCATTCAACCCTTTTGGTACCACAACTAGAAAGAATATCCGCTCCGATGTGTGCTCTAAAGGGATGGTATCTAATGGCAGAATCATGCCTGTATAAGGGGGACAGCAGAGCGATGACACTACGGTGGGATGAAGCGAGATAAGCGAGAGAAGCCAGTTCGATGGGACACCACGACTGAGGAAGTGGCGAATGCAATCGAGTGTGACAACCAAAAAGCTGTGAGCGTTCTCACCCTCTAAGAGCGAGCCTGCCATACGCTGCAGGCCAACACCCTGCACGCGCAGGTCGTCTCGATGCTTGAACATGAGCTTTATCACGCTCAAAGCACCGTGCTCGCTAACGTTCCGGACGTGAAAGTAGGGATCCGCCATTATCTGATATTCGTACATACACGCGACACGTATTCGTACGCAACAGCGGGTCAGCGGTTGTGTAATACATTCGGCGCATTTAGCGTGCTGGGAGGGGCATTTCCTAACGGGAATAGTGAGAAAATACAAGAAAATATAGCAAGTAGTACCACTGCGGATTTGGCGTGCTGGGAGGGTTGCTTACATCTGAAATAATATGAGAAAATATGGGGCCGGGAAAATGTCTCCTCTCAGTCTTGGTTGAGATAGAAAAGCTTGGGTCCACCGCCTGGAGTATCGCGCGGCAGGACTTTTTTTTTACCGAGTGCTCCTTGTTTGTTTCTGGAAGTTTGCCACTTGTTTATGCCCCCCCCGATATTTATTTTTCCCTCAACGATGGTTGTTGTTGATGATGGTGATGCTGAGGATGATGATGATGATGATGATGATGATGGCGACGATGATGATGATGATGATGATGACATGATTATGATGATGATGACATGATATTATGATGATGATGACGATGATGATGATGACGATGATGATGATGATGACGATGATGATGACGATGATGATGATGATGATGATGACGATGATGATGACGATGATGATGATGACGATGATGATGATGACGATGATGATGATGGTGATGATTATGGAAACCTGTTCACCCTTAGCACTGCACTCCCGATTTGGGGACAAAATACTTGGGATTTAAATGGGACGACTTTCGAAGTTGGGAAAATCTACAATGGTATTTCCTGACACAGCGGCCCCGAGGTTCGTGCTTCATGTCGGTAGGTGCTACAGATGTAACATCTGAAACGTCTCCAAACAAATGCCAAGAAAAAAACAAAAAGTTAACTCGTTCCACGAAAGGTATCTCTGGTCGCTTGTCAATACTCTTGTGCAAATAAATGTATCATGACAACCTATTAGAATACCACACTTGGATACTACAACGCTATATACGCTGCTTACGTTTGTCCGAGTTCGTACTTGAAATAGTTAGGGTCAGGGTACTCGTGCGCTGCGAAAGTGGTTATAACACACTCACTTCCTACCTAGCGGTACAGATTTTCTACTGCTATACCTGTGGACTGCAGACGCTATACAACATTCTTCTTTTGCTTTAGTAATCGCTTTTACTCTCCAGCTCAACTCATACATATCGTCTCGTAAGAGATTTTACCCTCAGCGACCTTATGAACAACAAACAAGCCACAAGCCACAAGGTCATGGTAATAGTCACAGGTGTCTTCCCTTCTTGCCCCTTCGGTACTTGCCATAATTTTCATCGCGCATAGGGTTCAGCATTCCCACTTTGCAGTTTTTTATGCTCGTCGATTTGCATCAAATTTCGTCAACACACGGGATAACATAAACGGGGTAACGATACTTGAATAGTTGATAAATTTATAAGTTAATCAAATTAAATGCATTAATTCGGGGTTGCATTCGTAATTTTTTCGGGATTCGGGGAAAAAACGATACAGCCCAAACCTCACCCGCTTCTCAACCAGCTTGTCCATGCACGTCACGGAGGTTCCCAGCCTGGCGCCCTCGAACTGCCTGTCCCGCGGGTGGGAGAAGGGCTTAACTCTGTAGTACTTCTTAGGGTACAAGAAAACGTTGGTGAAGGAACTTTCCTTCAGACTTCCGGGCCCACAGATGCGGCAGTAAGGACCCTCGCTCAAATTCTGTGCAAAATTAAAACGAAGGAAGGAGTGCACCGGGCAATAGCTTCGCCATGTCCATGTATTCGCTTAGGGCCATTCTTATCCAACAACTACATACAACTGTCCTACTTTTTTTTCCGTTTTTCTGTTGTTTTTTCTGTTGTTCTAGACAACAAAAAAAAAGTATTTTGATCAGGGGGCAAAGCTCTTCCGGGATAACTTCAGCTGTTGCTGCCTTAGCGAGCAAACAACAAGATGAAAACGTTGGGAGCGGGTTTCCCGTTCTTGCCGTGTATTCCCTTTGGAACTTGCGTGCTCGTCCGACAACGTAAAGCGTTAGGTTGTATCCACGCGTAGCAACGTACAAATAGTTCGCAAATATTGATTATAATAGTTGCTGCTAATCCCCAGAGCCGTTGAATGGTCTTATTATACAGCAGTAGGACGGGCTTGGAGCGCAAAGACACGAGCATGCAATCAACACAACTGTTGTGCAAAACCAAAACGTCGTGGTTTAATTAATTGTTTTGCTTGATGATGCAGTTCTACTAAAAATAGCAGTGTGACATGCGTTGACCGTAGGATGGCAAGGGAACAAATTTCCTCTACCAGGAGCTACTGCGCGTTGCCTTGCAACTTCCGTGCGCTCCGTGTGTGTGCACACGGGGTTGCGTGTGCGCCCTGGTTTGATGCTTCGATCTAACGTCGCCGTACCTACTGCTACAGTTCATTTCTATGGTTTGTATAAACGCATCGACTGTTGAAGGAGGCTCTCGGCGTACATAGGGTGATTTTGGCCGTTGACAACTACGATAGAAACAAAGAAAAGTACTTCACGATGTTTGTAAACAAATACCTTTTCTCGATAGAATCTGTACAGCCGGTGCCGTTGCCGCTTCGAATCTTCCCAATCGCGAGGATCTTCGCCAACGTCTTCTTCCACCGTTGCATCCTTCGTGCCAAATGCGTCGGTAGTGATGATGGCCGTTCGGGACACGATGAAACGAGGATGAGATTAACCGAGGGAACGCCATTATTAACCCTAAGGATTAGGATTAACCCTAAGGAGAGTTCTGCCGCGGCAACATTACAACAATACCGTCATACAACAGTACAACGAGTACAAGCAGCGAGAGACGCCAAACGAACGAGTCGAGGGCTGGTCAGTCATTCGACGACATTTCCACGGAAGCATCACGATGCTCTGAGGCGCATGCCCCAAGCCCACAGCGGCCGGTAAATGATGGTGCTCAAACAACGCCTTAAAATCTACCAGGTATGACAGAATTACCGTCTACGACATGTTCTCGGTTGCTTTGCCGTACCGCATCCTGTCATTTTGCTGTTGGTTTTACGCTATTGTAGCAACTTCATATAGTTCACTCACGAGAGCTACAGAACACGTGTGGCCGACGCAATGCGCAGAGTGCAAAAAGCTGAGTATCGACCAACCAATCGGTCAAAGTACGCGTCTACCGTTTATTTCGATAGAACTGACGGCTGACGAATCTACAAAAAAAATAAGCGAAACGAGCTTTCTAGTTCCCATCGCGCCTAAGAGTAGCGAGCCCTTTTGAGATGGCTGAAGCCTGGTGGTGTTGCATAGGTCTTGAGCTCGCCACCGGCCGGGATTAATCTGTGCGGCTCTCCAACTTCTCAACCAACTCACACAAGGTAACGATGGTTTCAAATGCCCTGCTGCGCCGAATTCCCAGCGGCAGCTACACTATTAAAATGTAATAAAAAAACTGCTTCGTACCCGGAATAACAGCCGCCCCCGCCTCCGCCGATTTTTCCAAGAGACTCACCTCTACCCTGAGGAAAAGGCTGAGCAGAGCTTCGTCCACCTTATCTCGTGGAGAGCCCCACAGATCAGCCGTGCCCATTCCCCAAGGCTTGTGGTACTGCTTTTCCTCGCTCGTGTTGTGCGTGAACGAATAGCGCTCTGCGTGTACGTCGTATTCCTTGGTCCACGTCCCCAACAGGGCTCGTGCCACTCTCCATCTCCCCAACGCTGCGCGCACGTTTCGCTGTATGAGCTCGGCTGAATACCACCGAGCTCTGTACTCTCTGCCGGAAAAATCGTCGATTGAATCACGCTTCTGCGCCACGAGGAAACGAGAACGTCAGACATGAAGGATTTTTTCTTTCTTCTTTTTTATGCCATTGCTTCAAGAATTGAAAACGGCAAGGTCAGACCTCAGACTGGTGCAGATACAAATAATCGCCCGACCGTTTATATGGTACGGCGTTTCATATTTCGGTTTTATTGTGTCTCTTATTAATAGTCTTCTTTCTGGCAAAGTTTGTGAGTTATCGATGTCGAAGTTTTCACTATTAACTAATAGTACATCCTCATGCTGCGCGCTACCGGGGGGTGAAAGTAACTGTAATTACTGTACTGCGCTGTGCTGTACTGTACTGTACCGTGCTGTGCTGTGCTGTACTGTACTGTGCTGTACTGTGCTGTACTGTACAATCTGTACTGTACTGTACCGTACAGTACTATAGTAAAGTACTATGCTCTAGTAAATACTACGAAGTAGTCATGTGAGACTGAAGACTGCACTGCCTTGGTGATGGTCGCAGGGTTAGGGGTTGGTCTCAATGTGCGTGATGGTCGCACTTAAACGGGCGGGGGCTTTTGCACACGCCCGTCTATTGAATCAAGCGGCCCCTTTTTCTTGTGCCAGCGTCTACTGTGCAAAAACCGTGCAATCGTGTTAGTTATACAGTGTTCCATAAGTAACAAAACGTTTTGGTTTCTGCAAGAGGTGGAATCGACTTTCTCCAAGCCGTACCCTTCTTCGTGTACGAGTGAAATCACCGAGTTATGAAGCAAGAGGGGGAGTCGGGGGGGGGGGGGGGGAGGGCATATATAGTGGGATGATAAATTCCACCTTGCGAAGGGGGCTGGTGACGATATCGATATATATATCAATGAGGGGAGTATATTTAGGTAATTTTCCCTAGCTCCTAACATGAAGAGCTAAACCAGTAGTATACCGCACACATCCAAACCCCGACTTTGAGATCGATTGGACGCACAACTCGGCGAGCAATCCAGCTGCAATCCAATCATTCATCAATAGGCATACGGTATAATGAAACATACATTTTGAGATTTGAAATATCTTGGTCAATTTCTCCGTGGAGGATCCCCCCCCCCCCGATGAGTGAGAGTTATGGTATGACATCTGGTATGACATCTGACATCACATCTGACATGGCATCTGACATGACATCTGACATGACATCTGACATGACATCTGACATGACATCTGACATGACATCTGACATGGCATCTGACATGACATCTGGTATGACATCTGACACGACATCTGGTATGACATCTGACACGACATCTGACATGACATCTGACATGGCAACAGTATCCTGAGGACGGAGGTGTGACGCTTTCCACTTGCTGCCACAGCCTTGGGATATGAAAACATTAAACACTACTTGTCCTCAAATAGGAAATCGGGGTATTGCCCCAGATTTCTTATTTAAGACAGGCACGTGAAGGAGCATTACGGGCCCCCTAGCAAGAATCGGGGTGCTTGCCCAGGCTGGGTTTTTTGCTCAAGAAAGGGTGTGTTCCACGCTAAACTTGGTATAGCCGCTTTCCCGAATTTTTATAATGTCCCCGGATATCTCCGACTGAGTTTTTTCAGATTCTTAAAAGAGGGCCGGTATAGTGTACGTATAGCGTTTCGTGGCAAGGCATGGTATGGCATGGCCCCACCGAGGGTTGGGTGTAAGAACTGTCAAAGCAAAGCTCCACACGATTATCAAGTAACCTGTCCCGCAAAAATGTGAATGCGCTTACTTCTAAACGTTTTACGGTACAAGTGCCTCGTATCACCAATGGGATATAAATACGGCGTCAGGGACACGAGTGTGTGCTCACGGTGCTTTCGCTGGAACGCCCTGATGAGCGGCGAGATGTGGTTGTTGCTGGGACCAGAGCAACCGGGTCGAACCAGTGCGAGAACTTGCGCATGCCAAGAAGTGGCGATCCCCATCGGTCTACGTCGTATATGGCTTCGCCTGTGTAGGTGTTGAACAAGAAGATCGACCCGTCCTCCTGTGGATATTGCTCGAAAAAATCCTGTATGAATACCGATCGATCACGTTCGCCGTACGGTATGTTCTTGTTTCTAAAAAGCGTCTTCTTCCAGAGAGTTGCGGTGTTGGTGCGGTAGAAAATAGAATAGACTATACTTGGTGTCAATTCTAGGGTGCATGTGCCCAACAATAAAAGCGCTGAATTTTTGTTTTACTGCCGAGCGCATACCTAAGACGTACCTTTAGCCGTGCTTGATGGAGAGCTACCGCACGAGCTCACACTATGTGTGCGTGCGTACGCTGCGAGAATCGTTGTTGTTGAGCTCTTTCAGATAGAAAGGAAAACCTTGACAGAATCCTGAATATCAAAAACAATATCGTCGGCATGATGCGCTGCTAACACGAAGAAACACACATATGGCCACCTGTGCTGGGGGCGTTTGTACAGAGGCGGCGCTACGATACCAACTACTACCTGCATTAACACTGCTGCATGCTATTGAACCGTAGGAGGCGCATTAGGCATCACTTGATCGCTGAAGCTTTCGGCACATACAAAATACCTGGTGGTGTATACATGCGAAGCAGGTCATCTGGCGTGGTCGATCGACACGTATCAGTATCCTCACCCGCATTATAATTTCAAAGCTGTAAAGAAAACAATGCAGCCCATTGTACGTGTTTCTGCCCACTCTGAGCAAGCGTTTCGGTCGGTATAACACGTCGTTACGGGCGGAATAAGTTGCAAACGCTTCCTGCCTTAGAATCGCGCCTCGCATTCGCAGGCACTTCGAAGTCCGAAGCCCGTCGTAGAATCACGCCGCCTACGTACCATACAAAGAAAAAAAAAGCGCTTAAGCTCACCATACTCATTTTCATACACATCGTGTTTCAACTTAACTCCTCCATTGTATTCGCAGAATTAGCTGTCTCACGCAGCTTGCCAAGATGAGTATCGACCCTAAATTTATCGAGCTCACAGCTGACGTGTTTACGTCGTAAAATATTTTTTTCAATTTAACGGGCGGGAAAACCTAATAAAGATTTCAAAATAGATAAGACCACAAAAAGTTCCTCACCAGGCCAGCTCTCTTCCAAGCGTATCGGTAGGGCAGCGGCTCCTCGTGGCGGGTGCTTTGCAGAGACATTTACGTTGATGGCGTACTCCTTTGTACGTCGATCTGAAAGTACAGCTATACGAAACTACTTGTACACGTGCTACGGATGAGTACAGTAAGTACGTACCAGTAGCACGTACGGGTGTGGGACTACTTACTCAATGCGGAGCGTAACATACTTATCGCTTTATAATGCTCAGTGCGTCGTACCAGTACCAGGTAGTGAGTACCGGTACTACTGCTGTTGTACGGTGCAGGCGGTACAACAGCAAACTATTCTTTCCGCTGGATTGTCGTGCGAGCGCCTGCTACATGTTCTCGGGACATATGGTGTGCCCTCTGGACTTTTCAGCTCCCGCGCGTTGTGGCTCTCCTCTCCCCAAGCCCCTGGCAATTGTGTCATCGCCCGTTCTTCGGCGGCGAAACGAAAGAGCCCTGGGACAATGCACGATCAACGATCACGTGATCCAGGATCGAAAGGACATCCTTCGAGCCGACGAGTCCGACGAAAAGACCTCGAAAACGGAAGAAAGAAAAACGTTTCAAAACTAAAACGCCTTTGTATTGTATGGAACACCCGACATCCCAAAGTTCCTCACGACCCCTCGAAAAGCTGGCACGTTTTAGGAGGATTTACCTGCCACGCACGCCATGCCATGATGTCCGCGTCGAATGGCAACGCACAGTGGGCGACTGGTGCAATGCCGCGCCGAAGCAACGGAACGCAGGGCACTCGTCGTAGAGATCCTCAGCCTGAAAGAAACTCGACCCTTGCGAGAATAGTCCAGAGGTTCGATGTGTACGCAAAGGTAGACGATGACTTGCAAGTCAAAACCGAAACAGGTGCTGCTGTGACCATCGGCTTCTGGCTGCTGATGGTAGTGCTGGTCGTCGGGGAGGTCCAGGCGTACTTGAGAGTGCAGCCTGCCATTGAGCGGGTAGTTGTGGACTCGACGATGGGGCAACGGGTGCGGATCAACGCTGACATAGTGAGTGTATAGAGAGGTTTTCCTGTAGAGTTACCTGTAAAGTTACCTGGTGGTATCGGTGGGTGGGTGGACCGATTTTAAACAGGAGCTGAGAGCTACGCTGCTGTGGCGGGGGTTGTTGTACTACAGGAGTGATTCATACTACTGTGATTCGAGCCACGAAGCTCTTGGGTCGATAGGACAGACAAAAGGCTGTCTGCAAAGGTTTAGAACCCTTCTGCTTTGACTGCGAGTGACTCTGTCGAGTATATGCGTGATACCTGTTGGGGCTGATATTGGGCGGGTATTAATCGTTTAGATTGTCCGCACCAGTGTGCTATGATACGTGCATCTACTCTCCGCGCAGCAGCCATAACCGTGGCATGTTGTAGCAATAGAGTTCACATATACCTGGTACACTGATATACAGGAGGGAAGGGAAGAGGACAGGTGCGGGCAGCATTGCTTGTTCAGGTGCTTGCTTGGATAAATAGCGACGCACCAAGGCAACTTGGCAACGTGGGGTGGCTTACACGCGTACACGAGTACATGCACCTGGTTCTCGTAAATCGTAAAGGTGTATCATACATAGTTCGCACGATAGCTCCCGCCGAACCCTTTCGTGTTTACCATGTTCGTGTACCAATATGCATGACAGGATTGCGCGCTCTAGCGGCAGCAGTGAATGAACACATTCGTAGGATAGTAGCATTCGTTACGTACGTACTACTGCAGGGCAACGGCAACGAACGCCAGAGGGAGGTAAATGGACAGAGTAGCTCACAGAACATTCAGCAAGCCCATCAACCTCAAGCATCGATTTGTTCACTTGAGAGGCAAAAAGGGACAAAAAAAACTCAACAAAACATTGCCATTACGTCACCGGCCACACGTACAGAAGCAAAACGGCAACGAACGCCAGAGGGAGGTAAATGGACAGAGTAGCTCACAGAACATTCAGCAAGCCCATCAACCTCAAGCATCGATTTGTTCACTTGAGAGGCAAAAAGGGACAAAAAAAACTCAACAAAACATTGCCATTACGTCACCGGCCACACGTACAGTAGCAAGCCAGCAAAATATGGCGCTGCTGAGTTAGTCTAGACGACAGGAAGGTGATTTTTCTCCAAGTACACCGCTAGGAGGCTTAGTTTGAAAACTCTATTAATGGAACACGCTCGCAGCTCGCAGCACGATACTACGTACTCCGATCGCCCATCCATACGAGTACAGTAGTACATCAGTACCAGGTATATCGCACACTGTTAGTTGGGTCCGCTCATGCGTACGAGTACGGTAGTATGATGTCAGGTGTGTCTCATACTGTTACCTGTGTCCCAAGCCCCAAAACATGTCGAGAAATATTGCACTGGCTGCCGACGTGGAGGCAACCGTGAACAACTGGGCTCTGAGCGTCTCAGCCGCTTGCCCGCTACCAAAGTGCCACTGCTGTACCACCAGAGACAGACCGCCTACTTACAGAAAGCAATTCCCCGGGAAATACTTCTGCCTTTCATCCCTTGCCCTTTTCCCGGCCTTCTTTCTCTCACCCGTCAGACTTTCCACGCTGTACCCTGCCTGGATGTTCACGTGGATGCCATGGACGTGGCGGGTGAAAATCAAATAGACATCGATCACGACATGACCAAACAACGTCTCAATCCAGATGGGTCGCCTATTGCGGAGCCCTTCACCGAAATTGTGAGTAATCCTGTTGGACAAGGAGAAAGAAATGGTCCTGTTGTTGTTAAAAGAATCATTCCGTTGCCGGAAGGAGTGATCCTGTTGGAAAGTGAGTGGTCCTGTTGGATAGTGAGCGGTCCTGTTGGATAGTGAGCAATCCTATTGGATAATGACCAATCCTGTTAGAAAGTGATCGATCCTGATGGAAAAGGAGTAAGGAATGATCCTGTTGGAAAGTGAGTGCCCTATTGGAAAAGGAGAGAAAGGAACTGTGCTGTTAGAGAAGGAGTCTTCCTCTTAGAAAAGGAGGGATCCTGATGGGAAACGAGTGATCCTGTTGGGAAAGGAGGGATCCTGATGGATAGTGAGCAATCCTGTTGGAAACGGAGGCATCCTGTTGTAAAGTGAGTGTTTGTTGGCAAAGGAGTGTTCCTGTTAGAAGAGTGATCCTATTGGATAGCGGATGACCCTATTGGAAAAGGAGTGGTGCAATCAATTGTAAAGGGAAGGGAGTGCTCCTGTTGGAATGATGCTGTAGGAAACGCGGTGTCAGAGTTTCTCGAAAGCTCTCCTCAAGTCGGACATGAGGATCGTCTAGAGGGACTCATACAGAGCCATCGGGAGAGACTCCGTGTTGTACGGAAGTTGTCGCGCTCTGTGAATGGCAGAGGAAATAGTGCGACAGTGCAACCGGTGTTGGGGGTTCGCTGGTACTATTAATAGCGGCCGCTCTTTCACCGTTGCCACACCCTGTTTTGGCATTATCCAAAAGCGCATGTGCTCAACGTGTACCGCCGTTAGTTTCAGTTTGTACCTGGTACATGCTAAGAGTACATGGTATAACAGTGTTTTGAGCTACTTGAGTGTACGGTATGTGCACCCGTCCTACACTACAGTCAGTATAATAGTACACTCGTAGGTATGAGTACCTGAGACATACGAGTAGTGTTTTAAGTTACTTGGGTGTTTGGTGTTGTGTTTGCACCCATCCTGCAGCGAGATGAGTCGTGTGTACCGGTAGTGCATATGTGCTTATGTTCTTATGGCTCGTCAGGCCCTTTGGTGGGATGTATTTTGATTTGCTGTGCTAGCATCTTTAAGGACACTGCACTACGCTCCTTGTGCCCTCTCTCGTGCGATCGTTCTGCTACGTTAATATAAGCAATGGCACTGCGCTACGCCCCGCGTCCCCCGCCTCGCGATCGGGCTGCTGCATTAACATGATTGATGACACTGCGCTACGCCCCTTGTGCCCCCTCGTGCGATCATCTTTCTGCGATCGCTGTGCAGCCCGGCGAATTCGACGAGAGCTTGCAGGTTCCGCCAGACTACTGCGGAAGCTGCTACGGGGCTAAAGGAGCACCGAGTGCCAATGGTCTGTGCTGCAACACTTGCAAGGAGGTGGCGAATGCGTATACCGCCATGGGGTGGGCTTTGCACGAAATTCGCCGAACGGCGGAGCAGGTGACTATTTCATACCAGGTTACGTAATACCAGGTACCACAGATGTTATCGTTATCGTTTGATATTTCGTCTTCTTTTTTTTGGCGATTGTGGTGCTTTTGCGTGCATTTATTTACATAATTATATAATTTCAATGTTCATTGCGTACTGTTGACACAATATCAGTGGTGATGGCCTGTGTATACATAGTGCCGGTTTGTGTTTGTGGTAGCCAACACAACAGTTCTGGCAGTATACTGGACACCGGCACTATTCGATATAGTCGATAGAGTGGATATAGTACCTTTATTTTAAAGGTCTAATGTAGCGGACCCCGGTCATGCCATATTAGCTCACTGGCACTATACCGCCACTATAGGGACACTTCCCACGGCAATACTTGTTGAGCATTTATTTTCCATTCCCGCTCGGCAACGATGCGAATGCCGGGAGGTCGAGCCGATGAGGTTGTAGCCGACGGCAGGCGCTAGGGGCGTGGCTGTTGGGCTCGTGACGAGCGTACATGAACAGAGAGGCATCCTGTTATCCTGTTAATACAGCGAATGGATTTTGTTGGGCAGGATTGCAGCACGTAGAATATGTTTTCACTCTCCGGCTCTCTCAATAGCACCGTCGGCATATCGAATAGCCCCGTTGGCGTATGAAATCGCCCCGTCGGCATGTAAAATCGTACCGCAGGCGTGTCAAGTAGCACCGTCGGCATGTAATTGGCATGTAATTGGCAGGATAGAAGGTGTCCTTAAAGTGGTCGCAAACCTCCCTTTCGCAAATCTCGCTCGAAACTTGAAACGTACTTAGCGAATCCCCGCCACTTCTGTGTTTCTCGGAGGTGTGCTCTTGCTCGATGTGGTTCGGGAGTGCCCCCCCAAGTGAACAAGTGTACGAGATCGAATGCTGTACGAGATCGAACGCACTTTGGGCAATTTGGCACTTTAATTCGAGTAGACTATTAATAGTGGTGATGTTGAGCCACGAGATGAATCGATGTGTGTCTCTTGTCCTCTATTTCTAGCTGTGGCTCTACCTCACGACAAGAAATAGATGTATACTCTGTTCCAGCTTTGCCTGTGCGGCGTACCAGGTATGTGGTAGCCGTTCATCCGTATTCCTTGTTTTCCTGCACACCGCTTTCTCTCCTCTTCCCCTGTTTGCCTTTCTCTTTATTTCTCTTTCTGTCTCTTTCTGTCTCTTTCTCTTTTTTTATCCCTCTTGCTATTTGTTCCTCTATGTTTCTCTGTCTTCCTCTCTTACCTCTCTGCTTAGTGCGTCCGTGATTACCACCTAGAGACTCCAATAGTGGAAGGGGAAGGCTGCCGCCTCGCTGGGTTTATGACAGTGAACAAGGTCAGAGGTTTTTGGCCTTCGTCGGTATCGGTATTCCCCATGGTGTTCCCATAGCCATGTATCTACGTGCAGCCGAGGTAGGCTGTGAGTACCGCGTGCGACACAACCGTCTAAACAGGCGCGGAATTATGCCCAGCCGGCCTCCCTTACAACAGTAGTTTATTTTGCGCTGGACCTAACCCTCCAAAAGTGTATACAGAGTAGAGTGTATAGTCGAGCATGGCCTGCCATTGATGTGGTGCCGGGATGATTGTTTTATTAGTTTCCCTCGAGGCATGCTTTTAAGTTGTTTGCTGTTGGGCCAGGCCGGCGCGTAGATGGCAAGGCGGGAAAAAGGCTGTAAATGCGATACCATCGACGTTGCTATTGTGCGCCTTCTTCGTACATATAGGAGAGTCCGAGCTGAGGACATTTCGCCCACACGATGGCCTTTTGACTCTTGTCTAACCATGCTTCGATGTCAGCTGGCTCTATCAAACAAACGTACAAAGCCATCTGACTCTGTCCGGCAGCAGCCTGCAATGCCGTTTGACGTTGTCTCACAAACCTACAGTGCCGCTTGAATGTGTGTATTGGTATCCAAATGCTTCATTGCGCCTCATCCTAACCTCTTCCTTTTTTGCCTTTTGCAGAATCCGCACGGTGCGTGATCTTTGACGTTCCTAAAGGCGCGAAGAAAGTTTGTTGTGTTCCCACCTTTTACAGTACTACAGTACTACATCACTATTAATATACTACTCTGTCGACGAAACAGGGGTACCCCGGCCAGCTATGTAGTTTCCAGGAAAACGATGAAAATGTTCGCAAATTGTTACATTTGTGTCGGCGCTATGATACTCTATGATATAGTGCACTTCCTTCCTCAAGGGCTCGAACAACAATACTACAACGACAGAACAACAACAACAACAAAATTACAACAATACAAATGCCCGCAACTCCGTTCGTTGTTTCGGCGCTTGGTATTGCACTTACTTCCTCAAGGTCTCGGGCAATTTCCACGTTGCTGCGGGGGAAGGGGTGATGCG
Organism: Undaria pinnatifida; assembly: GCA_012845835.1. Classification (NCBI taxonomy): domain Eukaryota; class Phaeophyceae; order Laminariales; family Alariaceae; genus Undaria; species Undaria pinnatifida. The sequence continues at coordinate 11,573,833 of JABAKD010000030.1, forward strand.
CGATGGGAGGCACATCCACTTGTATAATATGGATGACGCCGAGAAATTCAACAGCAGCCACACCATAAACCGCCTCTCGTTTGGTGAGCCCTATCCGGGGATGCGGCCCAATCCTTTGGACGGTACCAGCAGGATCATCGACGAAGGTATGTTATTGTATTTGTAATAGCTTAATAGCAATCAGGACGTTGGCGGTCGCTGATGCCATGCAACACCCCCAACCGCAAAGGTTGTATCATTGATGCATGATGGATGATGGGTGATGGATGATGGATGTATCATGGAATCTCTTTACGGTCAAAAGTCGCCACGCAAACTGGGTGTTATGAATGTCGACGGGTGGGAAGAGCAGTACAGTTTAATGTGAAGACATGCACACCCGCGCGCGAAACATGGGTTACCGCACGGCCACTGTTCGATATTTACTGGATGACGATCGGTAGAGGTAATGGTATACTGTAAAGAACACACGCGGCCCTTGACTTGCCGGGGGAGTTTAGCGCTACAGTAAGTGTGCCTCTGGTAAATAGTTAATGACCGGAGAATGGGCGGTATCACCGGGTGTGTATGATAGGTGGCCGCGGCTTGACGTGGTGTCATGCAGCTCAAGGGTGTTATGTGTCCATTGTTCGGAATATTCGTTTCGTGATGTGGTATGTACCGTCGTGGTCACGCTCTGTCGTTCGTAATCGATGACGGGCAATCGATCCTCCACACTGAAATAGTATGGCGGTGATGAACACCCCTCGATACACTACAAACTCCATCCTATCTGCGAATACGATGCGCATGTTGCGTTTAAGTTCTCAGCCTTTCGCCACTGCAACAGTGACCCCTCACCAATTCAAAGTAGTTTCCCACCAAAAAGGTGGGTGCAATTACAAAGCAGTTAACGGCGCAATCTGAAAAGTGTGGTTGTGGTTTTGACATGACTGAATGGCATCACTCAACGCGTTCAATCCGCAGGCTGCAATTTTGGTAGTATTTACATGGGTGGGTGTCGCCGTGCTAACATCAGAGGCCACCTGGTGGAACACTCTTTTGGCTTTTGGTGTTTTCATTATTAACGGTAGAAAGACGCGTCAGTACGCCAGTACACCTCGCCTGTGAGGCCGGCGAGATCGAGATTTTGGTCGAAATTAGTATCTGCACGCTGCGTGTGACGCGTCGGTCGCGCGTGCTACTAGGGTTTGGGGCTCGTGCTAGATAGAGATATGCTTGTATAAGAGCCTAAGCACTTCTCCTCGGGTGTGCTATTCGGACATTTCTACTGCGTGCTGTCCCCTCACAATGCAAATGCTCCACAGATGAAGGTACCGGCTTGTCCCCTCACAATCCAATGCTGCACGATTAATGGTAGCGACTTGTCCACTCACAAGCCAATGCTGCACGATTAAAAGGTGCCTGCGTGTCCCCTCACAATCCAATGCTGCCCGATTAAAGGTGGTGACTTGTCCTCCCACTATCCGATGCTGCACAATATATTAGGTATCGGCTTGTCCCCTCGCAATCCAATGCTGCGCAGATAAAAAAGTACCGACTTGTCCCGTCACAATCCAATGCTGCACAGCTAAAGGCACCGACTTGTCCCCTCACAACCCATTGCTGCACAGCTAAAGGCACCGACTTGTCCCCTCACAACCCATTGCTGCACAGATAAAGGTACCGGGTTGTTCCAGTACTTCATCAAGCTTGTGCCCACAGTGCACTCGCTGGGGCCAGAGGCGGAGTGGGGTGCACAGCTGACGAGTCAGTTCGCATATACCTACAAATTTCGATCTTTGACGGGCGGCACGGAGTACCACACGGACCACACTGGTGATGTTCCACACCACCACGCTGCGATTGCGGAGGAGCATGACCAGCCCAAGGCTGCAGCTAAACCCATGCTTTTGCCAGGTGTGTGCCGCGATCAACCCGCGTTTTGACAAAGCAAACGGTGGAGACTAGCACCACGTCATCATGTCTAGCTAGCATGGTGTGTGCCGCGAGCAACTCGAGCTTCGGCGAAGAAAGCGGTGGAGACTGACACCACGTCATAATGTTAGCATGGTGTGTGTGCCGCGACCAACTCGAGCTTCGGCAAAGCAAACAATGTAATTTTGTAACACGAGTAAGATACAGCATTTTAATAGGTAATAACGGATTGTACACACGTGCTGTATGCGGTACCTTTATATGGTTGTGACTGGTTTCTGTAGTCGTGCTTAACACCTACCGTAGCGTTTCGGAATGGGCTCTGCTCTGCAAAGGCGTTCAAGGCCTAACAGTTAGATACCAGAGGCATTACATTCACTCTGCACACGAGTTGAAAACCTAACAAATTCTGAATCTGCAACCGTATTGACAAGGTAAGGTGAGGACTGACTTCGGCAAAGGTGTTGAAGAAGAAAATGTGGTGGTGTTTGATCGAAACGGAAAGAAACGCGTGCTTGGTGTGTTCGGTACGTGGTGGGAGTACCATGAGTTGTCGTAGGCTTGCCAGACGGCCAGTGCACGGACTGAAGGACTGCTATCGATGCTATTGATGCAGCGGTTGCTAAGCGCAGTAGTACTGTAAACACAGTAGTACTGTCTCACCCCAAGTTGACGGCATGCCTTCGTTTACTGCCGATCCCACGCACCGGAAGAATGCATGATGCGTGCCCACCATGAGCTTTTTTCTATAAGCGAAGAGGTCAACTCCGCTTTAAGATGGATTAAGTCGAAATTAATATCACTTGCAAGGTGCGTGTAATGCTTGTCATACATCGCGCATTCTAAGGGCTGTGCGTGTCCTTATGAAGGATACAACGTGTACCACATCGGTACCTCCCCAGAGTACTATCAATAGCAGCCTTTTCTCTCTATAGACGTCACTGACCCCCGCCACCGATCCCCGCCACCGACCCCCGCCACCGCCACCGACCCCCGCCACCGCCACCGACCCCCGCCACCGCCACCGCCCCTAAAATCGTGTTACGGGGCTTAGTTTGGGTATTCATTTGGTTATCATTTTAGCAGTAATGCGGCGGACTATCAACAGTTCCCTTCCACACCTTAAACGGCGTTTTATACTGTTTCTACTCCCAATGTCGCTGCCCTTGTGACTGGAAACAGGTATTTTCTTCGTCTACGACGTTTCTCCGTTCATGGTGGAGGTCGCTGCTGCTCCGGTAATCCCCTTCTCGCATCTTCTCATCCGACTTTGTGCGGTAGCTGGGGGCGCTTTCGCCGTTTCTGGGATCGTCGATTCCGCCGTTTTTCACGTTTCCAAACGGTTGAGGCGACATTCTTTGCTTGGCCGGTGACGGCCCTCGTTCAAGCACCACTAAAAATGCTAACAACACTAAGAACACTGAGAGAGGCGTTGTATAATACTTGTAACGCTTGTAAGCTAAGAGGATAACGAGGATAACGGTGGCATATAATAGGTAGTGCAGGTAGTGCAGGTAGTGCTGTGTGTCTGTCCTTTGTCCCAGTCTATGGGCTTGCGCGCTGTTGATGCAATACACCACAAAAGAGGTACGGTAGTACCAGTACCTTTTTTGGTTGGGGCGTGGCATTCGGATCGTCAATTGATACGATGCACGGTGGTGGCGCTTTGAAGGATAGGGAACACTTTGCCAGCGTTGATGCTTACATTTGGTGTCCCTCGTATCATAGTGATATAATGGGGATATGATATGTGGGAGGTTTCGTGTAACGATGAATGTCTGGGAATCATGTCCGGAACCCTATGTTGGGCATCCTGTAGGGTCCTTCCGTGCCCGTAGCCTCGTGAATCTTTCCAAACTGAAAGGAACGTTCTCATTGATGGAAATATCCTGGAATGCACGTGATACACGTTATGAATGCGTGATGCCATCCAAGCCAACGAGCTGCACAGTTAGTCTGCCAAGCTGTCAATGAGGTATCAAGTGATTGACCGTGTATCCTCGAGGAGGGAAATGAGGGAGATTGAAAATAGTTGAAAACAATCACCTATCCCCGACTGGAGGAACGCCTCATCCAGGAGCAGTCTGTGAGTTTTCAAGATTCACTCGTGGTAAGCTCTGCTTCGTCTTCGCACGAATCAAGAGCAAGAAAAAGAGTTGAGACTGCTCAATGGAGAGCACCCGATCCCCAGCCTGCGCACAGTGCACAGTTCAGGGTCTCGGGGATCTATCTTCTTTCACGTAGTTTCTTGATTTCGGCACCCGAAGTTTTACCTTTCGGTGAACTTTTTGAGTGCCTAGAGCTCACCACCCAGCAATCACCATGAGCACCACAGCCGAGATCTTCGCCAACGCGATCGCCATAGGGGAAGCCGGCGAGCTAACCGGCGCCTGCACCTCTGTGCAGGCAGGGGTTACGTCGGTGAAGCGGGCCAGAGTGATCCTGTACGAAGTTGAGAAGCGGACCGCGGCTGAGCGCGGTCTCAACATGATGCTGGCAGCGTGTTTCGGAGAGATCGCCCGGGGCGACGGGGGCGAGAATCCGAAGCTGCACTCAATCGCAGCGGAAGCTATGAAGCCGATGGGAGCAGCAGGTGGCGGGATCAAGGAGGAGGAGCGGGCGATGGACGCCGTCCTCGAAGCCACGATCCTGTTCAACTGGAAATGCGCAGGCCACAACGGCATGGCCATTTTGAAGGACAAGCAGTGGCTGCTGATAGAGAACGCTACCCTGTTCCGCGCGCCGCGTGAGGGAGATTGCCCGGGGCGACGGGGGCGAGAAGCCAACGCTGCACTCAATCGCAGCGATGAAGCCGATGGGAGCAGCAGGTGGCGGGGACAACGAGGACGCGAGGGCGATGGACGCCGTCCTCGAAGCCACGATCCTGTTCAACTGGAAATGCGCAGGCCACAACGGCTTGACCATTTTGGAGGACAAGCAGTGGCCGCTGATGGAGAATGCTACCCTGTCCCGCACGCGCGGAACGGGGTAGCATTCTCCATCAGCGGCCACTGCTTGTCCTTCAAAATGGTCATGCCGTTGTGGCCTGCGCATTTCCAGTTGAACAGGATCGTGGCTTCGAGGGTGGCGTCCATCGTCGGCTCCTCCTCGTTGTCCCCGCCACCTGCTGCTCCCATCGGCTTCATCGCTTCTGCTGCGATCAAGCGCAGGTTTGGCTTTTCGCCCCCGTCGCCCCGGGCAATTTCTCTGGAACACGCTGCCAGCATCATGTTGAGACCGCGCTCAGCAGCGGTCCGCTTCTCAACTTCGTACAGGATCACTCTGGCCCGCTCCACGGACGTAGTTATAACCCCTGCCTGCACCGAGGTGTAGGCGCCGGCAGGCACAACCCCACGCGTCAATCACAACGGACTCATAGTACACAGTGGGCAGGCACATCCCCACGAGTCACTCACAACGGACTCAGTGGGAGCACACAGAGGGCAGGCACGTCCCCACGAGTCAATCACAACGGACTTAATCGCAGCACACAGAGGGCAGGCACATCCCCACGAGTCAATCACAACGGAGTCACTCGTAGCACACAGTGGGCAGGCACATCCCCACGAGTCAATCACAACGGACTTAATCGTAGCGCACAGTGGGCAGGCACATCCTCACGAGTCACGCACAACGGAGTCACTCGTAGCACACAGTGGGCAGGCACATCCCCACGATTCAGTCACAACGGACTCACTCGTAGCACACAGTGGGCAAGCACATCCCCGCGAGTCAATCACAACAGATTCCACGAACCATGGAAACACGGTGGTCAGGCACAAGCCCACGAGTCACTCACAACGGACTCAGTCGTAGCACAAGGCGTACACACACGCCGCCAATACGGGAAGAGAATGGGCAGGCAAACCCCCACGAATCAGTCACTCCAACAGATTCTGCGAACACAAAAAGCATATGTTGGTGATTATATAGCACTACCCACTGGCCCATGCAGTCGCGTGACTACGTGGGCAATATTTGACCGTCCACGTACACGGGTGGTAGGCGCATGGCTGGCTCACTCACGGAGACAAAAGTCACATAATCCGGAGAGCCATCGGGCTGGGAAGAGAAGTAGAGTAGGGTTTTGAAGTGGAGTTTCGAAGTGCGGCTGAGGGGCTTTTCCTCCCCAGCCACGTGGTGACCCCAATAATGAGAGATTGGAGACCACATACAATTTTATTATTAGTTCTCGGGGAACCAACCTGGTTCCGCCGCATCTCCTCAGATGCGTTACGGTTTCACAAACCACAAATAATATCCCAATCAGGCTCTGATACAAGCACAAACCAACAGGCCAGTGGGTAGTTATATATAACCAACAAAAGATATGTTTGCGAGTCCGCCAATTGACTCCCACCGACTTCATATTTCCGCTTTTTTCCGGGAAAAGGAAAAGGAATAACGTCTTTGCGAGCGTGCGCGCTGGAGACGTGAATGATTAAGATAGTTTGCTCCTGACTACTACGGTAGTGCGTGGCAAGGGGAGATCCCTGTTTCGAAGTCGGTGAGAGTCAATTGACGGACTCGCAAACATATATTTTGTTGGTTATAGACTAGAGCACTGCCCACTGGCCCACGAAGTCACGTGACTGCGTGGGCCGGTGGGTAGTTTTATAAAACCAACATAGTGCTCAGGGGCAAACTATCATCATATCCATCCACGTCTCCAGCGCGTACGCTCGCAAAGACGTCATTTCCTTTTCTTTCTTCTTCTTTTCCCGGAAAAAGGCGGAAATACGAAGTCGGTGAGATTCGAACCCACGAGATATGTTTTGTTGGTTACAACAAACCCCATAAACACAAAAACAAAGAGGGCAGTCACACCCCACGAGTCACTCACGACAGAGACTCAGCATAGACCCGACGTTACACCAACGCACACGCACGAAGGCGGCGAGTAAGGGCTGGACCAATCATTCACAAGCACACGCATGCGAAGCAGGGTAGCCCAGGCACGAGGCATAACCACAAATAAACGCGAATCAACCCCACGCACAACCCGGCAAACCCCCCGATCTATACCGTTGCTACGTACGCACATGTGCGATGGGACCACAGTTCAAGGCGGCTTTTACGGCGTTCACGTCCCATTGCATCGACTTGCCAAATGCGGCGTACATCGAAGTTGCAGTCGTAGCGGCAAAGGTGCTCGAGGCGCACCGGAACCTGAAAGAGCTTCTGGAAATGACCCAACACCCAACGCTACACTGGGAGAAGCCAGTGATCCGGGCCCTCGAGTACGGCTTGAAGGGGTGCATCCGGATGAGGAAGCTGGTGAGCGCCGCCCGTTTTCTCGCGGGCGAATTGGAGGACACGCATATCGAGAATGGAGGCCTCGACAAAAAAACTACCCAGACCAAGCTCAAAGAGACAAAGAGTGCATACGGCACGAGGCACGGTGAACAGGAATTTCATGGATGGTGTAATAGAGTGTCAGTATAGCTGGCAATAGATTCGGTAAGATAGCCGGCAGAGTCATGGTCTATTGGTCACAAGAAGATCCTCTTAAACGGAATATTCTGAGTGAAGAAGACAACCCGTAGCATCTAGCTAGCTTTTACCACAGGAGCATTCTCGGTAATGGAACGTTCCTCCTCTTGACAAGATGGAGATATGTAAGCGCATTAAGCGCTCATAGGAATATAGAACATTTAGGAGAACGTTCCTTGTACGTTCCATTGGTTAAGGTCCAGAAGAGAGCACAGCAGCAATGCTGGGGGGAAGCGAATTCTGTGAGCCTCATCCCACCCCCATGGTCTCACTCCTCCTTTCCTGTCCCCTCGAGCTTCTCATAGATCAACGCCAATAGTAAGAAATCTACAAAGAAGAATCGGTGATGTCTCCAAGCGAAGCTGATACCCCTGCGTCCCTTCCCTCACACCTTCCCGGCACCACGACTCTTTCACAACTGGCGTCCTTGAATCGATGACGTGTGAGCTTCAAGCTTGGAACGGCAGATGTCTCCAAGCGAAGCTGATACCCCTGCGTCCCTTCCCTCACACCTTCCCGGCACCACGACTCTTTCACAACTGGCGTCCTTGAATCGATGACGTGTGAGCTTCAAGCTTGGAACGGCAGCCCCGCCTCTTCTCGGTTTCTTGCTATCATTAAACGGGAGCCACCACATAGGTGGCAAGAGACAGGATAGATAGGGGTCATTTTTTGTTTTGTTTCGTATTTTTTGTACCTGCGCGTGAAATCACAATGGGTTTCACATCCATACTTTGCCAAGTAAGGTCCAGGCAGAGACGTGCGAAACACTACACAACCACTCGGCTGATTCGCTCTCTCCTGAACGTGCCATTGGGGATGCCGTCGGGGATCTGTCTGCGATTGAGCTTCTCGAACAACCAACCGTGATCTTGGACTTGCACCTGCTGGATCTACTCCTGCCAACGATGCGCCTGGGACTTCTGGTGGTACGCCTGAGGAAGATACCCTGCCCCGCCGGGGGGACTCAGTCCCCCGGTGCCGGTCAACAATGCGCTTTCTCCTGGGTCGTCACCTTGTCCGGCGCCGCCGCTTGGTTCATCGCCCGCTGGTTCTGCTCCGCCTGGTACTGCGCCGCAGGGTGGTTCTGTGCGTGGACGCGGTTCGTCTCGTGGTGGACGAGGTTCCGCGCCAACGCCTGCAATCACCAGGTCTGCTTCGCGTGGTTGATCTGCGCGGGGAGGCATCACGCAGCGCGGTGGACGTGGCAGCGGGTCTGCACGTGGACGTGGTACTCGTGGTGGGCAAGGTTCCACGTCGACGCCTGCAACCACCAGGTCTGCTTCGAGCGTACCCACTGCAAAGGCCTCATCCGAGAGCTCGTGTCGGAGAGAAGGGCCTCCATTCACTACATCCCGACCGACATCAACCCTGCCGACATCGGTGCAAAGCACCTGAACAAGCATCGCTTCAGGAACCTGCTGGACATCATCAGCAACTTCAACGTGAACGATTTTATCAACAGCCAGTTCATCATCAACAGACAGTTCAATTAGTCGTGTTATGTGTTTGTTTTGTATGCTTGTTTTGAATCTGTTCTGTTGGTGCGAATCAACTTGCTCTTTCTGTTATCGACATTCGGCCTCGCACCATCACTGGTTGAACATGTCATGTAGGATTGGAAGTCATGGTAGTCTGGTTTGTGCAGTAGCATGTACTCTTTAGCAAGCGCATGAATGTATTGTTGCACGTATAGGACTGAAACATCACGTGGTGCTTCAGTGGTTGAAACGCATGAAACGAAAATACGTGCTTGAATTAATCATCATTAGTTTGGTACGAGTTGGAGCAACTTCCATTTAGGGGGAGTGTTATCGAAATGTTAGCACATAGCCATTATGAGTCAATGTTCAATAGCACTGCTCCTGTGTATCGTAGATCTCATATGTGTCGGTTCGAGTGTAACGTACGTATGTGTGCGGAGAAATTACTTCCGTAGGATTTTCCGCTTGATATCCAGGTAGCTCACTCTCTCGTGTGGCTCTCTCTTGTAGATCTGTCCGGGTCATAGCTGTTGTCCTGGTCATCTCTGGGAAGCAGCCGTTGTCTGGGCTCCTGCAACTCTGCGGTTTATGTCTGTGCATTGGCCAAATTAAGCGCCACCGTTGTACTATTCAACACCTTCTCTGCATCTCGGAAGCACTTCGTCTTCCAGGCTATCATCTCGCACCGTGCCATCACCTCGACTAACGTCGACGGTACAGCCTCTCAAACCACCGTGCCAGGGTATCACAAATTATCCTGACATAATAATATGCGTAATATACGTAATTAATCCAGAGAAGGAACGTTCTCGAAAGTTCAATAAGAACAAGGATACAGAGGTAGATAGTTCTTCTTTACCGCCCGAGAAAATAACAGACTAGTATTGTATACAGTTCGTGATATACCAGGATAGTCTCATACGCGTAAGGTTATAGGTGGGGACACAGAGTGCCCCCTGCAGATCTGCCAATAGGGCAGGTCCTTGTAGAGTACTCACTTTCTTTTCCTTCGTAGAGACGTAGCTTTATTCGATTCCACCAAAGCCCCGGATGGCTTCTGAGATCGGAGGCACGTGCCTCCGATTTATTTTCCAACTTTCTCGAATATAAAACGCCAACCTTATCAAACGAAACCCAACGATACCACATACACGTCGGATCACCCATTATCCCGCGCTCGCCCGCCTCTTCTGCCCCCGCTCCTGCTCCTCGAATACGTGTTGGAGCCGCCCATAACCCGGGCGGAAGTACTCACGCGCGTCAGCCTGGCACATTCCGTACCGGCAATCGACGGCTCGACGGCGGTACGGCACCGTCGACAACACTGTCGGGGGCACCTCTTTTGGTTTCAGAAGATGCTCGTGTTCTGTTGCTAGCCTGTCCAGTAACGCAGCACAGATTGCCTCTGTCAAGAGCCCACGGGCTCCTACGCCGTCTGCGGACGATTCTCATGGTGTAGTACCGGCGGCGGGAACTAGCGCTATGGATTCGAAATCCATTGTGAATTCACGCGCAGGTTCGGTCCTGCCGACGACGCCATTTGTAAGGTTATAGGTGAGGACACAGAGTGCCCCCTGCAGGTCTGCCAATTGAGCAGGTCCTCGGAGAGTACTAACTTTCTTTTCCTTCGTAAAGACGTAGCTTTATTCGATTCCACCAGAGCCCCGGATGGCTTATGCGTTCGGAGGCACGTGCCTCCGATCTATTTCCTAACTCTCCCGAACATAAAACGCCAACCTTATCATACGAAACCCATTCAAATGATCTCAAATTCTGATAAACTATTTACAGGCCTTTCGAGGCCGTATCTTAGCACACGACTATACTCTGTGGCTGTTTTCGCCGACGGGGTGGAAGCACCTCCTCCATAGAGGTGCTTGGAGGTGCTTGGAGGTGTTTCCACCCTTTCATCCCATACTACCTGAAAAGAACTGTCGACAAGATACAAACGGGGATCGCGTCACTCGTACATTTTCGTGCCCGCAGTGTTCTGATTGGTTGAAAAGTTGGATGAATGTTCTGTTTGGTGGAAAAATGTTGGACGATACGTGACACGTTTTTTTGTGTCGTCCAAGGTTATGTGACTTCACGTTCTGTTCTATGGCTCCTGCTTTTGTACGTACGTCAGTCTTTCATGCCTGGGCAAACTGGGGAGGCGTGTATTTTTGTGATCGTATTGCAAGTATTAAGAGTTTTTTTTTTCGGTGATAATCGGCTGTCTGTCTAGACTATATGATACGAAGTATGTTGATTTTTTTCCGGGTTAAAGTGAGTTTCACGCACCATATCACACCACACCACACTGTTAAATTAAAGGTGGGGGACACAGAGTGCCCCCTGCAGGTCTGCCAATTGAGCAGGTCCTCGGAGAGTACTCACTTTCGTTCCTTCGTAGAGATATAGCTTTATTCGTTTCCACCAGAGCCCGGGATAGCTTCTGAGATCGGGGCGCGTGCCTCCGATCTAATTCCTAACGTCCCCGAATATAAACCGCCAACCTCATCATACGAAACCCATCCAAATGATCTCAAATTCGGATACCTACAGGCCTTTCGAGGCCGTATCTTAACACTAGCCCACCCTGATGAGTCGCATATGCAGAAAATATGGGAGATTCGGGGAAACTCCGGTTCTACGAACTAGACCATGAGTCGAAGATGCGGCTCCTCAAACCCCACTCCCACACCTCTAACCGTCTGACTATGAAGCCAGGATCACGCGAAGAAAAGCAGTAGAAAGAAAAGCAGACCCTACAGCAAGGCAATAGTCACCCATCAAAAACCAGCCGCATGCCGCCGGTGTGGCGGGGGGGGCAGAAAAGGCTCTAGAACCTGCCGCATGCCGCCGGTGTGGCGGGGGGGGCAGGAAAGGCTCTACGGTAAACCAACCACAGAAAAGGTACTATGGCGACCTGCCGTCGACGCCACATGTTAAATTAAAGGTGGGGGACACAGAGTGCCCCCTGCAGGTCTGCCAATTGAGCAGGTCCTCGGAGAGTACTCACTTTCGTTCCTTCGTAGAGATATAGCTTTATTCGTTTCCACCAGAGCCCGGGATAGCTTCTGAGATCGGGGCGCGTGCCTCCGATCTAATTCCTAACTTCCCCGAATATAAACCGCCAACCTTATCATACGAAACCCATCCAAATGATCTCAAATTCGGATACCTACAGGCCTTTCGAGGCCGTATCTTAACAACACCACACCACACCACTTCACACATCGGGACTCGCCGCTGTTTTAAAAGGGGCTCTCCAAGTATGATGGTTATGTTATAAGGCTTAGTTTGGGTAAGCTATTGGTTAACCTTTTGCAAGGGGTTAAACGGACTAATACCCCACTAATTCCTTACCAAATGGCGTCGTCGACAGACCATGGGTTTTTGGGTCGTGGGTTCGATCCCCCACCATCCACAATAATAAACTTTTTAGATTTTCCCCATGTCGAACTTCAAAAATACTCTCCCTGGTATTCCCAGGAAATGAAACGGCTTGGATATTGACAGAGGTCCGCCGTATATCCGGCCGACCTGCTATCCCGCCGTTTCAGGGGGGGAGTGTTATATAAGGCTTCGTTTGGGTAAGCTATTGCTTAACCTTTTGCAAGTGGTCAAACGGACTAATACCCCACTAATACATTAACAGTTATATTCTATTAATCTGCTTGTCACATAGCTAGCCATGCATGCATGCATGCATGGTTGTTCGATTATACGAAACCACAGGCATGGTTGTTCGATTATGGAGCAAGGGTACTGTACCCAAATGACTAAGGTCCCCAATGGTTGTCTATAGCTCGGGTGACACCATCCTTGCATACTCATCTATTAATAGACGGTTTTCGATTAATCCATACTACAGAGTAGTAAGTAAGGTATATGCAGAAACATCAACACAACATACCTTAAGTACCATTCGTAGTATATACATCATAGTCATAAATATATATAAAATCCTTCTTTGGTGTCAGGAATTTGGTCGGGAGTTTTTTTTTGTCTCGGCCGAAGTATGCGATTCGCGGAACTGGAATTCTCGGTCGAATATAGCTTCGTTCGAGCGCCGCCTTCGGGGGCGGCTCCAACGCCCCTCGCCCTGCCGTGTCCGTTCCGCACATCGACGTGAACGCGGACGGATGCCGAGCGACACAAGCAAGAAGTTGCAAAAATGCCGCATGTCGAGGAGGAAATTCGGAAATTTTGGTTCAATCTTAATGCCTGCAACGCCTGGATGATTTACAAAATTGGCATCATTTCCCAACGGTACTTGATAATGTTTGGAATTTTGCGGTGGCATGTGCAATTTACAATTGTTTGGTCACAGATTGTGCACCAGGCGTTTAATTGCACGCGCCTGGATGATTTACAAAATTGGCATCATTTCCAAACGGTACTTGATAATGTTTCCGCAAATACAACTTATTATTGTTTGGTCATAGATTGTGGCGTTTTCTCCACACTCGTGTCATCAAGGGCCCAAGACTCGAGACGGGACGAAGCAAGGTTATTTGCCCCGTCCCGTCCGAGACCCAGAGCAGTGTAGGGCAGCAGCTGCCAGGGGTGTGAGACGAGGCATGCACGGCATGGGATAGAAAACGTTGCCTGCAACAACTGCCCGCCACAGTATAAACGCGCGGAAGCCGCCATGGGTCATGATTTGAGTTTTGCTTTACGTGGTTACTGCTGTTGTTGGGGTAGCTTGGGTATAGACACAATCTAAAATCGATCGATGCCGAGGAACGAACGCAGGCAAGGGGGTTGGCACAACTAAGGAATAACTGACTGCTGTGCTCCAACTATCTACTGCTGTGGAGTGCCCTCATCAACTGAAACCAAGCAACAGACACACACATCTTGCCCGGGCTCGAGAGCAGGGGCGCCGGTCTGTCAAACAAAAGGCTAATCCAGCCGTCGCGGTCATTCGTTATTCATGGTGCCGCGCTGTAGGCTTTATTCGTGCAGCGGTTGGTTGCGTGTGTGCTGTTGCGCTGTCATGTGCTGTGTGCGTGCTGGCCATGTGGCTGCAGGTGTGGCTGCAAGACGACACATGATACGTCCAGAAGAACGCGTGTTAATTATACCAGTAGTAGATCGTTCTAATAATTCGCATTTTTATATTATTGCGTTTGGTGCTATTGCAGTGGAGTGCCCTCATCAACTGAAACCAAGCAACAGACAGACACATATCTTGCCCGGGCTCGAGAGCAGGGGCGCCGGTCTGTCAAAGGGCTAATCCAGCCGTCGCGGTCGTTCGTTATTCGTGGTGCCGCGTTGTAGGCTTCATACGTGCAGCGGTTGGTTGCGTGTGTGCTGTTGGGCTGTCATGTGCTGTGTGCGTGCTGGCCATATGGCTGCAGGTGTGGCTGCAAGACGACACATGATACGTCCAGAAGAACGCGTGTTATACCAGTACAGTCGTCCCCGCTTTAAAGACACTCTTCTTAAGGAAACTCCCCGCTATAAAGACACATTTTTTTCCCGGAACATGGTGCCCCGCAGATGTACAATAATAAGGGGGGGGTACCTTTTCCACTTTGCGGCCCCCCCATTTTTTTCTTGCTGGGGCAGCACACTGCTGTATAACATCGACAGCGGTCTGCTGCAGCCCGCACTACCGCGTGTGGGTATGGAGAGATTCCTCCCATCTGCTGGCGGGTCGTCAGCTGCCGGCTTGAAGCCATGTGGCGAACCCACGTGCCAGTCAACGTCTCAACTCGTGTCAGGCAGTCAAAGTTTGGGATTTTTGCCTTTCTCGTGGAGTTAAATTTTGGTATTTTTGTTTCGTGTTTTTGCCTCGTGTTGACCTTTGGGGAAGAACGGTGTCCTCTTTTCGGTGTATTTGCCCGATTTTTTTGTATGTTGTGGTCTGCGCTACCGACCGTTTCCTAGTGTCCTTCTAAGGGGTCGAATGGGTTTGTTTGGTCCCTATGTGGAAGATAACTTGCGTGTACCGTATCAGAGCTAGTTCCAACGAACTGATGTGTCTCAGGTGTGTTCGCGATATCTCGGGCATGATGTTCACCGTGAGGATAACGCCTTGACAATAAGAAAAGCCTGCAACGACACCAGCGCACTGCCGTACACATTACAGCAAAAGCCTGCATCAACAACAGCGCACTGCCGTACACATTACAATAGGTCGTGCTGCACTCCTTCCCGCGTTTCGGTGGTGGAGGGAAATTCAAAATGTGTAAAGTATTGGAGTGTACTACAGCGGTAGTGTTGCGGCCTTTCAAATCACGTGTTGTAGTTTTTAAGCAACACAGTTTCGTGGTCGCATTCCTGCTTCAAATGCGCGTATTTTGACATATGTTACACCTCCATTGGCCCCGGGGACGGTGAGTTAGTGGCCCCGGAATCCTAAAGACACTTCCCCGCGTTAAAGACACTCCCAAAAAAATAACGCGGTGTGTCTTTAAAGCGGGGTCGACTGTAGTAGATCGCTCTAATAATTCGCCTTTTTATTTTATTGCGTTTGGTGGTGCTGTTGGAGTGTTCATTATTTTGAGCGTGCTTGGTCTGCAGATACAGATAGACTCAAAACTGATCTGTCATACGGATTAAGTTGTTTTGGGGCCTACCTTCCACAGAGTCGGGGGCTGTTAGTGATAGTGGTACGATTTCACACCGGTCTAGGATTATTTTCCATATCCCCTTCATTCAGAGCTCCTCTCATAATAAGTGAGTTCTTCGTACATTGTGCAAGTAAGCCCGGAGGACCCATCGTGTATCTCACGCCGAGTCGGAGAGCTGTTTTGTGACTATGGTACAATCAAATACTGATCTGCCATACGGATTAAGTCGTTTTGAGGCCTACCTTCCACAGAGTCGGGGGCTGTTAGTGATAGTGGTACGATTTCATACCGGTCTAGGATTATTTTGTTTGTCTTGTGTGAGGCTTGATTATCCCCCTTTTCCCGTTTAGCTTGCCATTTATCTGGTGTATTTTCTCTGCGTTGAAATTACCAATTGGATCGAGGGCATTCTATATCCCCTTTAGCGCCTCTCTCTAAGTCTGCATAATAATTCGTTTTAAATTTTTGTATATCTTCACCAGTGTAAGTGCCGCGTACATTGAAGTACTGTAGCTAATTGAGGGCATGCAGTGTCGTCTTTAGTTATTTTCTGTGAGTGAGTTCTTCGAATATTTTGGAAACAAACATGGTAAGTTCTTCGTCTACTGCTGTGGGAGTAAACACCGAGGGGTTTTCGAACGCACAATCTACGGCGCCTTCCTTTTTCCCTCCCGTAAATTGAAACATTTTCAACCATTCCGTCCGATACCTTTTTTATTGATGCAATGTCCTCTTTCCTTTGGCCTCGAAGCCTCGAAGCGAAGCAGGTTATCAAATTCTCCTTTCGGCATTTCTGGCCTACTTTTACTTGGCGGCGGTTTTAGTACCAGCAGTGTTTGGTCTAAGCTTGCTTACTTCGTTTATATGTTTTCCTTCCATCAAAGTATTTTTTCTTTTTCATCCTCCGGCGGAAGGGGAAAAATAAAGCTTAAGCTCACCACTTTATCACCTTTAGAACCTCATGTTCGTATTAAACTCTTGGCATTACTTTAAGCTTCAATTTCTTTATAACTACAACTTGTTTCGTCGAGTGCTACCCTTCCTCACCCAAAGAATGGGCGCCATGGAATGTCAAATTATGATATTTAAAGCCTCATATATATTCGTATTAAACTCTCGGCATTACTTTAAACTTCCAATAATGTGGAGTCGAACAGCTACAACTTTTCCCCCTTTTCCTCGTTCGAGTGCCGCCCTGCCCTACCCGAAGCATGGGCGCCGGCGAATGCCGGCGCCCATGCGGAGCCCTTGTAGTATACAAAATGAAAACCACTCATGAACGTAAAAACACCAAAAACATCACCTTCTACCACGTGCATGCTGCTCCCATCCACCTCATAGTTTATCTTCGAAGTATTGGGCATGTGCATCTAATGTTTAGCATGCAGGTAGAATGCTTTGCTCCCAGATCACCCTTCGCTCCCCCCCACCCCTTCCCTCCCCCTCCCCCCCCACCAAAAGATACAAATTCGCCAGAGTTTTCAACACTTTCCGACAGGTGATATCACCTATCTCTTCACCATTTGAGCCATCCATGCAAGCAGCTCCAATTGTTTTATTTTAAAAACAAAAACACACTCCAGCTGTGAGATCGAATATTTTGTCGAAACTCGTCTTTGCAAGCTGTGTGTGATACTCCGATCGCGCGTATCACGGGTTGTGTGTCCTCATTTAGGATACAGGTCGGCGACTCCCCTTGCAACTACAGTGTAGCTATCAGAGTCAACAGGGTGATGTTAGTCAGTCTGTGCGCGGAAACTATAAAACCCGTTTTTAAAGGGGACAAATCTGACAGCTGTAAAAGGAAATACATCAGTTTATCAAGTGGATCCTGTAAGTCGAATAACCGGTGAGGGGAGGGCGGAGTTTTGAAGGACGTGGGGGCCTGATTTTGATCAAAATGGGGGGCGCGGGGGGGGGGGGGGGGGGGGGCGCTCAATTTGTGCGTCGGAGCTATAAATCCTTCAAGGGGATAAACCTGACGGTATTGGAAATAATGCACGGGGGGGGCGGGGGCGGGGCGGGCTGGGCAGCTCAATCTGTGCGTGCAAACTATACATCCTTCAAGGGGATACATGCGACGGTTTTGGAAAGAATGCACCAGTTTATCATGTATATCCTGTAAGCCGTTCTTTTATTATATGTTGTGGTCTTCAAGTTCCAATTACCCCCCCCCCCCCCCCCTTCTCCGCCGCCCCCACCATCGCCTAGACCTAGCATCACGCGCGCAGTAAACTCCTATTCATTTATGCGACCTAAAAAAGTTGACAGATTCCCCCCCTATACCCGCCCCCATTCATTTATGCGACCTTGTGGAACCCCTCCCCCTTCCCTCACCGGGCATACGGCTGATGGTTATGCATATACACTGGTGCATTCCACAGCCGTCAGATGCTTTCCCCTCAAAAACGGGTTTGCGTGCACAGATCGATGAACATCACGCTGTTGACCCTGGCGCAGCTAGCTGTCAGAGTCGCCAACCTATATAGCCTTCACGAGGACACACGTTGCCACCCAGTAATACGCGCGATCGGAGTATCATATCACACACACCTTGCCAAGATGAGTTTTCGACGAAGTCGTCAACCTTTATATCCTTCACGAGGACACACGTTGCCACCCAGTAATACGCGTGATCGGAGTATCACACACAGCGTGCCAAGATGAGTTTTCGACGAAATCTTGAATCTCACAGCTGCTACGAACGTGTGGATTTCTATTTTTTTATTAATTATAGAAAAAAAACATACACTCCAACAACTATGAGATCGAATATTTTGTCGAAACTCATCTTTGCAAGCTGTGTGTGATTTTTTATAACTTATATCAAATTATCAGGGTATAGGCTAGATTCTACGCGCAGGCGCCAGCCGAAAAAATTATGTGCAGGCAATAACTCGGGGAATAACTCAAAAACGAAAATACTGTAACTGTTATGGGCTGTATTGCTCTGTTATCATTTACGCCAGCCTAGACTACGTTACGGAGCAGTCTTTCTTTTTGGAGACGGAAAGAAAGTTCCGGTTATGCACATAATTCGTCAGCTTACAGAGGCTTTTCTGTCGCCGACAAATCGAGCTGTCCGGCCGTGAAGCCAAATGCCATCAACGGTTTGTTTGTTTGGTGCCACTTCAAATGACAGCCTACAACTAGCCATGGCTAAAACGGCGATGCTGTGTGTGTGGTACTTCGTTTTAGTTTTTGCTGCACACAAAAACTCTTCGCAGTGATTGCAGGTAACATTTGCGTCTGTGTGCTCATTTTTGTTCTCACTGTACTCCCAACATTCTGTAAAAAAATTCGACGTTTCGCCATCACGGGTCCCTCCCTCCCTCCCTCCCTCCCTATATAAGGGACGAACTCATCCCACATCATCCTGGCACATCATCCCACATCATATAGATAGATGAATCACCCCGCGTGCGCTTCCGCCCATGTTCTTCTACCTGGTACAGCGGTAGCTGGTGTCTCAGTTTTCTACTAAATAAATACATGTATCTGTACATATAACACGTCTTCTGCGAAGTCAGAGGCAAGCGCTTGCCCTCAATAATCAGAGGTCGTACGTGCTTCAATCCAAGTATGAGCAATGCCATGTTTCTGTTATAACTTTAATTTACAATGTGAGCTCTTCAGGTGGAGAAAATGCCATGGTATCAACCAAAAGGCCTTATGATAGGCTTCCGCCATGTAAGCCGCAGCTGAATCAATCGAAGTAACACCTCCAAACGTACTTCGTATACCATCTAAACACAGCCCATCCAAACGAGTGATCCAATCCGCGCCGTCCGACTGCATCAATTAGCAGTTTCGTTGCAAGGGAAACCTAGTAAGCCGCCGCTTTCCATTCCTACAAAAAAACATTAATACCAACAGTGCACGGCACACAGCACGCGCTCACGGCCCCCACAAACAATACGTCCACCAACACTCCAGGAAACCCGATCATCCCACCGAGCTACAGTTGTATGCCTGATAGCCCTCGCTACGAACAACCAAGCACACACAGCTACAGTACGTACGCCCTGTATGGGCCCCCTGCCTATTCGCCTCAAACTGGTTCATTTCATCCTGGTTAACAATAGCACTACGACGCACTCCACCACATACCAACAATGCGGTGTGGTCTATTGGGTAGTGCTACATATAATCCCAGGCCAAAGGAGGAAAAAATATCTGAAAGAAAAACAAAACGAAAAAAGAGCCCTAGCTTTTTGACTAAAAAAAAAACGCCGGTTCATTCCAAACGCATCCCCAATATTTAGAAAAAAAAAACTTGAAAATGATTGGGTCTTCCACGCTAAAACTCGCGGTGCAGAATCATTTTCCCACCAAAAGCACACCGACTAGCGGCAAATGCACCCAGCGACGCAGCTGAGGTACCCGACTCCCGCATCCGAGGCACTCCTGAGAGTAGGTGGTGCTCGTGGTCCAACCCGCTCCCCCTGGAGTGCTCTAGCGGGTGTGTTTTGGTTTACAATAGTAGTTGTTCGTCGGTAGCCGTTGTGGCACCTTCGAAAACTATATGGCCACAGCCAAGTCCGAACCCTCTGGTTTCTTGCATAGCCCACCTCTTCGTCATACCCTACCCATATATGCTGTGGCTTCGACGGCGGACATGCGCCGTGGAGGCCTAACGCACTACCCCACATCCACCGCGCGCTTGCGAACCGGTCACCCTATGTTCCTCTTCGCGCTGATTACCCCATACCAGAAATTTCGATACTTTCACCCCCATTTCGATAAAATTGAAATGGTTTTGCTATTAAAAAAAACGAAAAAGCAAAACGGGTCATCGGAATCTCTTAGTCCTAGTTTCTGCTGTGACTGACCATCGAGGCTCGGCTGATCTTTCGTTCTGCTGTTCGTTTTTTTTCATTTTTTTGTTTCGATATTTTCCTCGTTTTGGCCCTAACCAACAGTTAAACGACTATTTAATTAGACTGGTAAAACACTGTGTGGCCATCGTCCTCGACGTACAAGCAGCACGAAAAGGACCTCCACAACGCCTGTGGAATCGGGGTAGGGTCCGACAAATGGTAGTCACCCAAAAACGCCTTGATGTGCTCGGTGGCTTCCTGCGCATGGTAGAAAGGCATCTTGCTGAAGAGATGGTGGCACACGTGGGTGTCGGCGATGTGGTGGATGACGTGGTCGATGACACGGCCGAAGGATCGGTCAACAGTGCATAGAGCCCCCCGGAACCAGTCCCACTCGCTGCCGCGGAAGTGCGGCAAGAACACGTCGGTGTGCTGGAGGTAGGTGATGAGCACCAGGTAGGCGTTGGTGATCATGTAAGGGATGATGTAGTACTTGCCCACGGTGAGGAAGCCGAGCGTGTAGATAGCGTAGCCGATGCAGCCGAGGGCGGCGAAGAAGCCGATGTCGGAGGTCACGATGTCCATGCGGTCACGCTCTTCGAACATCTGAAGGAAGGAACAACAGTCGGCGTTGAGGGGGTTGAGGAGAAATGGTTAACATGCGAACATCATGCGAGATTAGATATTAGATATTATTGGAGTGAAGCGCCAACGATACGCGTCGCCGTGCTTTTCTCCGTTGGATGTACTGTTATATTAGTTCGTTGGGACGGACTCTTAATCGTCGGAGGTTACCAACTTCCAGCAGCAGCAGCAGCAAGGATGCATATATCAGATTTGTAAAATATACGTTGCGGCACAGCGCGCAGCCAAACGCTGCTGTGGCTGCGGTGTAAGTAATTTTGCGAATGGCCGCTTGATGCAAGCTTTCGCGGAATTCGCCCGGAACTCGAACATGTCGAATCCTCAGTTATCGATACATGGGGTATGGCAGGTCTTGCAGTCAGGATTGGCACGCAGCACTCGTTATGTCATGGTCATGGTTGTAAGGACTCGTGTTGACATACTCGTACATCACTCAAGTCGAGTCCGCCTCGGTCATCAGACGTCCGTCGTCATGGCAACTGTTAATAACTTGTCTCGCGATAAGTAACCCTTATGCTTAACGCACATTCCTCCGCACAAGACTGAACGATACCTCACAACTGTTCCGTGAGTATATCTACACGCCCTCCTGTGAACTTCTGTACGGCAAAAATATCGATTAAACGTGCAATATTGAACGTACGAAATAAATCTGGAGTTTGTGCATGTGGAACGGTAATGAATCTTAATACATGGGAGGCGTGTTGGTTCGGGGACATGTAATATGTAATATACGAAGTATATGATAAGATCAAGGACATGTGCAGTTGAACTTGGAGTCGCAAGGACCCGACGGATACTAGCGTAGAGAAATGATGTATACTGCAGTACACGAGGCTAGTTAGATGGTTCGTAACCGGCTACGACGTATCACTAGCAGAAACTGCTGTGAGGTTTACCGCTGAGCAATTAGCAGACAGCATAGGAAAAGACAAAAATCAATCACGTATATACGAGAATTCGAACTAATTTTTTGCTGGCTGTGGCCGGCGACCGGCCTTCGATTTGGGCCGGCGTGGAATCGGGTTGCTTCGTGGGCCCTGCTGGCGGCTTGTGTACCCGGAGTCAGTGAGAGAGATTGGATTGGCGTTAAGTGGAGGGCTTAGGTTCGGGATGAGGGTGCCAAGTGTCAGCAGTCAGCAGGATGCAAACTTTACGAGCTTTCTTGTGTATTTGCGAATGAAACATCCAGCAACACTCAGTATTTGACGTATTAACCATGATGTGTAAATGGGTGTTGTCGAATACCAGGTACTTAAGATATATACCTGGTACAGGTACGTGGTAACTTCTCGTAGTTTTTTTTTTTTCTTCTTTTTTTTTTTTTTATCCTCCGGCGGATGGGGAAAAATAAAGCTTTAGCTCACCACACTTCCACGTATTTTCATACGCGTCGTGTGTCGATTTAACTCAGCTGCTTTCGCAGCCCAACGCTAGCTGGCGCACCCTTCGGGTCCCATTGTAGGTATAGCGTAAGCTGCCCTTATCAGTGGTCTTCGTTACAACCCCGGCAGCGCAAGCTGCTGTTGTATAAAATCGTTTGCATGTCCAATCCGAGAATCGAACTCGGGTTTTCTCGTAGTGTTGAGGCTACGATGGCCATGGCAAGCCCTAGCAATGATATGGCGTTGGTGAGGAAAACGTACTGCCATAGCCCATATCTGGTAGTTGTGTGAGGGATCAACTGCCGTGTGTACCTGGTACCCCGCCACTCGTGCGAACATGACACATGCTGTGAGAATTGTGAACTACGTGGAATGTTACATACTATGAAAAATGAAAATACACTTCAGTTGTGAGATCGAATATTTTGTCGAAACTCATCTTTGCAAGCTGTGTGTGATACTCCGATCGCGCATATTACGGGTTGTGTGTCCTAATTAAGGATATAGGTCGGCGACTCCCCTTACAACTACAGTGTAGCTATCAGGGTCAACAGGGTGATGTTAGGCAGTCTGTGCGCGGAAACTATAAAACCCGTTTATGAGGGGGACAAAATCTGACAGTTGTGGAAGGAAATGCATCAGTTTATCAAGTGCATCCTGTTAGTCGAATAACCGGTGAGGGGAGGGCGGAGTTTTGAAGGACGTGGGGGCCTGGTTTTGATCAAATGGGAGCGTGGGTGAGGGGGGAGGGAACGGGCGGGGCAGCTCAATTTGTGCGTGCAAACTATACGTTTTTTTAAGGGGATAAATTTGACGGTTTTGGAAAAGAATGCACCAGTTTGTCATGGGGGGGGGGGGCGGCGGGGGCGGGGCGGGCGGGGCAGCTCAATCTGTGCGTGGAAACTATACATTCTTTCGAGGGGATACATGTGACGGTTTTGGAAAGAATGCACCAGTTTATCATGTATATCCTGTAAGCCGTACAACCGGTGGAGTGGGGGTGTGGGGAGGTGGGGGGGGGGGGGGGGGGGAGGGCTTTAGGTCGCATAGATGTAGGGGTTTGCTATACGTGTGGTGCTAGGTCTAGGCGATGGTGCGGGTGGTGGGAAAGGAGGGGGCGTTGGGGGCGGGGTTATATTTACAACACCAGGTCGCATTGTACACGTACTTATCGTTGTTACTTTCCTGAGCGGGCTCGGTTGGTTCATCCCCGGTTTCTCAAGACCTCCCACTCGAACACCGCCTTCTTACAATACTTGCGGAACGGTCCAGCCTTTCTTTCGAATTTTTCCTTCACCTATTCTCATACTTTAATAGCTCCAAACCGGACAAACATCACACACGCGCGTGTCGTCGTCGTACCTTGGCCCATGGGTTGAAGTGGCTCTTCGCGAAACCGTTGTACTTCGAAGGCCCGGTCGCGTTGAAGAAGAGGTACCCAGGCATCCATCCCAACACAAGCATGAACACTATCCAAAACATTTGCACCAGAGGCGCCTCGTGCACCAATTCAGCGATGTCTTCTTCGGCCGTTGGCGACTTGCCGGCCGTGGTTCGATTCGGCGGGCAAAACACCTCGTCGTTCGAGCACGAGCCGGTGTTGCTGTGGTGCTTGGCGTGTGTAATGCGCCAAGAGTGGTACGGTACGAGGAGAGCCGAATGGCACACCAACCCCACGAGGTTGTTGATAGTCTGCGACTCGGAGAACGACTGGTGACCACATTCGTGCGCGAGTACCCACACCCCCGTCATTTGGGTGCCCTGCACGAACCAGTATATCGGCCAGAGCAAGTACCCAGCCCACGCGGGGATTGCACCCCCGCTAATATAGGTGGCTAGGTAGCCGAACGTGGCGACCAATACGAGGTCGCTGGCGAGGTGGTACGCGGAGGTGGCGAGGTCTCGCTTGAAACAATGGCGCGGTACGGCCTTTTGCACGTCGGAAAACTTGAACGGCGGTCTTGCCAACGGGAGCGGTTTCGGAGGCTGGTAGCGGTGCGCGATGCCCTGCTCGTTCGTCGAAACGTGCAAGCAAAAGGGCGCAGAGTAGAGAGTTTCGTATATCGTACGTACGAAGTACACAGCGAGAAAGCGGGGGTATTTTTATGCTGGTGTCAGCAAAATATATATCAAACGTCTCAACCCAGTGAATACGGATAAACCGGTACACTCTTTTATATACATTCGTGAAATGTTTTTGGTTTCTTTGGGTCCCAGTCTGCGCCGACATATACTCGGTATCCTCTCGATTAATAGGATGAAGAATCAGGGGAGGATGAACACTGGATGTTCTTTTAGTAATAGTTAATACTAATGATTTTGGCTAGACAGAACCAATTTAATGTGCAAGACAACACACAGCAATTAATAGCATTATATAAAAATATTTCAAGGACGTCAGCCGTGACTTCGACAAATTTCGGGTCAAAACTCATCTTTGCAAGCTGCGTTGTTAGTACTATATACTATGTGGGTGAGTTTTTGTATTTTTTAATGGGAGGGGTCCTATTCCTTTGTTTATAAAAGATACATGTACGTACAAGTATATGTTTGTTTTTTCTCCATTATAGTGGTTGGTGTTGGGATTTTTACTTTAGGTGGGGAATTAGAGAGCTAGATCTAACATTATACTCCGTACGAATTTATTTTATGAATTTATTACTGCTGTAGTTTCCACTATACTGCTCTATCGTATGTATGGTAGGTGGTTTATTTTATAAATAATTTTCAAGGACGTCAGCCGTGACTTCGACGAATTTCGGGTCAATACTCATCTTTGCAAGCTGCGTTGTTGGTACTCGTAATATACTACTAGTATATGGGTGAGTTTTTATTTTGTTTTTTCTCCTGAAGGAGTCGCACGAATATAGAGTACTACTAGTTATCTCATACCAGGTATTTAATATTAATACGGCATCAAGTCGGCTACTCCCCCCCCCCCAAAAAAAAACTCTGTGGGACACGAACCCACGGTTCCAAATTGATACGCTGTCACTCTTGACGTTTTATAAAAATATTTGAAGGACGTCAGCCGTGAGTTCGACGAATATTGGATCGATACTCATTTTTTCAAGCTGCTTGTTGGTACAGAGTAGTATTAATAGTACTGCTGTAGTACAGTCAGTACTAGTAATATACCATGTGGGTAAGTTTTTTGCTAATTAGTGGGAGGGGTCCTACTCTTTCGTTCAAAAAAAAGTTTGTCCCCACTTAAATGGTTTAGTGTTGGTATTTTTACTTGAGGTGGGGAATTTTGAGCTAGATCCAACATCATATCTACTCCGTATTTTATAAAATTTTTCTGTAGTTTCCACTATAGTCTACTGTTCTATCATGTGTATGGTGGATGTTTTTTTTTTTTTTGGATGGTTTGCGGATGTATGGCTTGGTCAGGGTTATTGGTACTTGTGGCGCAGGTAAGTTTTCTCTACCTTTTTTTTTTTTTTTTTTTTTTAGCACACTTTCACTTTCCAGCTTCTGGACAAGCCGCGTGGTCACAGGTGTCATCCCTTCTCCTCCCCGGTTCTTGCCTTCAATTTTTATCGCGCATAGGGTTCAGCAATTCCACTGCTCGTCGATTGTTCATCGAATGTTGCTGACTCACGCTCTCGCGCTTTCCGCAAGTCAATTTGTCCACAAGAAAAAGTCCCAACGAATTTATACGAGTATGCACTCGGCGGCGCTCGAACTCACGAAACTGACCTATACCAGGCTCGAGGATAACCAGATACGCCACCGGGGCGACCGGTTCTACCTGGGGGTGGTCTTATTATTTTGTTTTTTGCACTAGACTACAAGTACAATGGCGGGTTTTGGTGTACATCGGGCTGTTTTCTCTTTTCCCAAAATGTACGAGCGATTTTTTCTGTGTTCTTTGCTACTATTGTTCCACTCCAGAATTTGGAGCCTGCCTCGTGACGGTGCAGCGTGGCTGCGCACACGGGCTAGAGCTAGGTCGTGACGATGATAGCAACACAACAGAACAACAACAGACGCCAACAATTGCTCTCAAAGTCGTGAGGAAGGGAGGAATCGTATTCGCGCGCTGTACTAATGATATGCGCAGCCAATACCAAACAAAACAGTACGTGGTACCAGGTACGTAATGAGTATGCATGTGCTTGTGCAGCGGCTGGAGCACTCAGCCAATAGCATCGAAAGCTGCACCCTTCAATAAGCGAGTAGGTCACCAAGATTTGAAACCACTGAGGATTGAGTGCAAAGCCCTATCCCGCCCGAACAAACACATGACTCTCTCTGCCTACCCAGTACATCAATCACACGGGGACACGGCTCTCGAGCGGCAGAGGGGTCTCTTACGGGGGGGGGGGACCAGGTAGACACGAGAAGGCTACGAGGCCACACGTTTCGGCTGAACCACCCACCGAACAAACGCCGCAACTGCATTGCTGCGTTTTAGCAACACCGTTCTCCTTTGGTTCTGAAACATGGCGTGTCTCTGTGCGCGAGTGGCGCAGGCAGGAACACGGCAAGACTGGTACCTCTCACGTAGGGACCTCACTATTCCTACTGCCCGTACCTTGCTGTATGGTCTGAGCGCGAGCAGTAGATCGTCGCGGGTGCCGTCGTTCTTTAGTCCCCTCTGTTCGGCATGCTTCTTGAGCTCAGCGATCGGCCGATCCGCCAAGGGGGAGTCCTCCAACACATCACGTGCAAACGCTACCCGGCTGCCACCGGGACCGTAAGCAGCCCTACCACCGCGCCCCATCTCAACAAAGCGACAGACTAGACGTTAGTGAGTCTTCTATCCCAAGAGCAGTACCTCTGGTACTGGCGAAGAAGACTACTGCTGCTGCTGCTGTTGTGGTCTGCGAGGCAAGGGGGGGGGCGAACGAAGACCAGGAAATAATACACGTCATTTGGCACGTCACAAAGAAGTTTTCTTTTAGGGACGCGTCATCCCCTCTCATTCAAAATTTGGAACCACACCGCACATTATGCACTCGGTTGGTTTTTGGTTCCATGATTATTGTTTTTTCGCGATGAGGGCGTCGGGCGCCGGCAGCTGCAGGTAGGTGTACGTAAGAACTAAGAATCGTTGTGAGGTGTGCTATTCTCTTGTTAGCATCGGCAGCTAGCGGCAATCAGGCGGCAAGCCCAGGGGAGCAGTGTTGCCTCCCGAACTCGGGACCAGCTGGCTTCCACATGACGTCGTTCTCGGATCTGTTCAAGCTGGGCAAGGAAGTGCTCAAGACAGATACCTTCGTTTTGCATGAGGCCCAGACACGCGGACAGGGACCACAAGGTCAGGAGTTTGCTTTCCCGCGCGACTGGCTCTCTATACATGACACGACCCTTTCCTGCCAGATAGTGGCTCAAGCCTTGCCCACGACGAGCCTAGGTTAGGCACGCTCTAGATGCCCCTGTTATCAGTCGTCACGGCACGAGACCGCAATGGCTGCTGTCGGTGAGAGCCTGGTGTCGTCAAGCTTTTAACATTTTTTTCAATTTTCTGATTTTTTCTTGTGTGTGATGTGCAACACACATTTCTCAGGCCGCCGGTGCTTGGTAAAATGTCTTTTCGTGTTCGGACTGACCAAGGGAGAGCGAGCCCAGGTCGGGGAGGATGTACGCACGTTCCGGAGGGCTAAGCACTCCTGTGTCCTAGCTCTGCAAGACGTGATTTCAGAGCCAGAGGTAAGCAGCAGACGAACGTATACCTCTCTACCCCGGCACCATGGTACCCCCCTCACGGGAAGGTGCTGTACGTTTTTTTTGCGGTTTTTGAACACTCGATGCTGCTGTGAGTCTGAGTAGCAGCGGCTCGTGTCAACTAATATTATTAATAATAATACCCGGTATGATTTTTCATGGTGGCACTGCCAACAACAGATATAACAATGTTGCAGATGTTGTTAGGAGTGAAGCGTGCACCAACTACGTTGCATTGCGGTGCTTATGCAGCAGTTCAACAAAGCTGTTAGAGATGAGATAATGAGCGGGGGTCTTAGAGCAAGCTAGCTTACGGTGCATTGCATTGCTTTGTTCTCTTGTTGTGGGGTGTGTTTTACTTGGTATATTTCGAATACTGGTGCTGTATGGCAACATATTTAATAGCAGCCTGATCTTCCTTGGAACACAACTACTCTGTAAATTTGGCTGTTCGTTTCGCTGGGTGGGACCCTGTCCCCTGTCATCAGCACAGCGAAGACAGAGAGACGCGAAATACCGAAGCTAACATTTTCTTCATGGTTCGCAATCGGTGTTTGGACAGGACCGGTTCTGCTATATGATCTATGAGCACATGCCCGGAGGGACTCTCACGGAGCACTTAGGGACGGGGAGGCAGTTCACAGAGGGAGAAGTCAAGATCATGGTCAGCCGGTGAGTTCTCTATCATGCTGGTACCCGTGGCAAAACACCCACATCGACCAGCCATGCAATTTCTGCTTCGCATTCTATTTCAAATACGTCAGATGTGAGTTTGACCGGTTAGGTGGTTGATACAGCTAGTACTCAAAATCTCACAGGCCGAGCTGCTGCGCGTCCTTTTCATTGGACGTATATTTGATTTTGCTGCGTATTGTCGCCAGCACTCTTTTGTCCTTGTATTTGGTTTTCCAGCGTATTATTCACAGGTGGTGTTGACACGCTGTATAAATACGAGTATTAGTTGTTAAACGTACGTATAGTTGTTTTTTCTGCGTACTCTCTGTGCAGTATGAAGACTTATACACTGTAAGTGACACGATACTGCTGGACTCTCAGTTCTCACGTGCCACCTCGTCGCGCTTTCATTATTGTTCCAGCGTGCGAAACGCAGCAAGAAAAACAGAAAAACACGGAGGAAGAGGAGAACTCTTTGTGCTTGTTGTCTGTCTCCCCAACCGTTCGTCTGCCCGACATCAAAAATCATATGCTATGTTTTGGGGCGGGAGGCCTCAGGGTATAGTAAGTGTGCAAAACATGTTCTTCATCGTAACTTGAACCTTTGGGGCTTCCTGAATTGTACTATTAATAGTACCGACAATAGTAACACCTGAGTAGTACAGCTAGTATGATATTAACATTAGTCTAATAGAGTTGCGCCTCGACCGAATGCTGCTGTGTTCCCTTTTTGTTTACAGCTTGCAGCCAGCTGCAGAATAGCGATTCAAACTTGCGGTCGAGGCCCGCGGCCGTGCGTTGGGATGTCAGCACCGGGTCAGCGCTATTTCTAGCAGTACAAAATACTAATTGCAAAACACTGTTGCAGAATATGAAAACGAGTTATTGTCACCGCAAAGATGGCGGTGTGGCGGCGGCAATACCTACTCGTACTACGGCAGTACTATTATTAATAATGCCTTTTTTTCTTAGCAAGCCCGTACACTCCCTCACAGAGATTAGTTGGCCCTTGGCTGGGAGTATGGTAATGGTAGTCCGCGCGTGGCTTCGGTGTTTTTTTGGACTTTTGTTGTTATACTCGTACCGTGGTACAAGTAGCTATTACATGATTACCGGTAAAAAGGTGGCGGGGCGGTACGTTGTATGTACGATATAGATACCCAGCCTTCGTGCTCGATTTCTCACTGAATATCTCCGTATATCCGCAGAACGCCAACAGCTGCATCGATCATGCTTCGGCTCTTTTCATTCGTACTGTGTTTTTTTGCCGACTTTCCTCAAGATACTGATGTGTATGTGCACGACCCAGTTCGAATATTTTTATTTTCAACCCACCCACGTCCTCCCTCGCTGCCTGCGCTCAGGCTGTACGTGTACAACAGTTAGCAG
Organism: Undaria pinnatifida; assembly: GCA_012845835.1. Classification (NCBI taxonomy): domain Eukaryota; class Phaeophyceae; order Laminariales; family Alariaceae; genus Undaria; species Undaria pinnatifida. Next base: position 11,603,883 of record JABAKD010000030.1, read on the forward strand.
AACCCACACATCGACACTGCGACGACACTGGCTGCTGCTAGTCAAGTTTCTTTTGTATTTCAATAGAAACAAATTGCGGCGTAACGACGCACTGACGTTGAAAGGTCGAACCACCTTCATCTCACTGAGGGGCCTCTTGGCGGTTAGTACTTGTATGGCAGTAAGAGAAAACCAGGTAAGACTTTTGTCGCTTTTGGGCTACATGACCGAGTGATTTCAGCGCCTCGCCTCTCCGCGAGCTATTTTCTACCAAGGTGCGAAAAATACGAAATAGATATTTGTGCCTTATTTTATCCAATAATAACTGCCTGTCGCTGGGAATAGGCGTCATGGTCGTGGATGGAAGGCGTTTTCCGTCAAACTATATGAGTTTCAGTTTACCAGTGGAACGGCGAATCCTACACGCACGAGTGGGGCAACTCAATCCGGTCTCCAGCCCAGTTGCCGAGTGCTCGAGGAAGTCAAGCACTGATTTTTTTTTCTTCAAGTTCGAAAATGTCGCGTCTACTCGTGGTTTCAATCGTGAAGTCATGGCTGCATGGTTCATTGTTCATTTCATGATCTTTTCTTACGGCGTATGACATGATGATGGCCATGGCCTGCGAGGTGCGCGACGTAAGTTTGCCTTGCGGTGGGCATTGGAGGTCGGAGGCTTCAGCGGGACACGGGAGGGGGGTCTGATAAATCTGATGTAGTATATAGTGTATCTGATATATAGTAAATCTGATATATATGCCCCATCTACTATCGAAATTCGCCAGAATAATAAACACTTCCACGCCCTGGGTATCGCCTCGTTATCGTTTCAGAGCCGTCCATGCCGCTGCTGCAATTCCCACCCACCCCCGTCCCCAACGCCCCCTCCTTCCCCACCACCCGCACCATCGCCTAGACCTAGCACCACGCGTGTAGCAAACCCCTACATCTATGCGACCTAAAGCCCTCCCCCCCCCGCCCCCGGCCCCCCCCGCCACATTCCCCCCCCTCCCCCACAAGAAATATTTGTACTTTCCACGCACAAATAGACCTGCCCCACCCGTCCCCTCCCCCCCCTCCCCCCCTCCCGCCCCTCTTTTGATCAAAATCAGGCCCCCACGTCTTTAAAAACTCCGCCCTCCCCTCACCGGATATTCGACTTACGGGATTCACTTGATAAACTGACGCATTTCCTTCCACAGCTGTCAGATTTTGTCCCCCTCAGAAACGGGTTTTATAGTTTCCGCGCACAGACTGCCTAACATCGCCCTGTTGACCCTGATAGCTACACTGTAGTTGCAAGGGGAGTCGCCGACCTATATCCTTAATGAGGACACACAACCCGTAATACGCGCAATCGGAGTATCACACACAGCTTGCAAAGATGAGCTTCGACAAAATATTCGATCTCACAGCTGGAGTGTATTTTAATTTTTATAATATACCTCGTAGCGACGGGGCATTACATACGGGGGAGAAAATTCCGGCTGGAATGCTTGCTCTGTGTTTAAAGCAGGATTGGAGAAGGGTGAACAGTTATTACTATTCTCGAACAGTAGCGCGTGGCAGGAGGGGGGAGGGGGAGGGGCGACCTCGGAGACCAATGCTTCGACGAGCTCGTACCATGGGTACAAGTACATACAGGTACATATAATAATAAGGAGAATAGAATCAAAACCCACTAACTGTTGATTGTGAGTTCGTCTCTGTTGATAGTCTATTAATTTTGGGTGTTGATTGTGCCGTGTACATCCAACGTCGCCCTGTGCCTCCTACGGGAAAGCTACTCGCACTACTAGTAAGACAACGTTTACTACTACCCTGCTTACTTTCTGTACCGGAGTTATCCACACTGTTGTACCTCGTATATATATGTATGACGTTGTAAGATGACGGATGATGGATGATGGATGATGAGCCTTGGAGGGCGGCAGGGGTGAGGGCAGCACTAAAGACCCGGTGAACCGCGAACGCGACTGCACGGTGACGGTGGAACGGCCAAATGCAAAACGTAGGATATGGCGATGCTATTGCAATTTTTGATGTTTTACGATGCTGTTCATGTGTGTGAGGTTGATGTTAGTTTCATAGTTACTTGTGTAGGGTGAAGAGGCAAACGCGACGAACGGTCAAACGCCAAAAACGGACAAAATTTAAAACCTACCGCGGACTGCCCATCAGATCCTTCGTCACATCCACCGTTTCCTTCCACCGCAAGGAAACAGGACACAAGCAAGGGCAATAATGCAGTTAGTCTCGTGTCTCGTGTGGCGCGTCGCTGTCGCATCATGAACGTCTACCGGTTGCGTTGTCTCCTTCGCTTTCCCTCAGGCCTACCTATCAATACCATACCATACCATACCATACCATACCATACCACGTATACCTGAAATTTTTCCGCCTTGTAGCCGCTCCGCTTGCCACAGGCGGGCACGTCCATTTTTTATTTATATGTTTGATCATTTTTTACTTTCCATCTCAACTTGTAAGAGGTTTTACCCGTGGCAACTTTCTGGACAAGCCGTGCTCACACGTAGGCGCGCGTCTTCCCTTTTCCTCCTCGGTACGCGCCTTCATGTTTTTCGCGCGTCGTGTCCATCCGGCATTCCCACTTTTCAGCTTTTTATGCTCGTCGATTTTCGTCGTATCTTGACTATTAGCAGTGGCTGTATATTCGAGGGAATTATTCTAACCCACTCTACGGTTTCGTCTTGTACTGTTTGTAGTATTGTTGTATTATTGTACTGTTGTATTATTGTGCCAGCTTAATCTCTTGGGCTAGATTGTGTAGACTAATGTTTCAGTCATGTTTGTAATCTTGCGCCGCCTCCTATTAATATCTGATACCGGCAACCGTTCATCACCTCGGACTTGGCTGCAGCGATCGGTTTTTCTTTGTTATGCCGCTCTCTAAAGCACACACCACGCACGCACGCACGCCCACCGACCTGCGACGTTAAAGTTAAAATTTAAAATTTACGTTAATCTTGGAACGGTGACCCGATGGCCTTGATGTTGCTGCTCTCCCACGGCCGCTTACCTTGCAGCAAGTCTTTCTCACGCTGCCTGTTTAACTGCCAGCCGTCAGCCTATATAGCTCCAACGATCGTTGCTTCTTTTTTTTTTGCCGCTACGCTCTCCGCAACACACACGAACGCCCCTCCCCAGCAAGATAAAAGTACTACCAGACCTGTGTATTAATATTAACATAGACTCTATGGTGTTAACATTATTAGATGAAAGTTGCAACTCTCGAACCCTAGCCGAGCGTCGTCCTCAAGACGCCTTTTAACGTCGCTCTCGACAACACGCGCGCCTCAACATGACCTTTGAACATAGGGCTTGCAACTCTAACCCTCAACCTATCTTGCTTCTCTGTTGCGTGGAAGCTCCCTGAACTTGAAAGTCTAACCCTAGCGTTTGACTGATTTTTACAGTGCAATGTCCTGATAGGTTTGGCGTTTCTGCACTTTCCACGGTCGCTTGCCTTGGCAACAATCCTTGGCAACAATCTTGCGCTGCCTGATCTCTGATTTACCCTGCTAACCGTTAACCTTTGGAAACATCACGATTAACAATTTGTAAGTTGCGAGTTGCAGCTCTTAACCCTATGATATACTCTGATGTGAAACTCTACTTCTTGTGTTTGCCGTGCCCTGATGGCTCTGGCGCTGCTGCTCTCCGATGGCCTCTTGCCTTGACACCAACCTTGCGCCGCCTCGTGACGGATACCTTGTACGTGGTACACGCTATTCGTCAACCTCTCGAAAGCAAGCACGCCCCAACAGCATGAAACACTTGCAACTTGCAGATCTAACCCTAACTTGTGTTTGCTCTCTCTTTGATAACTTGTTTTGCAGTGTCCTGATGGCGTTGGCGTTGCTTCACTCCCACGGCCTCTTCCACGGCCACGTCACACCGGCTCGGATTATGTTCTCGTCCCCTGCCAGAAACGAGGCGGGTGCTGCGACAGCTCGGCTGTGCTACCTCGAGAAGGTCGTGGCACCTGGAGATAGTTGGCAGGCGGGCGAGACTTCCTCGGCTGCTATAGAGAAAGACCTCAGGTATGACATGATGAGGTGACCGTTGTTTATTTAGGTTGGATATCTCCAGATGGGTCTGGATGTGTTTTGTTGCGGATGCTTCTTGGGAATTTAGAAGTCGTCTTGTCGTGCTGTACTTGCCAAGGATGAATGACCGGTTGTTTGCGATGGGGCTGTCAATGGGCTTACCGTAGTGTCAATGGGCTTACCGTAGGTGAATAGAATAGTTTAGGTTGCAGGGTGATTCCCCATGTTTTGCCTTTTAAACTTGACCACACATAACGATCTGCTGTACATCATATAGATCATATAGCACGATCTAGATCATCTAGATCACCTAGATCATATACCTGTCCTAAGGCAATCATAGGAATGATGACATGATGTGCTAAATCATGCAGATCATGCGGCTGTCCCCCGCAACATGATCTATATAGGTAATGCAAATCACATGTCGCGGAAAATGCCTGCTCTCAAAGGCATGCGGTATATAATGCTACTAGATAATGCTAGATAATGGTATATACTGGTATATAATGGTATGCCATCCATAGGGACCTGATCTGTGCTACGTGCGAAAGCTTCCTTCCTCCAAGGGTAACAGACGGTGCCGACAATGCTTGGTGCCGACGCTGATATTGGCTGTACCTTGGCTGTACCTTGGCTGTACCTGGTTGTTGCAGTTATTGTGGCGCCATGTAGGGAAGAGCGTTGGAGGGGTGTTCCAATACCTAATTACCGTTGATGATAACCAAAAGCCAGCGGAGTTGCGCAAAGACAGCATTATACATGATTGATGATTGTATTGATGATTGTAATGATGATCGTAAAGGCGATATTCCTTTCAACCGCCGTTAGGACAAGACCACAAGACCACGATTTGCCTCGCCTTCCCGTGCTGCAGAGTATGATACCGGTGCCATGTACACAGTACGAGGTGCCAAGTATTAAATAGCCACCAAACGCGATTCTTACCTCCTGGTCTGGCTTTTTTATGCACCAGGTGTCATGTCTTTACAGGTTCACCCTTTTATATTGCGCTTCAAGAATGCCCCTACCCTTGATGTAAAACGATACTTGTAGTGTTTCTCCCTAAACGTGGATTCTGTTGTAAAGGCGGCAGTTAACCCTATAAATCGTATTAACAAACCCACCAAAACATTGTTGCCTTCTACTCTTCTCCTTTGTTATGCTGAATCAATCTTGGCATGGCAAGGGATTCGGACATCGTGTCCTTAGGACTGACGGCTTTTGCGGCTCTCATGGGAGATGCCGGGGCCGCGGCCGGTGAGCCTTTGGAGAGCTACCGCGCGACGACAGAGAGCACGGGGGTGCCGGAGCTGTCACCTCTTGGCAGGCAAGCACGCCACATTTCACGTTTCTTCAGCCCTGCCTACCATCACTCCAGATGGCTTTAGTCCTATAGTCCTGTAGTCCTGTAGTCCTATAGTCCTGTACATCAAACCTAATGCCGCCCCAGATTGCCCGCCGCAACGGCTTGCAGCACAGCACCTGTGATATGAAAGAGTCAAATGAATCGCAGGAACCAGTCCTAACGCCCCAAGAGAGCACGCTCCATGGTAGCAGGATGGTAACGCTTATACCACGTGATATTGTGGCATGACGGTATCGGTTCTAGCTACAGCAGCAGTATGATACGATATGATAGCAGGAGACTTTTTGGCCGGACGGTGCCGCTAGTGTTAATTAGCAAGCCACGTTGGGGCAGGACGGTAGCAGTCCTTCCTATACAACAGCAGGCGACGTTGTGGCCTCACGGTACGGCTAATAGCATACTGCCAATGGCAGGCGACTTTTGTGAAGCGACGTTGGGGCGTAGGATGGCCGCGGTGACGGGCACACGAGACAGCATCTTTGAGGCAGGATCATTTGCGGAGCGGGGGGGGGGGTGCAGACTAAACACACTAAACGTTGTAACTGAACAAGAACAAGGAACGTCAGACCGTGGCTTAGTATATAACCCATGCTTCAAGTACATAATATATTGTACCTGGTACATACTAGGCCCATACTTGAAAGTACATAATACCGTGGAGCCCCCGGTGATGTAGTGGTTGAACTTGTCAACTACTAATAGTAAAATTCAATTTCAGTTTAGCGAGTTCAAACCCACTCAATTTCGAAAATTCGAATCGACCGAAGATGGATTACAATCTTGGGCAAAAATGTGATACCTGGTATATGATGGAAGTGATATGGTGGAAGTGCACGCTATAACACCGTCTTCGTTGCATGCAGAGATAAATCGTATGCTTTCAAGTCTCATTAATATTGGTGGCATCTATGTAGCTCCTGGTATGATAGGTAGTGTCGAAAGAGCGAGCATTGCGCAGGAGGAAGATCGCACGTTGCAGCCGAGATAGAAGACTTCGCGAACGTAAGGCATTACCGTAGCTGTCAGTCTAACAACTATGAATAGCGCTGTTGTTTTTTTCTGGGTGGGCAGACCTCGCGTCAACCGACTGCCGATATCGACCTCAGAGAGAGCGATAGAACGCCTAGTGTGACGCTATGAAAATGAAGGCGGCTACCATAGTGCGGAAGAAAGGGGGGAGTGCCCGCTATGTGACCCCGGATCTGAATTACGAAAGAGCCGGAGAAGTCAAGCAAAAACAATAAATGGGATAACAATAAAGGACCCAAAATATTCCATTAAACAAATAATCGTTCCTTCGTAGTGCATTCTTAAGCTTGGGTGGGATGTTTTGTGTAAAACTATTAACATGTCAAACCTGTTTTACCGCCTCACACTGACAACACTCTGTACTGCTTCTGAATACTGACTTCGGCCGTTTTCCGTCTGTGTGGACTTCGCCGCTGATGCATCCTGGTTTGTCTTGGTGTGACCGCCCCACCCATGTTATCAACAATAACATCAAACAATTCTATCTACAGGGAGGCGATAGACCTAATGCTGGGCACAGATCCCACGGAGCCCATCCCCTCCGCAGCGGAACTCCTCCAGCATGCATGGTTCCCCGTGGACGGAGTAGAAAACGAAAACGCAGTGGCGCCCATGCCTCTGGCGCCAGGGCAAAAGGTTGCTGTGGGACCACCCGCCCGGCCAGAAGCTGTGCCGATAGGCTTGCCCCCCATGGTACCGAAACTGTCTGCTAACACTAGCAATGGGGCGGGGGCAAAAGGGGGGCAGAGCTCGTCAGCATCGGAGAAGGGTGCTCCTTGGGTGGAGATGCCGGACGGGAGCGAGGCTTTGAGCGCGTGGTTGTATAGGAAGACCAGTGCGAGGAACGCTTTGGGGATGAAGAGTGCATGGTGAGTGAGAATAGGGTGTACCAGGTAGTTGTTTTGGAAGCGTTTTATGTTTGTATGCTGGTGGATGATCCATTAGAGGGTTAGGTCACTTTAGGGTTATAGGTGAGATGGAAGGGCCGTGGGAGTAAGAGTATGAGTAGGTGTGTTTGTAAGTGTGTTTGAAAATGTGTTTGTACCTCTCTCTAGGAACTCGCTCGTGCTGGCGGACATTTGTCAGGGCTGTCTACTGGTCGGGTCTAACCTCACGCGTCAACTCGGGGCGAGCCAGGGTGACCGGACCCGACCCGACCCGACCCGACCCGACCCGAAAGATTTTGAAATCCGCATGACCCGACCCGCGGGTCGGATCATGCCCTGTAAACTCGGGTGGTGACCCGTGAACAGCCCGGATATTTGTAACTGTCGTGAATTGTGTGTTGTGTGTGTTGTGTGTGTGCGTTGCGTTGCTGGGAAACAGGGAAGCGTAGATAATTGCAACGCACAAATGGTCGTTGCTATTCGGGACAGAGTGATACCATCATCACGTAATGTCATAGTATCATGCATAACATCATGTACCCGTACTCGTATAGTGTGTCGTCCCACTCTGGACGGAAATGTAAGGACCGTTTTGTTCATATTGATGCTAATACTACTGTAATACTACTACTGTGTATGTACCTGTTGTCACATTTACTCGCACTTGTTGTTCTCACATTAACTCGCGTAATCAAGGCCGTGGTCACAGGACAGGCTCCAATAACTCTGTAGGGGAATAATGTCCCACGGAAAATAAGGCAAACCGACACACCGAGCTGTTTATAATATATCCCATTGCTGACCGTGTGTATCTACTTGGTATCATATATACCACTCTAAACGAAGTGATGCGAGGACCGTTCTGTGGTTCACGCAATACCCCAATGGCCCAAATAAAGTGTACTGGTACCTGGTATGCAAGTATATCCTGTGTAGATGATCGATTAGTAAGGCTTGGCCCTGGTAGCTCTAGCCAGTACGGTATGTACTGGTTGCGTCATATGCCAGTATACTGGACCTGATCGGCGCCCTGGTGGTCTGGTGGTCGCAGTTTCGCCGCGACCCCTCCCCTCCCTCGGCGGGGGAAGGGGGCCCGTCGGAGGCGCCTTGCCGGAGGCACGCTTTTACGCATTTTGGCGCCACTAGAGCTAAAAATGCATCGATTTAGGCTATGTTTCAAACGCAATTTGGTGGTAGATCCACTATTAGTGAGACAAGAAGCAAAAAAGTAAGAAGAGCAAAATTGAGCGAAGCGTATCGTATGTGTATATATGAACAGGAGTCTGCCGGAATACGGCACAACATTGCAGCACGCAGCCTAACAACAGATACCGAAAAGGTGGGACGTGGATTCTAAATCATGCTTCACGTGTGCCGACCGAATCGCTCGCACAATTTTCGAAATCGCGGCCTCAGAGACGATAATATTCATGTACATACCCGTTTATATTCAATATTAATATTGTTCGAAACATGGCGTTTACTCAGATTCTCCGCCGAAACCAGCAAAAGACAAAACATCCCGCGTTACGAATCGAGTTAATGTTATCACGTTATAGGTTCCTTAATCTCTCCCCTTCTAGCTGTTCTGCGTGCCCTCTCTGCTCTTGCGCCGTAAACATTGATGAGTTTTCGCTGTTTACTGAGGCGTTATTACGACATATGGAGTACGTAAATAGTCAAAAGTTCTGGCATGTTGGCATCCCCCTCAGCCAGCACAGTAGCACTGCCAGTACAATACTACTGGCAGTACATACTGGACCAGGGCCCGGCCCTATTGGTAGATTATACCGTTCTGGGCGGAAATGTAAGGATCGCTTTTGTTGTTCGTATTGTTATGTGTAACACCTCCACCGTCTTTACAATCCCGTAAATACTTGGTATCATAGCATGTAAATATAGAACGTGAATAGCGTGTACCTATCTGGACGGAAATGTAAAGGCCGTTTGGTTGTTCATATTAATATATTAATAGACCGAACGGTTGTTATATTTACGTCGAGAGTAGGACACGGGACTGCTGTCTCTTGTGGCGATACTATTGATACTATTGGTACTCGTAGTTTTGATACCAATGATACTCGTAGCTTGGCCGTGAGGGTGGTGAGGTAGGAGTAGTCGTAGTCACGTGGCCCGGTGGTCATCTTCAATTTCTTTTGGGAAAGTCAAGATGCCGAGTTAGTCCTGTCCTTGTGTATTTTTTCACGTATTTAGAGCGGGCAAGTCTTTTTTGGTCAAGCTATATACTACTTGGAAGTATATTACTTCGTATACCTGGTATACGAGTATAATAGATGGCAGCATTGTCACTTTGTATCATACAGCAGTAGTGGGTTGGTCCCTCTATACGAGTAGTGTCGAAGTGTATATATGTGGTACAAGTATTTATATGGTGTTCACATGGTATTTATATGATATTTATATGTGGTATGTGCACTATAGAGAAAAACACCGGCACTACTCCACGTACTGTCATTACTGGCTGTTCCCATCTGTGCCAAGCGAGTTCACAGGCACTATAGCGGACAGCCGGCACTATAGAGGAACCTCTACTGTACCTTGGTACGCATTGCGTTGTTGCCTTGCGATCGATCGAGCTGTACGGCAGTTGTTGCTGTAGCCATCGGAGGGAAACCCGCCAGCTGCTCGGGTTGGGACACCAACACCAGCTATGATTCCTCACCTGTCACAGAAAATGCCCCTAATGCGTACATACTTGTACGGATTGCGCCTATATTATAAAAATTGCGCCTATATCTAACGACACCGCTTGTCATATGGCACACATCTAGCTATACACATCCACATGCGTACGTGGTAGTCTTTTCTGGGTGGCAAGCGGTGTAGTAGTCAGTTTTTTCAGGCGCGAGTAGTGAGACCACCAGTATGGACCGGCACATCGTAGGCTGACTCCCGATTTCACTTTTTTATGTTTTTCTGGCGGAGGCATGAATTGCATCAACTATGGCATCTGCGTGTACCATTTTTTGTTTGTGTTTTTTTTCCTGGGGTATTCCTTAGCTCCATAGTGACTGGAGCCTGTCCTGTGACCACGGACAAAATCGATTATGATTATGCGGGTTCATGTGAGAACGATGACAACAACAACATCTACAACACCCGACGAAATGCGCACGAATCTGACGTTGAGACACCGCGTATACCCCCCACCCACTGTCCACGTCGTATCATAGTGCATTTTAAAATATAGTAGTATTAGTGCATCACTATCTATACCGTTTGTATGTGCAGGATATGCAAACCTTGTTGACCGAAAACGCGATTAGGCCGACCAGAAAAAGATTAGCACCATTGTTGTCTAGTGGATGACTTTGAAGTACTTCGACCGGCTGGAGGATCCACCGCAAGCTCACTATCGGTGTTCGAGTAGAGATTGTGCCGTGGTTTTCGTTAGCCTGCCGTGTGGCTGCGGTGTTCGCGGCCGCCCAGTATTTGACTCTTGCGCCCTTAACGTCGTGTTTTTTTCATGGTTCTTTTGTTTCCCGTGCGCTGGTCGCGCTACCGTTGGTGTATTTCACAGGCAACGTCGGTGGTTCGTGCTCAATCCCTCGACCTCAATGCTTCTGATCTACACGCACGAGGTAGATTTGACGGTTAAGGAGGCTGAGTCGACGAGGAGGTCTTCCGGGAGCATCCCCAAGGCCTACCCCTTGGACTGTGCCCGGGTGAGTGTCGTTACTGTGGAGGCGTTTTCGAGCGTTTGTAGGTCATATCATCCTGTCTATATGATATGCTGTGCAGGATCTATGTAGCACAGATCCAAGTTAGGAGACATGTGCTAGATCATGCAGATCATCCGGCTCTCACCTCGCAACATGATCTGTCGTTCATGCAGATCATATAAACCAGGGATGTGTCTGCCCTGAAAGGCATAGAGGCATAGATAATCAGCAGATCGTCAACAGATCATCAACAGATCATCAACAGATTATCAACAGGGATCTGATTTGTTGGAAGTGTGAAGCGTTTTCGTTCCTTCCCGGGCATTTTGAGGCTGTGCGATCTTGAGTCTTGGGGTTAGACTTGACTCGACTTGACCTGACGGCAGTGCGATGATGTGCTGTGATGTGATGTGATGTGTGACGTGGTTGGCCGTGCTGACAATGGGATGCGATCAGTTGCGTTCTGAGATTGTAAGGCCTTGAGTTGAGTTGGCAACAGAAGTGCGATGATGTGGCGGGCTGCGTGTTGTGACGGTCGGCATGCTTGCAGTTGTTCACTGCTCTGCTCACCGTGCGTGGCGTTCTTCCGTTGCGTTTTATTGCGAAGTTACTACTACTGTAGTGAGGGGCGACGGTTACGACTATTGGAAGTGTGGTACGTTGGCCGTTGAGACACTGCTGTAATGGTCCCTCTATGTGCCTGTATATATGTGCACTATAGGGGGAAATACCGGCACTATCGAGGCAACCGGCATTACGCCGCATACTGCCACTACTGGTTGTTCCCATCTGTGCCAAACGAGTTCACAGGCACTCTAGCGGGCAGCCGGCACTAAAACGTCACTATAGAGGGACTTCTACCGTTGTGGGGCGCCGTTGGGATGGTACCGGTCGATTGGTCGATTGCACACGCACCCTCTCGGAAGTGTTAATGAGCCGCTTAGGGCTGGTTACCGTAGGATGAGAAAGGAAGACGCCAGTGACCATGACCTTGTGGCTTGCTGATATTCTAGGTCAGGGTAAACGTCTTGCTACAGAGTAGTTGAGCTATGATAGGAACTAAAAAGTGATGATATAATGCAAGAAAGGAAACAAAAACGAAAGTGTGAAAGTGTGAAAGTGGCCAACGTTGCCTGTGATCCTGAAAAATGTGGTACTACTTTTGTAGCTACTACTGCACTGTTGTAGGTAGTAGTTAACAATTCTTTCAAGTATTGGTACATTGTCTATTTACGTTGGGTGGAGAAGGATGAAATTGCGCTTGCTTCCTCCCCTTGGCAATTCGAGCACCCGGTAATTGCGTTTTTTGCTTTCGTGCCGTGTGGAAATGTCGCTGTCGCTCTAACTCCCTGATCTGCTGCATAGATCTCGGAGCTGGTAAGGCCGAGTGTGAAGGATACCCCATCGACCCACGAGTACTGCTTAGTGTTGGAGGACTCGGCCGAGCGCTTCCCCTCGATGTTCCTGTCCTTCCCAGATCCCAAGGTAAGCCCACTACTACTACCTCCCATTAATACATTTTTGCCCTTTTGGAACTGTGCACTCGTTGTTTGGGGAAAAAACGCTTGGGATTTGTTTATGCTTGCGGAAGGGAAACACTGCCACCAAGGGTACGTACTATTAATATGAATAGTGTTTCATGTCGTATCGGAAGTTCCCTTTTATCAAAAATCGTATCGGTAATCGTATCGGAAAAAACGCGTCCCGATATCCGATAGCAACGCCTACTTTTAAAGGAAAGGGGGGGGTGTAAATAGCCTGCTACCCCCCCCCCCCTCCCCCCTAGTTTTGCAGTTTCGAAAGGGTTATAACTGCTGTTTTCTCCACGACAGGCATCATCCATCCATCCTACACTACACTAAACTGCACTAACACAATTAGTTCATGTGTCCCTTCAAGTCCCTTCAAGGGAAACGGGTTGATGGTCTCGTCTCGCCAGCATACCGGTACTCCACCTCGACGACAGCAGTATTAATACTGCCTTTGCTCGCCCCCTCGAAAAGCTTGGTATTCTCTGTGCATATAGTTTTTTTTTTTGCGATGATGCGCTCGAGTCTGCGCTCATTCCGCGGCCGCACCAATCACCCTCAAGGCATTGTGACTGCGAACACGTAGCCAGGGCGCCCCATACCCTGCGTTACCGTACCCTACCGTACCCTACCGTACCCACCATACCGCATACCCTACCCTACCCTACCCTACCCTACCCTACCCTACCCCACCCTACCCTACCCTACCCTACCCTACCCTACCCTACCCCACCCTACCCTACCCTACCTTACCCCACCCTACCCTACCCTACCCTACCCTACCCTACCCTACCCTACCCTACCCTACCCTACCCTACCCGTTGCTGTGATCAGTCCATGGGCTTGTGGTCAAACACCTTTCGATCGGTGAAAGAGGTTCGCGCTGCAGGAACACGAGCTCGCACCAAGCCTGACGCGTCGGGACGAGGTGGAGGTCCCGGAGGGGGGGGCGATGATGGGGTCGACTGGTGGGATGACGTCAGCCACCAAGCGCAGAGGGTGGCTCACGTGACGGCGGCTTCTGCGTTTGCCGCGGGGGGGGGAGAGGTAAGCCTTGGCGGTAAGCCTTGTCGCAGGCCTTGCCGGTAGGCCCGTGGGTTGGTAGCTTCACCTGAATTATTTTTCTTGTTTTGGTTGGATGGCGGGAATAAAGCCAACGAACTGACTTAAGGCGTGTATTAACTCTCCCAAAAAGTCATTGGAACGCTTGGAACCTGGAACGGAATAGTAGTGGACTTGCTGCTAGTTGGTTATCAAATCGAATAGTTTCCTAGCATTGTTCGCATTCCTCGCGTTACCACCCTGACCTTGAGGTTTGGAAGAGAAAGGCAAAGTCCCAGAGTGGTTAATCTTGTGCAGCAAAACGGAATCGCCCCCTTGGAACGAGATTCTCGGCAACAGATTGGCAACATATGTGTACCGGGAGTGTGCTTCACATCACGGAGTGTTGCGTCATACCGGTACCATTACCAGTGCCAGGTACGCTTGCTCGAATCCCACGACAGAAGAATAAGCCAAGAATAAGGTAAAAATAAGCTGCAACCGGGTTAGGGTTAGGACTCACGGTGAAGTACATGTCGAGGCCGTAGGGCTCGCTCGCGGCAGGAGCCACGCGATACCGCCATGGCCTGACCAGGAGGCTCACGAGGCGCAAAATAAAAACTTGCGACTGAGACTCTGGCGGTATGTATTCTGGCAAAACTGTGACACCGATGCTCGTATAGAAGTTCCAGTAGTCTTCGTCAAGCCACGACGACAATATCACAACCTCTAGATGTGTCCCGGGTGTGCCACGTGGTTGACTAACACCGTCTTCTGTGAGGCTTGCCTTGCGGTATGTTTGCGTGTAAAGCTGTTACCTGGATCAGGAGCAATCGCTGCCTACGTCACGGTACTCCTGCTCTTGAGCCGAGCTGCACAGCAGTCCCACAGCACCGTTACACAACAAAAGTCAGTTGAGCTATTACATGTTCGGCTCGGTTGGCCAGAGTGACCACTTCACTTCGGACACAAAAACTGGTTAGAATAAAACGAACGAATGCGAACACCCTCGTTCCATCCCAACCGTTCCAAAGAAGTCAAAATCGGTCAAGACACGCACGCCCCTAGTCTTGACTATTAATAGTAAAGGCCACGCCGACAGTCAGATGAGAAAACACAGAACCCCACAAGTTTCCTCCGTGGTGTCTACTTGTATAGCAGCTCTCCTTATCGGACTTCCGTGCAGGGTGGAAGAGACTCCTAATCTCTTGGTCTGCTTGGTCTGCGTGGTCTGCTTGGTCTGGTTCATGTGTGGTTCATGCGTGATTCATGTCTTGAGCTTGGGATGGAGTATGAAGAAAATACGGGGCCCGGCCGTGCGTGTTGAATCGCCATGCTGTTTCTATTTTTTCTTGTACTTTTTTTGTGAAGCCTGTCCCTTGGGCACGGCTTGGTGTTTCGTGATGTCTGTATGATACGCACGAGTCAATGTGTCTGTTTGTTTTATATGTCCAGTTCGGGCGTATCAGGAGTGCGGAGATTGCGGGGTGTTCTTACGAAACATGATGAAACATTACCTAAGCGGGATATTGTTTGTAAATGAAGAATGAAACATACCAGGGGATAATATTAACAGACCATCAGATGTAATCAGTAATCAGCCGCCGACGTAATGTCAACGGAATACTCGTAGATCAAGTTTTTTTCAACTTTGTCTCGAGTCCGGATTATCCCTCGCAAACAACAGAAGGTTGTTGGACGTTTTGTTGCGACGGCGTAGAAGAAGGAGGGAAATACGGCGACTTTTCGTAGTGATTCGTACTTGTATTACATATTATTATAAAAATTAAAATACACCCCAGCTGTGAGATCGAATCTTTTGTCGAAGCTCATCTTTGCAAGCTGTGTGTGATACTCCGATCGCGCGTATTACGGGTTGTGTGTCCTCATTAAGGATATAGGTCGGCGACTCCCCTTGCAGCTACAGTGTAGCTATCAGGGTCAACAGGGAGATGTTAGGCAGTCTGTGCGCGGAAACTATAAAACCCGTTTCTGAGGGGGACAAAATCTGACAGCGGTGGAAGGAAATGCATCAGTTTATCAAGTGAATCCTGTAAGTCGAATGTCCGGTGAGGGGAGGGCGGAGTTTTTAAGGGCGTGAGGGCCTGATTTTGATCAAAAGGGGCGGGAGGGGGGGAGGGGGGGGGAGGGGGGGAGGGGGGGGGAGGGGGGGGGGGGGGGCAGGTCTATTTATGCGTTGAAACTATAAATATTTCTTGTGGGGGAGGGGGGGGGATGTGGCGGGGGGGGGGCGGGGGAGGGGGGGAGGGTTTTAGGTCGCATAGATGTAGGGATTTGCTATACGCGTGATATTATGTATTATATTACATACTGAGTATTATATGAATGCCGTATGCCGTATTACACCCTTACTAATGGGATTGATTTCCGAGATGAATTTTTGCGAAATAAACCAAGGGGGCACACACAAGAAAAGCGGCGGCTGTGGGAAGACCTCGTCGAGACGATTCCGTAGGCAGACGCGTCGCCCGGCGTAAGCACTCTCCTCTCCCCCTTGCCTTGTCGATAAAACCAACTATTATAACCAACTATTATTGACAACCCTTCACGGGATACACACATCATACAGCGACTGCGACCAACAAGAGGTGATTGCGACCTTTCCAAGCGTCTACGGGTAGGATCATGCGACCGCACCCGTCCTGTTCGAGTGTTTGCATTGTTCCTGCTGTTGTACTTTCGGACGCCAGTTTCACCATCCCGCAGTCGGCAGTGCCATCCCTACCTTGCCCTACCCGATCGTCTCATCTACAATTTTCATTGGCAATCTTTCCCTCTCAAGCCCCTAAGGAGTTATTGATAACACCTAACTCGTCCGAGGTG
This sequence comes from Undaria pinnatifida, assembly GCA_012845835.1. Classification (NCBI taxonomy): domain Eukaryota; class Phaeophyceae; order Laminariales; family Alariaceae; genus Undaria; species Undaria pinnatifida. The sequence continues at coordinate 11,620,311 of JABAKD010000030.1, forward strand.
TTGCGTGTGTGGTTGTGTCTTTTACAAGGGTTACAACTAGTATTTCAACTTATAGTTCAACCAGTAGATCAACTATTAATAGTAGTTTGGGTTTTGGTTTGGGGGGGGCGTTTTTGTCAAGGTCTGGTGCCTGATCGCGTTGTCTTGTGCCCACCGCCCGCGTTTTTTCTCGCTTGCCTCGATCGAACAACAGGCGGAGCTTTCTCGGTTCGTAGAGGAAAAGCTGCTGATGCACAAACGGTCTGCAAAGAGCATGTACCTGAACGGCTCGATCAAGAGCGGAGGGACCAGCTTGTTCGGAGGAGGGGGCTCGATGGTTTTGCCCACCTCCAACAACGCCGGCACCATTTTTAAGGTATGGTTGATTACCAGCGAATGCAAGCTCCTGTAAATTGTTTTGACCGCGCCAACAAATGTTGATTTCCTTGGAGTTACCTGGAGCGTTCGCAGCCCGTTCCATATAATATCTACCCGCACAAGGTGACCACAGAGTCAGCCAGTAGTGAAAAATCTCCTGCTGCGATTTCCTAGCGGCAAGCTATTACATTGGTCGGTTGGTCTAAACCTTGGACTAAAACTGTACGAAGCGTGTTTTCTTAACATTACTGCTGTAATAATGCTGCACCCGTCGGTTGTCCTTGGTGTTTTTGCACGTTCGAGCTGACTTACTGGTAAAACATCGAAACATCAACGCAAGTTTTTTTTATTATTAATAGCTTGCAGACATGTCTTGGTATCGGATATCATGAGCCGCCCCCCCCCCCGAAACACGATGCATCGGAGAAGAATTGTCGCGAATTACCGCGCACTGACACTACGAGGTAGCGTCTAGGTCGGGTAGGATCGCCACCATGAGTAGGCCGGCGGAGGAAACAACAGGCGTTCGGAGCGTTGAACACGATGATCTGCAGGACTGTCCGAATGTTTTTGAGCCGTTTGGTGGAACACACACGCCTCCGCTGCACACATATACTGATAACATAGGACCTCCTTCGGGCTTGCGACACCTTTGCTGTGCGGCCTGAATTCCGCTCTCCAGTGGGTACAGACAAAAAGCCTTCTCCTTCTCCTCTACGACACCTCTGCTGTACGCGTGAGCTGTGCTAGCAAAACATTGTCACCTCCTGTCTTATGGCACGTTTGTTGCACCTGGTACCGTCAGAGCTCGGCTCTCCGGCGGGAGCGTTGCGTGGAAGAGGTTTTAACTAGTGATAGCCTCCGTTACGGGGGAAGCCGGCCGGTTAATGCCGCCCTACTGGCGGGCAAGTTACAACAAAAGAACAACACTCTTACAACAAAAGAAAAATGTATACAAGTACCTGGTACGAGTACGTCTTACTGCCACCGTCTTAAGACAGGTTTGCTGTGTTTGCTGTGTTTGCTGTACTTGCTGTACTTGCTGTACTTGCTGTACTTGCTGTACACGTGTGCCGGACTGGCGAAAAACAACCTCCTTCTGCCTTAGGACGCCTTGGCTGTACTGCTGTACGGGCAAGAAACCGTCTCAGAATCTTTTCTCGCGCAACCTTTACCGCAACGCCAACGCTCGTCTCTCGTGCTGTTCATCGTACTGATGAACAAAAGTTTCTCCTTTCTCGCGACACGTTTGCTGTTCGACCAGAACTCGGCGCTCCAATGGGAACGCCGTGTGGAAGAGCTAGCCTCCGTTACTGCGGGGAAGCCGATTAATTCGGCCATGCTGCCGGGGGAGAGATGGTTCATCGTCGACGCGCGCTGGATGGACCACTGGCTAGAGTTCTGCACGAGCAAGAGGAGGATGGCGCCGCCGGGGCCGGTAGACAACTCTTGGATGCTTCACTCGGACAAGAGGTAACTGCTGTAATATTATTGGTACTGTTTGCTGTATGATGGAGAAGAATTATTGGGTCCTTCACTCAAACAAGAGGTGACTCCTATTCGCGACTTCAAAGTTAAAAACTGCAAGTGAAGAACTGAAAAAAAAAAAACTGGTAACTTCAGCGTTGAATGCACAAAAAATGTACAAGCCCGGGAAGCTGGGGTAGTAGCCGGTGTGTCCCACCGGCAGTGTGTATGGCACACACGTGTAGCACCATGCTATAATGATACTCCTATCATACTGCTACGCGACATTCCTGTGTGCTGTATTATTAATATTAATGCTCGTAGTAGGCGGTTGACAAGATGGCAATCGTCTTTTTTTTCAAGCGATACCCGGACGGATCCCGAAGGGTTGGCATTCATAGTTAGCATTACTGGTTAGCATTACTATTTAGCATTACTAGTTAGCATTACTAGTTAGCATTCATACGTGGCTATTTCAGAGTGCCAGCTAATCAGTACTGCTGTTGGAGATGCGTATATTAGATTAAATTCGTATGAGGGGCGGGCGCTACTTGTGCTGATGGTGGTGTGTAATGACCTTTTGGGCTGTGAGCTTTTCCTGCTCATGTACTCCTGTATCTCCCCGATTTACTGCCCAAGCAGCACTAGAGCAGTGTGATGAAAACCTGCACGTGGCTTTCTCGGTTGCTGCCCTGACCTGCTGTGGTTGTGTTGGTATTCTTGGTATACTTGTATGTGCCGGTGGTTGAAACGGTGCGCCCTGACATGTGCTTCTACGAACACGCGACCCATCGTCGCGCTTCGACTAGAGCGTTGCACCCGTCTCCTGCATCAGATACGTCATACAATACGACGATTGATTTTGTACAACAGTATGAATATCAATATTCGGTTGCGAAAATAGGACGCCGGCATTGATACATTTGCATCAAGTGTTACTATTATAATACTGGTTTTTACGGGCGAGAGTAATGAGACGCATGTACCGGTATGGACCAGGCACATCGTAGACTGACTCCCGATTTCGCTTCTAAATGTTTCTGGTGGAGGCTTGATTTGCGTCAGCTGTGATTGTACCACCTTGGGTTGTTCGTGTTTTTCTCTGGGGTATTCCTCAGCTCTAGAGTGACTGGAGCCTGTCCTGTGACCACGGACTTGATTATGCGAGCTAATGCGACAACAACAACAACCGTTTACCCATTTACTGGTGTAGGACCACAAGCAGTGTTGGCAAGAACCAATGATCTCCCTTATTTTATATTCAATCGTGCACGACATGATACGAAGTAGTAAGTTAACAGGAAGGACAGTAGGACAGTTTCGACACCCCGCTGCCACCGGGTGGATGTTATTAAATCATCATGTTATTGGTCATCATGTTATTAATAATCATGTTAATCATGATACTAATCATCGTGTTATTCATTTTCATGTTATTAATCATCATGTTACTAATCATCGTCATGTTATTAATCATGTTTTTATTCATCATGTTAACAATCATCATGTTATTAATCATGTTATTAATGATCATGTTATTGATCATGTTATGAATCGTGTTATTAATCATGATTTTATGGATGTGTGTTCCATACGTCGGGCTGACCTTGGAGCTAGCCAAGCAAAGTGCAACTATTAATAGCTATATTTCAATGCTTGGAAGTACGTAGGACGACAAGGCGCTGTTGGCGAGACGGATTTTTTTACTAACCCATGTATGAAAATGCGTGGAATTGTGGTCAGCGTAAGCTTCATTTTTCCCCATTTGCCGGAGGATAAAAATAACTAAATAACCATGTACCAGGTAGCAAACACATGGTGTGATATGTCTCGCGGGCCGGTTGTGATGTTGTGATGTGATGTTGTGATGTCGTCATGTTGTCATGGTTTGATGGTTTGATGGTTTGATGGTTTGATGGTTTGATGGTTTGATGGTTTGATTGCAGGCACGTACCGTACGACGGGCTGACGTTGGCACTAGGCAAGCAAGCGGGGGACTACCGACGGGTGGGACCAGAGTGTTGGGACCAGCTCATGCGCCTTTACGGCGGTGGACCGGCTATCCACGTCGACGGCCCGCCCGTGGAGGATCTCACGAGGTATGTGCCATATAACCTCGTGCCTTGTGTCTTTTACCTGCCATTAATTATTGTCGCACGACTATTAATATTAGTAGTATCGAAGCCTTGTCCAAGCGGTAAAACAATCCCACGTATGTCGCGTGTTGCCTTAAGTTTTTGTGTGGGAGTTACCCACCGTACAATACATGACACCGCTTGAAAGCTTCACAACCGCTCCCGCGTTTTTGTGGACAACGTCCTAAAATTGAATCGTGTGGGATCATATTAATAGTTGCAACGCCAAAACGGTACATCTGCACCCTCGTTTCGGGGGCTATGATACAGTAGTAGTAGTAGTAGTAGTAGTAGTAGTAGTAGTAGTAGTCGTGGTAGTAGTAGTAGTAGTAGTAGTAGTAGTAGTAGTAGTAGTAGTAGTCGTAGTAGTAGTAGTAGTAGTAGTAGTAGTAGTAGTAGTAGTAGTAGTAGTAGTAGTAGTAGTAGTAGTAGTAGTAGTAGTAGTAGTAGTAGTAGTAGTAACAGTAGTAGTAGTAGTAGTAGTAGTAGTAGTAGTAGTAGTAGTAGTAGTAGTAGTAGTAGTACTAGTACTAGTACTAGTACTAGTAGTAGAAGTAGTACTACTACTAGTAGACAACCCAGGATTATTTCTCTTCGTTCCGGGCAAGGTCACATGAGTGTAGGTGACAGCGGTCCATGCCTTAGTGCGCGAGAGATTGCTTGTGTTGTCCTGTGGTCTTCCGTCAAATCCTCAAAATTCTGTGTGTTGCTCGTTGGAGACGATACTTGCAGAGAGTTTTGTCTCAGTTTTCTACACACCAGCCGCCAAATGTGTTAACAGAACCCTGGTCGGCGCCCGCCACACATCACCGGCCGTAAAGTGAGCACTGTACACCAAGGGAGGGTTGGAACCCCTAACGAGCTCGCCACGTTCAGAGTTCACGACGCTGTTATTGATTTCGTTGAACATTTGTGTATGGAGCACACGAAATCACGCCGCGTCTAATCCAAGATCTGCTCGAGAAATTCTCACGCCGATGTTGGCCAAGATCGCGGCGAGAAATCCACTTTTGCCGTAAAATTGGAAAGTCCCAAAAGTAATTCTACATAATTGGGCCCATAGGCGACCGTCCAGGCAAATTTTGGTTGGGATCTTCGGGAATTTAACTTTTTTTTACACTTTTGGGCTTCCATTAGCACCGGCCTAAGAGGTTGAACGATTCATTCAGTTTTGTTCTACTGTACAAGGGGAGACGATATACTGTTGCACAGGAAAAAACAGTAAGAAGATCTTGTTGTTTTAGCCAGTAAAATGACAGGTTAAACTATTCATTTTGTTGTAGGAGACGGTGTACGCCCCCCCCCCCCCCCCCCCTCCTCAACCCCCAACCCCTAACAAAAGAACGAGCTGGAATAAGATGGGATAACGTAGTCGAGAAAATATGGAAGGATATAGGGAGAGACCAAGAAGAGGCACTGCTGTCTACAGAGAAGTTTGGCGGGTACAAGACAGAAGTAAAATACAGAATAGAAGAAAGGGAAAGGCAAACGCTAAGAAATAAGGTGAAACTGCGATTTCGTGTAGGGAACGTGGACCTACCAGAAATAGTAAAGATATGTACCAGTAGTCGGGAAGAGGAGGACGTGGCTACAAATATGTGCCCGTGTGACACAACAATAGAGAGTAGGACTCACATAGAAGAATGTGAAATATACAACGAGGAACGGGATGCGTGATAGATGAGGAAATTATACGTAGGTGACATGGAAGAGTTTGGTGGACTAGAGTTTGGTAGACTAGAGAGTAGCGAGAAAATGATCGCTTTCCTAGGAGGTAAATGGTGGCCACAGACGGCGAAACAGGACGGGGATAGGATCAGCAAAACATTGCTATGCAATATACGGAAGAAGGGTAATGAGCGCCCCAAATGTTGAACGTGTCTCTGTTAACAGTAGGAACGGTGCTCCGTTTCGAAAGGCATGCGTGGTCAATGGTCAAAATGACTGTCAAGCAACAAAATGAGTACCCCCCCCCTTCCCCCACCCCCCCCCACCCCCGATACTGGGCGGCACCTAAATACCCAGCCGTCTCATTCCCCGCCCCGGTTGGCTTCGCCTCTGCTGAATCAGATGGGTGGTGCGCTTTGGGCACCAGGTGTCCGCGCAGTCCGGACGGCGATTTTCACGCCACATCCCCAACCCCAACGTCTCCGTGAAAAACTTGAAGCAAGCGGCGAACCAGTGGGTGGGAGGGTGGGACGAGGAGGACGACGAAGACTACCAGAGTGCAGAGGATGAGATAGATGGCGGTGGCCACCTAATAGCGCCGGTGTTGGGAGGCAGCCCCCCTTCTGGCATGTCCCACACCAAGGGGCCCGGGGCGTTGGAGTTGAGAGGGTCGTTTGGAAGCCTTGCGACACCGCTGGGCGTATTGCGGGAAGAAGATGGGACGGGCGATGGACCGGGCTATTAGTGACGAGGCGGTGATTTGACGGTATCATACAGCAGTATGTAGACGCGACGCGGCATGGGCGGTAAAGTGAAATGTTTTGAGTTTTGTGAGGGGGTGGAGCACGGCGCAAACGAATCTGGTTTACGGTACGTGCGTACTGTGGCGGCGGCGGCGGCGGCGGGGGGGGGGGGGGGGGCGGGTACCGTATAGCTAAGCCCAAGATCATACACCCCCTAGGATTTAGTATTCTTGCGCGCTGGTTTTCTCCGAGAAAAAGAGGGGGGCACGCACACACAACACGAATTTGGTGACTCTTGGAAAGCTCTTGTCGACATGTTTCCCGTAGACGCGTATCACTGGGCGTTTTCGTCTCTCCCCGTGATCGTCAAGTTTGTTTGGGGGGGGGGATTTCGTCCGAAGGGAGGGGCGTGCTGTCTTGTCTTGCGTGTTTTACCGGGTACGGTATTTACTTGTCGCCGTTGAGGGTAATGTACGTTTGGTTTCCGTTTTAACTTGTTTTGGTAACTTGTTTTGGTGACGAGAGGGTGGGTCCTTTTTTCGCCACCCCAGCCTCAGCCCCAGCTAGAATAGCGCCAGCCGTTGAGGGCAAAAGATGCGCCGCAAACCCTGGTCACTTGGTGCCGTATCGCTTTTGGTGTAGAGGGAAGAGCAATGCATTCGAATTAGTTTAAACGCGCAGATGCTCTGTCTTGAACATTGATAGCGGGGTGATGTGGCCACACAGGAGCTAGCTAGCTAGAAGCCTGCCGGGTGGTGTGGTTGTCGAGGGATGCTGTCGGGGAGGAGGGGTCGGCCTTGAGGCCGCTCGCGCGGCGTCTTGACGCGCATTATTGACTTTTGGTTTGCCCGATCTAGATGTTTTTTTCTGTTTGTTTCCTCGCTTTTGTTTTTTCCCCCTCCCCTGCGATGGCGCGATACGCTTTCTCTACCGTGCGAGTGGAGTAGTGCCGGTTGCCTGCTATAGTGGCGGTATCTCCCTCTATAGTGCACATTCTGGCGTTACAATGGTTAAGAGCCACTTCTGTTGTGCGATAGTGGTTGGGAGCTGTAGTGCTCACAGTACATGGTACTTTCGTATTATGTCGATATTAAGGGGGTTTGCGCCGTATGCCTGTACTACCCCTGTACTACCCCTTCATATAGTTAACTAACTCATTGACTGCGATGATGCTTACCAGGTAGGCCTAAGTGGTCCGTCTACTGCACCGGTATCATGATATGTGCATTATAGAGGGGAATACTGGCACCATATCGGGCAGCCAGCGCTACTCCATACGGTGCGCGTGCTATAGCTGGCAACGGGCACTGCTTAACCGGCGCTATGGAAGCACCAGTCTTATCTGTACGTACAGTAATATCCGCCTTGATTTGGAAGCCGATTTCAAGGAATGAGACACTCGAGCATTAGTATTAAGATGCGATTTGCAGTAGTGGGTGGTCCCTCTATAGTGCCTTGTAGTGCCGGTATATATGTGGCATTAATATGATATGTGCTAGTCGGAAATACCGGCACTATAGCGGGATATCGACTGTAACTCGTTTTGGAGACAGCGAGATGTCTTGAGTGAACTCGTTTTGTAGGAAGCGAGCGATACGAGTTGAGGGAAAGGGGCAGCGCTGCAGCAGATACATTCCAGTAAAGTTCTCTCGTTCGTGACTTTTGAAAACATATGCCGGGCGTTGTTCCCGCGATTTTCTTGCTCGTTTCGAACGTGTCGCATAGGCGGTTGTTTCATTTTGACTTTTGTTTTTGGATGGTATCGCTTGAGCAACTGGACGTGAGGCGCTAACATGGAAACCTTATGCTTCGCTCGGTCATAGCCGACGACGCCATTTGTTAGGTATTTGAAGTTGGTAGTCTGCTGGACTACTGGTGAGAGGTTACCCAAATGCCTACCCAAACTAAGCCTCTATACCGTTAATTGGAGGGTTTTAGGCTTCGGTACTAGTGGTAAAAGGTTAATGAATTGCCTGCTTCACTCAAAGCCTTGTAAAACGACTGGGGAGCGGGGATTGAGAGTGCTACGTGCACCGCATGCTAAAAGCATGGTGTTTTTGTCGACAAGGTCCCAACGGTTCTCATTGGTTGTCGCTTGTACTCATGACCTTGATGCCTATGGTCCTGTCTGGCTGCTGTTATTTAGTGTGTGTTTTTTGTCGTTTTCCCACGTTATTGCACACCGATCGAGGGAGATCAGATGCTGGACTGGCCGGGGTGATGGTGTTTTTTGTGCTCAAGCCCCCCGTATTGATGTTTTTGAGTGCTACTGGTATCATACAGCACCATGAAGGAGGTGTTTTTTAGTTCCACAGCACGAGGAAACGATATAATGAGTCCTGAAACGTGTGTGCACGATACAGCTGGTATTTAGGGGTGCATGCAGCGCGAGAAAGAAACAGCGATGATTGTGTCCTGGAGTTTGTGTTGCGCGATGCAGCTAGTTTGAGGTTATAGGTCGTCGTTGTGTCCCCTTCCCCTGTAAAAAATTGATTTCACCATACATACGATGGGTGCTACACCACTTTTCCATTCGCTGAAGAGTACGATGTACCTTTTACGTCTTTCGAAAACCAAACGGGATGCCGGGAGTAGTACTGCTCAAGTTTTTGATGTGCCTTACCGAAGCATTCCCAGAGCTTTTTTTTATATGGACCACGCCATCATCCTGTCTTTGGTATACCTGGTAGAGCTCTACAAGCACCGGATTGTCGCTTCGAGGTCAGTTATTTTGTTGTCTTTCTTTTTCTCTGTCTTGAGCTTTTTTTCTTTGTCTGGGACAGCGCTTTTGCTCGCTTTACGTGGGGTATGAATAATGAATTGCCATGCGTTGCAAGCGTTGCCCTTTGGAAGTAGTTGTAACCCACCGATATACAGTAGCTTGTTTTTTGGGTGTTACGTGACTACCTGGTATGTTGAGCACTTTTCTTTTTGAGGCGACCGCCAAAATTATTTGTGGTATTTCACGACGGTCCTGATCCGTTTATGTTTGTGGTTTCGCCTAAGAAAGGTGAAAGGTGAAAAGTGTAGGGAGCCCCGGCTGAGGGATTTTCGATCGAGGCTGGGCTCACCAAGACGTTTAGGATACCCAGCGGACGTGTATTATTGGGGGCAGCTTCGAAGTCCTTTCATTTTGACCTTGTCGGTCTTGCCGTTGATGGCTTTATCGCTGTTTCTGGTGTTTCCGTTATATCGCCCTCTTATCATTTTGGCGTGGATAGCTTTGGCAGGGGGGGGGGGGGTGGACGCGGGTGGGATTTGGGTTGGAGTACAGGAAGTGATGATATTTCAAGGCAGCCAGGGTTATTACAGTAGTTACAAAAGAGTCATAAGTTCTACGGTATCCCCCCCAACTTTCTGTAACGAAATCACCGGTTTTCAAACCAGCTCACGGCCGTGCCTCTTGAAATACGGTCGATAGTCGTTCGCCACCCCGACTTCATCGGTCGATAGCCCTTCGCCACCCCGACTTCATCGGTCGATAGTCCTTCGCGAACAAGAACATGTGTGAAGATATACTTTTCATAGCACCCTTCCTCGTATCGAGCGGCCGCGAAACGTTCGTTAAAAAATATATCGCTGGTTTTGGGTGGGGCTATCGTAGAATCACTCAAAAAGCAGTGCAATTTGTGTCATTTTTCGTGTTTGAAAGCTGCCGTTAGGAAGTGACTGATCGATCTCGAAAGGTGCCATACGATATCTCAGGTGTACCTGGTATGCCATTAATTGTGGTATGGGTCACCCCATGCCTCTGCTGCTGCTAACTGTGCTGTACCAGGTAAAAAAGCTTACTGCTGCTGAGGTAATTGTAAGGTGACCTCATTTTGTGCCAAGAATAAATGTCGCTCTACTGATGTACACGGTATGAAGCCCCATATATATGCCTTACATACCTTACATGCCTACTGTACTTCGGTATGTAGGTTAAAAGCATTGTTCGCCAGGACTACTACATATGATAACTCTACTACATCTGTAGACTTGACCTGTATATATATACGAAGCATCCTGTTGTAACGTTTTGCAAAGTGCGTTTACCTAACCTAACTTAATCTTATATACCTAACCCTAAAACACTACCAGGTATTGATAATGCCAGGTACTTTAACTACCTTTGGAACAAGCTCAAACAACTGCAACTCTTTATGACGCGTAACACCACTTTAAATGCTATCTGACAAAACCCAAATGAGATTACACGATCGATGCCATTGCCTTGGGTGAAGGGGCCCCATCGATCAGAAACGTTTTTGCCAAAATGAGGCACTGGTACTGCTGGCAGCTGTAGCCCTATCTTGGAACGCGTATCGTACTGGGTTCATATGAGTGTTAATAACTAGTGTTAATAGTTTGTATTATTAGTCTCTTCTATTAAAAATAGTTGAGGAGCCTGTATAAGAGTGTCAGTATAGCTGGCAATATATTCGGTAACATAGCCCGCAGAGTCAACGTCTATTGGCGACAAGAAGATTCTCTTAAACGGAATATTCTTAGTGAAGAAGATAACCCGCAAAATCTAGCTAGCTTATACAACAAGAGCGTTCTCGGTTGTAATGGAACGTTCCTCCTCTTGACAAGATAGATAGAAGTACGCGCGTTGAGCGCTCATCATGGGAATATAGAACATCTAGGAGGACGTTCCTTGTACGTTCCATAGGTAAAGGTCCAGAAGAGAGCACAGCAGCAATGCTGGGGGGAAGCGAACTCTGTGAGCCTCACCCCACCCCAAGCTCTCACTCCTCCTCCTTTCTTATCTCCTAGAGCTTCTCATAGCTCAACGCCAATAATAAGAAATCTACAAAGACGAACCGGTGCTGTCTCCAAGCGGAGCTGATACCCCTGCGTCCCTTTCCTCACACCTTCCGGCACCACGACGCTTCCACAATTGGCGTCGTCGGTAGGAGTTGCATCGTTTGACGGAGACGCGTGGTTTGGAGTCCCGTCCCGGAAGGTCTGTAGGGAGATCGAGAAAAAGCAGTTTGTCTTGTAAGGGGTGGTTGTCGGGGGGGTCGGAGGCGGCAGTCGGGCCTACCGCGAGGATCTTGAAAGGTCCGTTCCAGTTCAACAAGGGCTTCGTCTTCAGAACGGTTGCGTCCGTGCCCTTCTCAACACCCTGACGGATAGTGGAGGTGGAGTTGTAGACCCAGGCCCAGCCGCCAACGGAGAAAGGGGGGGAGGCGAGGAGGGCGGCCATGATGGGCGCGTTGCGGCGTTGTAGACGCGAGACGGTGAGTCGGCGGAGCTCGCGGACGAGGGAGTAGGCGCGTTGTTGCCGGTTGGTGGCAAGGTCGATGTAGACCAGGTGGTCGCGATCCAGGCTCTGGTGACCGCCGATGTTTTCGAGCTCAGCGCTGCTGCCATTTTCTGTGTTGGACGAATTATGTCGATCCACTCGCGTACCTCTTTGGCTACCCTGACTTTCTGTACGTTTGCTGGTATTGTTCCCGGCGCAAACAGGCCTCCCATGGCGCCACGTTGTTCGCTCGACGAATTGGTCTTAGCAGCCCCTTAGTTTTAGCGAGCCTTACGGCAACCTAGCCGCGTTCTGTTTGACTTACGTGCTATCTTCCATTTCCTTCGGGCCTTGGCCACACGACTATGTGTAATGCCTCCCGGTCATGCATACTTTTGAATTTGGGTGATGTTCCCTTGCGAGCTTTCGAGTAACCGACCCTGTACGGCAAATGACTCCCCGTTCGCCCCTCCCTGGGTCCCACATATATATATCGCTCCGGTAATATGTTTCTGTCTTGCCCTTTGTCTTCGCTTGGATTTCTGCCTTTCTCAGCTACCTTCGCTTAGTCTTGAGGTTTCCTTTTTCGTTTCCAGCTTTGGCTGCTCTTCTTGGGTTGCCCCAATGTGGGTTTTTTGTCTTCCTCTATCTTGTTATGGCCTTTCTTTCAGCGATCTGCTATATTAGTGAATGGCCCTATCCTTGGCGTTTAGGCCTCATTACGAGGTGTGGGGGAATCTATAGCCTCATGTCTTTGTTTCGAATAGCCGCATCTTCGACCTCCTTTCCCGGTCTTTTAGGATGAACTTTGTCGTCACCCTTCGACCGTCTTGAGGTCTGCATATACGACTATTCAGGGTGGGCTAATGTAATATAGTGTCAGTATAGCTGGCAATATATTCGGTAACACAGCCCACAGAGTCATAGTCTATTGGCCACAAGAATATTCTCTTAAACGGAATATTCTTGATGGAGAAGATAACCCGCAGAATCTAGCTAGCTTGTACAACAAGAGCGTTCTCGGTAATGGAACGTTCCTCCTCTTGACAAGATAGATAGAAGTAAGCGCGTTAAGCGCTCATGGGAATATAGAACATCTAGGAGAACGTTCCTCGTACGTTCCATAGGTAAAGGTCCAGAAGAGAGCACAGCAGCAATGCTGGGGGGAAGCGAACTCTGTGAGCCTCACCCCACCGTATGCTCTCACTCTCCTCCTCCTTTCCTGTCTCCTAGAGCTTCTCATAGCTCAACGCCAATAATAAGAAATCTACAAAGAAGAACCGGTGCTGTCTCCAAGCGGAGCTGATACCCCTGCGTCCCTTTCCTCACACCTCCCGGCACCACGACGCTTCCACAAGCTCCATCGATCATAACCGTTTTTGCCGAAAAGAGGTACTGCCGAACAGAGGTACTGGTACTGTTGCTGCACCCCTGTTTATTATGGTAGCACACCACGGCTGCAAAGTGCAAAGCATCTTAGGGGCTTCTTTGCTCACCAACAGGAATTAATTAGTTTACCCTTTTGGGACTCGACAGTGAGGACTCAACAGGACAAAACGAATGTCGTCGGTAAAAATGTCGATGGCAGGCAGCATAGCATCGCCGACACGAAGCAGACCGGGCTGCTCGGAGACGGATGCATCCGAACTGGAACTAATGTACCAGGTACCTGTAAGGAGAGGGGAGACATGCGAGCACAGCATCATGGTGAAACCGTCACGGCTGAAAACGCTTTGCTAATGATTGCTATAATAATTAACACATGCTTGACAACATCGCAATCGTTGATTTTTTTAGGTCGCGATACTGTACCTGGTACGAAGTATATGCTATACCTGGTATAAAAGGGGCCCCCACAGGGTAACGTCACAAAATACCTGGTATGGTATGGTATGGTATGGTACGGTATGGTACGGTATGGTAAGGTATGGTATAGTATGGTATGGTATGGTATGGTATGGTATGGTATGGTATGGTATGGTAGAGTATGGTATAGTATGGTATAGTATGGTATGGTATTGTATAGTATGGTATATCCAGGCCTTTTCACGGGTCTGGGCAATCCTCGCGGCTCCGGCCCGGTCCGTGTCGGATAATAAAACTGAGCGGAGCCGGCCCGAGCTGACCCGTGAGATTTCTAACACCCCCTGACCCGATCCGAATCGGCCCGTGAGATTTTGAAACCTCCAGGCCCGACCCAAAGAACAAGTCGTGGCCCGTGTAAAACCCTGAAATATACCATATGCCGAAATACCATATGCCGAAATATACCATATGCCGAAATATACCATGTGTCGAAATATACCATATACCGGTATGTATGGTATATAAGAGCATTCTACCCTTTAGCTCGCCAGTTTCCAGTTTCCGACGGTCGGCAGCGGGCGCTATTCAACACTTTCGACAAGGAAGCACACGTGGGCAGCAAGAGCTCGTATGCAAGGAAGAAGCACATGTGAGCAGCAAGAGCTCGTATGCCTAAACATCTTTTTGTTTGCTGGAAATATGTCGGCCGTGCGCCCTCGGCACCACAACCCTGTGTCCCAAATCCTGCCTCCGCGTTCGCTAATAATATTGTTTTAAGCATACACATTGCAAACACCCTGCGTTAAACCATCCCCCGTACAATAGTTTGAAATCTGTGTATATAGTCACAGCAAGAAATATTTATCAATTCCAACGAAAAAATGCAATTTGCGAAACAAAACGACAAGGCTGCACGGCACGCGCCAATATCCAGGCTACTGGCTAACCCCCCCCAACGCTCCCGTTCCTCCTCCTCCTGCGAGTCTCTGGATTTGTGTTTCGCCTGAATCGGTACCGCCCCGGTAAAATACCGTCGATCGCAGTGGCAAATTGCATGCCCAATGGCAACAAGAAAAAACTATTCTACTTCTGCTGCTTCTGCTGCTGCTGCTGCTGCTACTGCTACTGCTGCTGCTGCCGGCGACAGTTTGCTATCTTCCTCGCCAGCTGCCTCTGCTCTTGCTATTGTTAGCATCGCCATTGACCGCCTTGCAATACGACAAAAACAAGGGCTGTCCCAGCACGTCGGGCAGGTGGAGCCACCCTGCCGAAATCGAGAGGTCCCCCCACGCCCCTGCCGTCGACGTCTGAACGGAGCAGCTTCCTCCTGTCTTCGGCTGGACTTCAACCTTCAGGGGGAGGGTTAGGCCACAGGGTAGGAATGCCGTGTTTCAGGGGTGCGCTCTGGCACAGCAACGCTTTACTGCCATGAATCCACAGTCGAATCACACTAGAAACACACCAGAATCACACTAAAATAGCACTAGAATCACACTACAATCACACTAGAACCACACTAGATAGCTTTTGTCTTGACTGCCGTCAATAACAAAGGTGTGGTTTGCCGTGACTATCATCAACACGACGTGCCTTGTGCCTCGCCTTCATTAGCGCCAATAAGCTCAAGCAAGAAGATGGCCTTCGCCTTCATGGCCAACAGTCAAGTCAATAATAAGATCTGACTCGCTTCCATGGCCACCCATATGGTGAACAAGAAGATGTAAGTCGCTTTGACGGGCATCCATAACATTCACAACACTTGATAACAATACTAACAATACCAAGTACGTATGCGATTTGCTTTTTTGATAGTCATCAACAAGGTCAATAAGAAGGTGTGCTACGCTGTCATTTACCACCAGTAAGGTGAACAACATACACACTTCGCCTTGACTAGCAGCAGCAACGTCAACAACATACACACTTCGCCTTGACTAGCAGCAGCAACGTCAACAACATACACACTTCGCCTTGACTAGCAACAGCAACGTGCCGTACTGGAGAGTAAAAGCGATCAATACCACCAGCGAATCACACATACATCTGAACGGCAGCGGCCGGTGAAGGAAAGGGCGCACCGTCTTGTACACGGCCTCCTTAATTGACAACCTCAGCAGCACCTACCCCCAACCCTAGCCATAACTCACGTAGTAAAACCCTAGAGGGCGGTGAAGGAAGAGTTTGCCGCCATCTATACGGCCTCCTGAATTGAAAACCTCAACAGCACCTAACCCTAACCCCAAGTCACACATTTGAACCCGTGGGGGCGGCGAAGCAAAGGGTAAGCCGCCTTGTACACGGCCTCCTTAACGGAAAACCTCAACAGTATCTAATCCTGACTCACATCTTTGAAGCCCAGCGGTCGATGGAGGAAAGGGTGCGCCGCCTTGTACACAGCCTCTTTAATAGAAAACCTCAACAGCACCTCCTCCTCCGCCGTAACTCCGTGCACATCGCCCAGGCTGCCGCACTCCCTCGGTGTCAGCACCCGCCGTCGGAGGTCCGAACGCCTTCGCACCGCCGGCAGCTCAATATCAACACCTGAAAAATGAAAAAGGTGTTGCACCATATGGTGAAAAGGTGTTGCACCATATGGTGAAAAGGTGTTGCACCATCTGATGAAAGGTGCTGCAAATGTGTTGCAAAGGTTTTGCATGCTTTGTACGGCAAGGGTGCACTCGATTTCCATCAGGTTTCCTTGCAGCTGAGAAGCTATGCACTACTGCTATGCTACTGCTACTGCTATGCTGCATCACCAAAAAAACTGATTTTCAGAAAAAAATGAAAATGCACCCCGGTGAACAATAGTAGTAATGTATTGATACTAGTAATGTATTGATACTAGTAATGTATTGATAGCATTAATGTATTAATAGTATTAAGTAGTAATAGCATTATTGTAGTATTAGTATTAATGGATTAATAGTGTTAATGCATTAGTAGTATAATACTGGGAGGCCTTCCGTTGTGGGCGACCGCCACCCTCTGTTGCTGTGAGCGAAAGGTGCTGCCCTATCAAGGGCTCAGCAAAGACATCGGTTTTGGGCTCTGCTCAGGATCTTCTCGAAAGCAGCAACAAAATCCGCTCGTGAAAAGTCGCATATGAATACGAGATATTCAGCGAAATCTAAAAGTGTGCTTATACGGTGGGCCAGAGGAAGAGTAGTTACGACCTGGTATACTGTTGTTGTTGTAGTGTTGTACTGTTGTTGTACTGTTGTTGTAGTGCTGTTGTAGTGTTGTTGTATAAGAGTGTTGTTGTTGTATAAGAGTGTTGTTGTATTGTTGTAGTGTGGGAGCTCCCCGGGGATAAAGCTATCTTTCAACTGAAACACTAAAAACGCGCGACTTGAGTATCACGCCGCTTGCAAAGACGAGTATCGACCCTTAAACTGATCAAACTCAGCTGACTGACGGAGTTGAAACAATTCATAAAATACTATCAACGACCCCATGGTTTATTAATACTATTAATACTATAAATACTATAGTCTAGTCTAATAGGTAAAACGAACCAACACTGCTGTTGTAAAACACTAATGACTCGAAGGGTACGCCAGCTAGCGTTGGGCTGCGAAAGCAACTGAGTTAAATCGACACACGACGCGTATGAAAATACGCGGAAGTGTGGTGAGCTAAAGATTTATTTTTCCCCATCCGCCGGAGGATAAAAAAAAAAGAGAAAAAAAAACTAATAATGATCTCAACAGTTTTAATAGTATCCATAGTATGATTGGTATTAGGTTGGCGCCGAGTTCAGGAGCCCCGCCAGTAACAAAAACGGAAGGCCAAACAGCAGTAAACAGGGCTAAAAACAATACCCCTATTTTCGTACCTGGTACTCAGCATTCTTAGCATTCTTCCGAAAAATATTACCAGGTAAATGAATATGATACGCACCCGTAGCGTCGAATATTAGGCATGCAGCCCTATTTTTTATACTACTAGTAGTATACCGATATACCTGGTACCAGGTCCCAACCCGACCAGAAGGCTAAGCCCTAACCCTAACCCTAACCCTATGATACAGACTACCAGGGGGTGGCATCATCAGGATGTGCATTTGTGTGCATTAGTGTGCATTAAGTGTGCATACCAGAATAAAATATGAAATAAATACTTTCGGGTAGGGGTGCATGGCCTATCTTACACCAGGCCTATCTTACACCAGGTACACACCTTATTTCCACACCTTTCCACATTATTTTTATAACAATACGGAAGCGGGGGAACCGGCTTTCCCCTTGAGGGCTTGGTCTTGAAGCGAGTTGCCTCGAGCTCGGCGAGGGAAATGCCGTGGTCAAAAGTGCACGACACCACTGACTCCAGATCGGTGTCATAATATTATGTAATACAGCACTATTATATTATATTATATTATATTATATTATTGGCCTCCGTTTCCACCATCTCCCAAAACGTTGCGAATTATCCAGAAATCCCACATAAGTATACAGCGGGCCAAAATAAGAACCAACAACACACAACAGCTAGGTGCAGAATCCAGCGAGACCGTGTTCGATGGCAATAAAAGTCGCAACTTCGAAACCGTCATTCGAGAATATATTCTATATATGAACGAACGTCCCGAAACCTCTCGCAAGTGCAGCGGGTAAAACCAGAAAAAAAAATGTCACATACTGGCTGTTGAAGCTCCTCGTCGAACCTATCATGCTTATAATACTATAGATGCTATACATACGCTATACACATGATGCTATAGATGCTATAGATATGATACCGCCTACGGTTTAGTTGTGTGGAGTCAGAACTGCGAGCGGTCGTGGTGGAATGTATGCAACAGCCGCCGCTATGATACGAACAACGGAAGCATCGTAGCTTGTGGTCTAGACTTGTCAACTCCCACGCTTACGCACGACGTTTTACCTCGCCCCAAATAATAATCTATGCTGCGCAAGAACTAATATTGTACGATACACCTGGTACGTATTACTAACAACAACGACCAATTAGACTATACCGCCAAGAGGCACCCACAATTTCAACGGCAATCCAGCAGCTTGCGCGTGCCATTAGGATTTTTTTCTCGCCCATCCTTTCTATTGTCTTGGCACATTTTCTCTCTCCTTCTCCCTCGCTAGATGCCACACATATCCACTCAGATCCACTCATGTCCAAGGTCACCAAGCAGGCTCTTCTCCCCCCTACCCACTCTCACGGTACGCGCCTTCATTGTTTCGCGACAATATGTCAGCCCTTCTTTCTTTTTTCCTCGTCAAGCGTCGAATTGTGCTTACCGACGCAACAAAGCGCTCTCGGCAGTTAGTCAGTGTCTCTGAAAAATAAAAACCGCCATACCGAGATTCGAACCCCTGACTCTATCCAGCCTCAGTAGTGTTCCTGTCCGAG
This sequence comes from Undaria pinnatifida, assembly GCA_012845835.1. Lineage (NCBI taxonomy): Eukaryota > Phaeophyceae > Laminariales > Alariaceae > Undaria > Undaria pinnatifida. Next base: position 11,639,090 of record JABAKD010000030.1, read on the forward strand.
GTTAACCAAAACTATTAATATACCACCGGGACGACCGTATATCATGCCAGCTCTCACCCTCTTGCAGGGTTACGTGTAACTGTGAAACTAGATATTTTGCTGCTGGTGTCTACTCCTGCTTATACTGAGTGCCATATGTTCGAGTAATAAAGCGTAGACGGCAGCTCAGTGATGGTGTTTCAGTATGAGATCCGGGAACCTGAGTTAACCCCATATGCTGACAGTACTATGAGGCCAAATATTTAATACTTCGAAGTATTTCTGTTTTTAACGCCCCTAACTCAACCCCATGGCCTCAGCATCAAATCAAACATCAAATCAAACATCACTTCATCACTAAACCAAAAAAAAAATCGGTGAGGCCCATTCACTGCCCCAGCCTTACCTGGTTGAGTTTTCCGGTCCGATTCCGGCATTTTTCCTTTGGTCGCGAAATGATGGATCACGTAAACGATGAACAAAAAAATAGCCCCGTTTTTTATACTGAATACCATATGTTTGTATAATACAGAGAAGTCAGCTGTTGAAAAAAAAATTGAGAGTCGGACCGGACAAAACTCGTCTGCTCCTACGAGCTGGGCCAGCCAAAACCGTGTCAAACAGGAGATCGGCCACGCACCGCCCAATTCTACGCAGTGTGGGGATGAAAATAGGCACGGCGTTGTCCATGCACCAACCAAGACGACGTATCTTGCCGGCTTGTTTCATTCGTTTTCTTTTATCGAGAAATATATGAACGAAAATGCAACCCAAACAATCAGACACGCGACTGAAACTGAAAAAAAAATATCGCACCGGCATATCGTGAATACGGTGTTAACTTTCCAGATCGAAAATCGCAAAACGGAGCTGGGCATCGCGGTAAACACAATTCAATTGCTCGTTACACTATTCTATTATTACACCTGGACTGGGCATAGATTCCCGTGTTGGCCATATCTCGTGATGATCGACGATTTGGGCAATAAAACAGATGCCCACCCTCTCCTGGTATCCTCAGTGATGTACTTCAAGTATGTCTACAGCAGTTCTACAGTCTACAGTCGACAGCCACCGTCACCGTCACCTTAATCGAGAAGGAAAAATTTAGTGACGAAATTATGGTAAAATAAATGGTGCTTTTGAGTTTGCGCCGATGACTCGTCGAGTTCGAGTCAAACTATTATCACGTCATATTTTTTCATGTACTCGAACGTTTGTGACGAACAAAAATCAAACTAAAATTCGATCAAATAATCCTCCCCCGTGAACTTTGAAGGAAAAATTTGACCAAAAACGGCTGGGAAAATCCGATCTCGGCGAACGATTTGGACCGAACTTCTGCAAAAGTTCAATCGATCTCCAACAGCCCATCCATTGGTCTACATGTATGTACCGAGTGTTACCCCGACGGCCTGCAGGCGCAACGGCACAACAACCAGACGGCACGAGGGCGCAACCCACACATCAGCACACCGTAGACACTGCTTGCTGTGCTTGGCTGCGGCAGACATCAGGGCAGCTGGGGAAGCATGGCGTGTAGGCGGAACACCAGGGATCTGTGCTAGTGAGCCAGCGCTCCGGCGTGCTCTGTGATGACCTCGTTCTTGGTGGCGGTGGTGATGCTGCTGCTGTGATGTTCTCGTATTCGGTGCTGAGTTTTTCAACCACCGCCGCTACACCACAACGCTGTCGCCGAACCTTCTACCGCCACCGCCGCCGCGGCCCCTGCTGCTGCTTCTGTGCTGCGGCTGCTGTTGGTGTCTACTGCGTGATTCTAAAAATCAAAACCTGGTTGCTGACTGTGTTGGTGGTGGTGATCGTGGTGATCACCGAGCCAGGCCGAGCTGCTGTGCCGCAATTCATCTTGCTGGGCCATCGCCACCGCCACCTCCACCACCGCTGCTGCTGCTGTTGTTGCTGTTCTCACTCCTACGCGTGTTCCTAAAGTGGTCTGTGTTCGTTGCTGTGCTCAGGGACCGACGCCGTCCGTGGATTCTGTAAACAGGATCGCATGTTTGTGTTTTTTTTGTGTGTTCTTGCAAACACACGAATCCGTGTCGGCGTGAATGTTGCCCTTTTCATATTCGATGGAACTTTTCAATTGGAATTTTTCGGTTGAAGTTTTTTTCGCAAACACTCGACTGTTTTTTTTTCACATGTTTTCATGCGTCAGGGCCAGTGCTTCCAAATTCCACGTCCTAATTCGTAGTAGTTCACAAGACACGACTCCATGGTTGATTGTACGTTTTATGGCTGGCCCGGCTCGTACGAGAAGCAGGTACCAGGACTACCTACTATTCTACTAGTATACTCCTAGAACCCAGACTGCTGTTGTTTCGACAGCAGTATATGAATCTTAAATGCTTTGTGCTTTTTAGAGTTTTACTAATAATACTACCATCTCCCTCAACCTTTGTTCATCTTAAGCTACTTTGTGCTTTAGCTTTTTACAGTTCCGTAATGCTATTAAATAATACCATTTCCCTCAACCTTTGTATTACACTTGGTACACTTTTCGTCTTCACATTTTCTCTTCCGAAAATAATCCTACACAGCCTGATAATAAGGAGTACTATTAATATTATATACGGTAAGTATGTATTAATAACACATGACGAGTAGCAACAGCGGACGCATTTGTAACATGGCAACACAGCAGTAACACCGATTTCAAAAAATAAGAAGAGCGGCCATTTTCATTAGGTCGTTGCGGCGTTATTCGAGCCTTAAAAGACCGGTACTGCCGACGAGAAACCCTATTTGCAGGACGGGCCTGCAACGAATTTTTGCAGGACGTGCCTCTGATTGGCCACCTGCCGCTTTTTATTGCCCGCGTTTTTTTTTTGGCGAACGCCTGCCGAACGCGCAGCGAAGCCGCGCGAGGGCACTTTTAGCCCCACGTACCGGTCAAACGGTCAGGGGTCGGGTTGGGGTTGGGGTTAGGGTTAGGGTTAGGGTTGGGGTTGGGTGGGGTCTGTGCAGGTACCTGGGACAAAAGTGTGCCAAAACGTCCTGCAAGAATTCGTTGCAGGCCCGTCCTGCAAATAGGGGCTCCCACTGCCGACACTCCTGTTACTGCAGGACGAGAGTTTTTCTGCCGTGTTTCGGCACCGGACATACGAGTATACCGTACTACGATGCTACGATGCTACGATGCTACGATGGTACTATTAGTACGACAAATTGCATGCAGCATTGGGTCCTCCCTCCCAGTGAGAGTTCGAGTCAGCTCATACGCAATGCCTGGTACGACACCAAATACAGTGGTACAGCAGTAGTATTACACCAAAGAATCATGATCTTGGGTTTTGCAGCCGAACCAAACTAGCAATAGAATAGAATCGTATCGATTAGAGTAGTTGCTATGGCTCAACATTTCTAGGTGAATTTGTGACGTGTGACGTGTGACGTGTGACGTGTGATGTGTGACGTGTGACGTGTGACGTGTGATGTGTGACGTGTGACGTGTTACGTATCACGTGCAGACCTCTTCGCTGTTGTGCAAAAACAATAAAAACACAAGTACTCCGAAGTACTCCGGAGTATGTCACAAGCGGCCCCCGGCCGCGTGACGGTGGCATCTCAAACTCCCCACCTGCGTCTTACGAAAACCCTCGATATGTCTTATGAATCAGGCCAACCCGGACTCTGATAGCCCCGATCCCCTTTTCTGCGGGGCTATCTACCTCTCACAGCCCCCCCAACAATTGCACCGACTTGTTGCAACCTGACTCCCCCCCCCTTGAGCGACAGGGCGGGCGGGTGGGAAAGGCGATCAATTCTAGTGGGCACACTACTTGACTCCTTTCAATTCTACAGTGCAACGCGCTCTCGCTCCCCTGTGCCCCAGGCGACCGTCCCTGGGAAGCGCGACAGCTCTTCTGTCGCTGCTCACTGGCTATCCTATTTTTTCGTCTCTCGAAGCGATCGACAAAATTTCGTCTGTTGAATCAGAATCCCTTCCACGCCTCCACAAAGACCACTTTCCTACACAAAAATTACATTTGTCGAAGCGCGTCGCCTGGCGATGTTCTGCTCTGTTTATTTCCACACCACATTACCGGTATGCATATATACGAGGCGCAACAGATGTGCGTATGTACAACCGCACAAACTGGCCTCGTACGACATGTTTCTCTTGTTTGTTTTTTGATCGTCACTTTTCGACCAGCTCAAATCGTAAGAGGTTCAACCCCAGCGAGCTTCTGGACAAGCAAGCCGTGGTCACAGATGTCTGCCCTTCTCCCCCCCGGTACGTGCCGTCATTTTTATGGCGCATAGGGTTCAGCATTCCCATTTTTCAGCTTTTTATGCTCGCCGATTTACGTCGAACTTTGCTGACGCACGACATGATATACATGATACATGAATGCAACAAAAACGTTCAAAACAAAACGATCATCGCATAGACTGCAACAGCAGTATAGTACCACGTCTACAGAAAAGAGTTGCAGACAATCGTATCATATGATAGTGCATACCTAAGTGTCCTTCGCAGCCAGATTGTACGAGAGCCACAGCCATGTGGTGCTTGTGGCTGATTGAGGCAGATACCCCCTTGGGTAAGACTGGAGCGCCATCCTTGTCGTGCAGGATGGCTGATGTCGCGGCTGCTGCTGCCTCCGACATGCCCTCAAGCGCCCGTCGAATAGCCAACCTTCCCCCAAGGAAACCCAGCTGTGAAACACAGGTTTAGGCACGGAATAAATGTTAGCTGCGGCAGGCACTGACTTTTGCCGGGGATGGTTTGCGGTGATTTGGGGTTAACGTCGGCCAACTGTGACAATAATAACACTATTAATAAGTGTACGCCCATGATAATTGCGGTGCGCTCAGTCGCGGGGACTACGCTGGTGCTAATGACGTACCTTTATACCAGGTATACCAGTATACCAGGTTTACACGTTTACAGCGCTCCATGTGGTTTTACTATGTTGATGGTGCTCGCGGTGGTGTTCGTTTCGCTTGTGGTTGTTTTGTTTTACTACTCAATCAGACTGAATTATACTCGTAGGCACACCAGTACACCCGTACACCTTGAAGCACAAGAACAGTCGCGACACACCACAAAGGGTATGATAAGGGTTTGCTCGAAAGCATCAAGCACAAAGCACATTGATCACTAATCAGTATCAGGTGATCATTGACGCTGGATGCGGAGCAGGACTTCTCGCGAAAATGTTGATTGCTGCGTTTACACCAACCCTAACCCTGTAGGAGTTTGTAGAGGCGACCAAGGGCCGCCTGGAGCACGAATGTGCTGACTGCTGTACCAGCTTCCTATTAATATCAAAAGCGCTTGTACAAATATTAGTAGTGCTGCACCGGTACTAGTCTAGTACTATTACTAGTCTAGTCTAGTCTAGTCTAGTAGTCTAGTACTATTACTATTACTAGTACTATTACTATTATTAGTGTGGGACTGGCCTCGGATGTTGTATGTCTAAATAAGGGGCGCGATCGTCTTTTGCTACACTGCTGCTGTACGAAAAAGGTCTACGAATAGGATATGTTGAATGTAGCTACTATCAACCAATATAGTGTGGTATTCGGGGTATTACGGGATGTACGGTAGTCCAGGACTAATATGTGGAAAGTCTGTTGGCTATAGCGAACGGGACATTGCGGGGTATCTGCCATAGTGAGATTTGTTACATTGTGGCCAGTTGATGGACAGTGTATTTGTGGTTTGGGCAGGTACGGGGGATCAAGGCTCGTGGGCAAGCGTAGTGGGGAGGAGCTTGTGCCCCCCTCCATCCCACTCTTCTCTACACCCACCTCTCCCCGTCTTCTCTCCGTTTCCGCTTGGGTACTGCTGTAATATTCAAGATACAAAACACCTTCTTATTTCATCTCGGGCATACTGCAGAGGGCAGAACTTTGTCGAAGCACACAGCTCGGGGCTGTTGTTGCTACTCCGTGTCCTGAACATCACTGTCATTGCATACGTTAACGAAAAGTGCGAACTTGACGGTGGTTGATCTGAGATGGAGGACCACGAGACCATAGAAGATTTGAAGGAGCAGCTCGCTTCGCAGGCAAGGCTCTTCGAGGAAAGGCTGTCGGCGATCGAGGCGAGTCGGGAGAACACTGGCGAACAGCAAGCGGCACCCACCGGTGGAGATCAGCCCTCATCAGGTGTTGAAAGTGCTGGGACTAGTGAGCAGGCAGGGTTTGCTTCTAGTCGTAGATTTGGAGTCGCCACCGATAGTCTGCTGCAAACTATTGGATGATGTAGATATTTCAGAGGGTAGCAGCCTATCCAGTGGACCTAGGGAGACCAGCAGCATCACATCGGCTGTTCCCAATTTCAACCGTAGTGGTGTGGAATACCCTCTGTGGAAGCGACGTTTTGAAGGCTATGCAATCACTAGCGGTTGCATGCAAGCCTTTACGACTGTGGCTGATATGGTAGGTGATCCATGTGTGACGTCCCGTTTTTTGCTAGACCAAGGATTTACTGAAAATAGCGTAAAGACGTCTCGATTAGCTTGGACTTGCATAACGGACGGTATTACCGACCGCGAGTTGTTGAGCAGGGTGTTCGACACTAATTCTCCTAGTGTAGCTTGGCGTATGCTCAATGACTGGTTCTTGCCGAAGACACTGGCTTAGAAGTCTAAGTCAAAACGACAGTTCAACTATCTGGTCATCGAGAAGAAGGAAGAACCGATGAGATCAATATGGTCCGCTCCTCGAATTCGCAGTCGTCAGTGAGAAATTCTACGGTTTTGAGGTTCACATCCTCTATAGGTGAGTGCACTCCCAGGGATCCCAAAACGCCGACAATCTTGGTTTTTTTTCGCGCGTGTAGACAAGATTGTCGGCGTTTTGGGATCCCTGGGGGTGCACTTACTTACAGAGGATGTGAACATCAAAATCGTAGAAGTTCTCACTGACGACTGCGAATTCGATCAGCGTACCATATTGTACAGAGATAACATCACCCGGGCTGAGATGGAGGCTATAGTCAGGCAAAGACACACAATCATGTCAAGAGGTGCGAGCACCAAAGTTCGATATGTAGGACAAGCCCTAATTGCGAACAAGCCTGGCCGCCGAAATCGTAAGCAGGAAGGTAGTGGAAAGGGTGGCCGAGCTGGTAAGGGTGTTTGCGATTATGTTGTTGCAGCAAAGAACGACAACAGCAGCAGTAAGAAGGATGGGAAGTACGGCGACATGCGGAACAAGTGTCACCGATGCTTGGAGCCAGGCCATCGGTGGTTCAACTGCACCGCGCACGTCATCCCTGCCGCGAAGAAGTCGCAAAGCGGCTCTGGTGAGGTTATAGGGTGTTTGGCGATTGGTATGCTTGGTAAGAGAGATGCGGTAGGAGAGCGCGAGCAGGGTACGGACGGCACAGAGAAATGGATAGCTGATAGTGTTGCGACCTTTCACATGACTAGATCAGCTGACTTCCTCCGTGACGTGCAGCCTTCCGAGGACAAGGTTAAGATTGGCAATGACACCCCTGGTAGACGGTAGACGTTAAGGGTTAGGGGTCGCTGACTGTAACAGTAGTGTTCCTTAACAGTAGTGTTCCCGAACAAGGCAGAAGGTGTCACTGTAAGGCTAGACAAAGTGGCATACGTACCTAGCTTGGCTTTCAACCTTTTTTCTTGAATGGCTGCGCACACACGAGGAGTAGGTTTCGCAAGTGACGATAAGGATATAAGCGTGACCCTAGCGGATGTGCGTCTTGAGTTTTCGAGTGATGGATCTGGATACTGTAACTATGGTAGAAGGATTGATCCCGATGACGACTACATCCCCTTTCCCCTGTTCGTTCCCGAACCTATCGAGAACGTCGTGCAACCTGCTCACCCCATATCCTTGGAGTTTCCTATTGAAGTTTTCTATTGAAGCCCCCCGTAGTGCTAACTCGTGTGAGATTGAATGGCGCAGTAGTTTGACCTTCTTGCACGAGAGCCCCATGCAACCTGCCCATACTATTCCCCCGGCGTGCCCTGTGATAGCCCCCGGCAGCGCTAACTTGCATGATACTACTGTAGATATCAACGTCTTCCACTGCGTACACGGCCATGCAAACGAGTTTTCGTTGAGAAAGACTGTAAAATCCCTTGGAGTAGAGCTACTCGGTAGGTTAAGACCGTGCACTGGGTATTCCATGGCCAAGGGGTATCGTAAGCCGATCGCCAACAGTACGAAATCACGCGCCACAAAGAAGCTAGAAAGAGTTTTCGTGGATCTCAGTGGCCCTAAGAGCATTCCTTCGTTGCTTGGTAAGAAATACGTCATGATAGTGAAGGACGACTTTACCCGGTCCGCATGGGTATACTTTCTCGAGCGTAAGTCCGATGCTGCTGACGCCTTCAGGAAGTTTTTGGCGGACGTGCGTGGGGATGCTTTGTCGTCGGAAATAGAGAGGGCAAGGTCTGACAACGAAGGAGAGTTCTTTGGGGGGGAGTTCGGGGACGTGTGCAGGCAGTATTGCGTAAAACAGGAATTCACCAACGCAAAGAGTCCGGAGCTAAACGGCGTTGCCGAGAGAGCTCTGGGTATCATTCAAAACGCGGCACTTGCCGCGCGCATCCAAGCCCCCATCCTCTTTCCTCACGTCGAATTGTCACCGTCGGAGACCCTCTGGGCCGAGGCAGTACACTGGGCGTGCAAAGCCTTGAACCGCACCGCGACCACGTCCAACCCGGGCAGAAAGTCGCCGTACGAGATAAAGCATGATAAGGCAGAACCCGCATCACCGCACCCGTTTCCTCGTCCGGGATATTGCCGCTGGAATCGTCCGTCGAAGTCGTTCCCCAGGTGTGAGAGTAGCTTCTACCTCGGGCCGGGCATGGACCACCCTCGTGACTCATTGCGGATGCTGACGCGGGCGAACAAGGTGGTGGAAACAAAGGACGTCACCTCGGAGGCACCACCGGTCATGGAGTTGCCGCCGGTGCAACTGCTGCAACTGGCATCGCCGGAGCTGGCAGGGGTGCCGGAGCTGGAAGGGACGTCAGAACAGGGAGGGGCATCGGAGCTGGGAGAAACGGCAGAGCCGGGAGGGCTAGATGATTTCGATTCTGGCCCAGCGACTCGATTGTCCATGCTGAGGAGAGGACTCCCCCATCAACTTCGAGTGGCTTCTCCGGCGGGGAGTGTAGGCAATGGTGGTCAAGGTGAGCGGGGTTCTGTTGACGGTGATAATCTGCCGGCCCCCGACGCTACAACTGCCTCGTCAGGTGATTATTTGTCGTCGGTAAGCAGTGAATCGTCTGTCGACGGGGAAAACCCGGACGAGGCGACATCATCAGACGAGAATGGTCCGGCTACTACGATGGCGCAGACTGCGGCGCGCCAACTTGAGTCGCACCTGGTTGGACCTGGAGATGGAGAGCAGCTGGGACGGACTAGAGCGCAGACGCGAGCGCTCAATCAAGATGCAGCAGGCCTGGCACGTGAGCGAGGACGAGACCGTGGTGGATGTCCCGTTCCGCGAGATCGTGGGGAGACTGATGTGAATCGCGAACCAGACGAGGCCCGATATCGCGAATGCAGTTCGGGCAGTCGCCCGGTTTCTCATGATCCCAAGCCGATTCACTAGAAGGGGGCACAGAAGACCTCGAGTATCTGAATGACACGGCGGATTTACGCTCAACTTTCAGGAGGGATAGTGACTTGGAGTCGGTGCAGATGGAGTTTGATTTAGAGACGTACGTAGACGCGGACCACGCCCACAAGGCGGAGGACAGGCGTTCCGTTTCTGGTGTAGCTGTTTGCTGCGGGGGTACGCTAGTGTCTTGGTTCTCTAGGACACACAGAAGTGTGTCACTCTATCTACCACTGAGGCAGAGTACGTAGCAATGGCAGATGGGGTTAAGGAGGCCCTATATGTGAGGGGTATACTGGCATTTCTGATGCCCAGTCTGGAGCCGATGAGCATTAGCGTGTACAAAGACAACAAGGGGGCGATAGACTTAGCTAAAAAACCCTTGAGCTCGTCCAATAGTAAGCACATTGACGTACGGTACCATTCCTCAGGGAGCTGGCTGCCAGTGGTGACATCTCAGTGCAGTATCTTCGAACGGAAGATCAGCATGCGGATATCCTGACGAAAGCTGTTGGTAGGGAGAGTTTCGAAAGACACCGCGATTTCCTTTTGGGCAGGAGTTAGGATTCAATATTTTCCTGGACTTTCTAATGGATCCCGTTATTGGAGGTAGGCTTTAATGGTAGGCGGTTCGATCTACGTTTTCCCGATACCCACCGTGATAATGCCTAGTCTTGTTAGTTGATACACCTAGGGAGGGCGTTGAATGTAGCTACTATCAACCAATATAGTGTGGTACTCGGGGTATTACGGGATGTACGGTAGCCCAGGAATAATATGTGGAAAGTCTGTTGGCTATAGCGAACGGGACATTGCGGGGTATCTGCCATAGTGAGAATTGTTACATTGTGGCCAGTTGATGGACAGTGTATTTGTGGTTTGGGGAGGTACGGGGGATCATGGCTCGTGGGCGAGCGTGGTGGGGAGCAGCTTGTGCCCCCCTCCATCCCACTCTTCTCTACGCCCACCTCTCCCCGTCTTCTCTCCGTTTTCGCTTGGGTACTGCTGTAATATTCAAGACATGAACACTTTCATACTGCAGAGGGCAGTACTTTGTCTAAGCACACAGCTCGGGGCTGTTGTTGCTACTCCGTCTCCTGAACATCACTGTCATTGAATAGGATACGGGAATACATTCCGTAGCTGCTAATGTACGATACATAGGTCATATGCATGTATGCTATGATGACAGGTACTGCTTTACCTGGTATGATAGGTACGAACGATGCTCCATGAACGATGCTCCATGAACGATGCTAGACGGACGATGCTCGATGAACGATGCTCCATGAACGATGCTCCATGAACGATGCTCGACTACCGAACAGCAACAGATGCACATGCCGTGTACGTAAGAAACAAATGCCGTTCGCAGCCACAAAAGAACATTTCGCACTCCAACCACCATGTGTCATGAAAATATTCTTAGGACGTCAGCCGTGAGTTCGACGAATTTCGGGTCAATACTCATTTTTGCAAGCTGCGTTGTTGGTACTTGTAATATGCTATATGGTGAGTTTTTTCTTAATGGGAGGGGTCTTATTCTTTTGTTTAATATAAATCTATATATCTTAGTTCGCTCATCACATATGCACATCCTTACGTCTGCGGATATCTCCCGCCTCTGACCGCCTTTCCGCGCGGTTTCTTCGCTGAGGCGTGCCCCCGCCTCGCCTGCAACTACCGGCTCAGCTGATCCGCCCGCTCGGCGCCGTAGCGCGCGCGCGAGGCCTCGACGTCCAGATCTACGACGATATCTCCGAAAAATCGTGCCCTGTGAGACGTTTGGTGCGTAGTCTGCACACAGGGCTAATGTCTTCGCCTTATTTCTTCGGTACGTGTTCTCTGACCCACCGACACACGGGGGGGGGTCGACTACCTGGCCGGCGTCGCCATTGTAAAGGCCACTAAGCGAGGTTTGTGCTAGGATCTGGGGAAGAAAAGTTCGTAATCCCCGAGAACACATGCCACCCAGGCGTAGTGGAGAACTGCGAAGTCTACAGCAGCACGTATACATGTACATGATGTACAGCAGTAGCTGAAGCTATGATGAGCCTGCAGCATCACGAAGCTACAAATGGTATATGCACAGCAGCATCACGAAGCTACAAATGGTATATGCACAGCAGAATCACGAAGCTACAAATGGTATATGCACAGCAGCAGCTAGGCGTCGTGGAGAACTGCGAACTCTCAATATTTTTGAACCCCCGGTAGTCTACAGCAGCACGTATAAATCAGCAGCACGTACATGTACATGATGTACAGCAGTAGCTGAACAGTGAAGCTATGATGATATGAATTAACAAACTTCGTCTAACTCTTGGCATTACTTCTTACCCTCTTAATATTTACTATCCTGCGCTGCGACCGGCGGCCGTCCAGGCCGCCGGCGTAGCCCCTTGTATATATGTATATATTGTTTTTCTCCACTATAATGGTTGGTGTTGATATTTTTACTTTAGGTGGGGAATTTTGAGCTAGGTCAAACATCACATCTACTTCATAAAATTATTACTGTAGTTTCCAGTATACTGCTCGATCATATATGTATAGCAGGTGGATTATTTTGTTTTTTCTCCGCTTTAATATCGGGAGGAGTACGAATACAGCGTATCACTAGTTTTCTAATATGTTAACAGTAATACGGCATTCGAGAATAAAATTCAGCTACTTGAACCCTAAAAAAAAAAAAAAAAAAAAAAGAGTGTGGAACTTGAACCCACGGTTCCAAAATGATACGCTGTCACTCTAAGACCTATGACAATGGAAAAACGATGGTTTGGCCAAAAAGTTTGCAACCTTTTTTTGTGGGTTATCTGCTGAAAGATTCCAGGTAACGTCGCTATGGGGACACTATGACCGGAATGTTTTTTTTTCTGGCTCTTTTCTGGGTCATGCGGTCCAACAGGTCAATTTGTCTATTTTTCATCAAGGCTTGATCAACACAGCCCACCAAACACCATTGACCTTCCATCTCGAGATAGAGACAACCCATGGCCACTCCTCTTCGTCCCGGACAAGGCCACATGAGTGTAGGTGACAGCGCTGAGGAGTTCATCTCGATCCATGCCCAAGGGCGTGATATATTGCTTGTGTTGTCCTGTGGTCTTCCGTCACATCCTCTCAAAACTCCGTTTTTCGCCCGTTGGGAGACGATAGAGGTTTTGTCTCAGTTTTCTTCACACCAGCCGCCAAAAGTGTTTTCAACATAAGCCTGATCGGCGCCCGCCAATAATCACCGGCTATAGAGTGAGCGCCGTACACCCAAGCGGGGGTCGGAGCCCCTAACGAACTCGCCACGTTCAGAGTTCACGACGCTGTCGTTGATTTCGTCGAACGAAGTGTGTGGAGAACATGAAATTGCGCCGCGTCTAATCCAAGATCTGCTTGAGACTTTCTCAGGCCGATGTTTGCCAAGATTGCAGCGAGAAATCGTTTTTTTCCGGAATTCTGGAAAGTTTCAAAAAATGATTCTACCAAAATTGGGTCCATAGGCGACCGATCAGGCAAAGTTTGGCTAGGATCTTCAGGAATTTCAAACTTTTGGCCTTTCATTGTCAGGGCCCACATAAACGAAGAGCACGGACAATCGTAATTCGATTTTTTCATTTTGATTTCATGAAAAATACACGAAAAATTCAACTTTGCTCCATATCAAGGAACGGCGCAGTGCGTTCTAAAACTAAAAAAACGCAAAATGGTCAACGAACACCCGTGGGCAACGACCGAGGCGAGCGATGGCTCGCGTCCTCCCCGGAGCGCCGCGGCTAGCGGCAGATTGTTTTGGCCTGCAGCGGCTCGGAGGCTATGGCTCTAGGCGTCTCTGGATGGGCTGGCGCCACCCCGCCGCCCGACACGGGCAGCAGCGACGGGGATATAGCTGTCAAACTTCTGAGCGAAGCCGTCATGTGGTAGTTGGTCGTGTAACTTTCGAGGTGCAGGCCGACGAAAAACTGGGTTTGCGACGGTCTCGATTGTTTTTGAAGCGTCACAGGCGGTCTACGCTGTGCTAAGAACCTTCGGAGGCCGCGGTGCGGCTGCTCCGGTGATCTTACCTCTCGCAATGGTGGCTTCTCGCCTCTCAAACAGCCGACGACATGACACCAATTCGCGTGGCCGGCTTCGGTTACATAGAGGCTTCCCCAAAACGTGCCAGAGCCCCTAAGGGGGTGTGTGGCGTCGACCTTACTCGTGCGCTGAACTAGCACTCAGATATGGCCGGGCCGGCGGTGACAAGCAGCGACAAGGCAAAAAAGTTCCTCGCGGAATTTTTTAACAAAGCAGCCTTGCCTGCGGACGCAGTGTCGCATCACTGCCGCGGAAAGCGTGGGGCGCGCATCGAACAGAGAAGATAGGATCGAACCCACGTGAGTAAGCACCAAAGTCGGGAAGGAGATGGACGCGGCGTGTCGGGACTGCTGCTCCCTTCACGTTGGCACTTAGGCAAGAACCGGGCTGGGCGAAGGGAGACGGAGAGGGGCAAATACTCTGTCTGGGAAAAATGGAGGGTGGAATGGAGGAAATCGGAGGCTCGGAAAAAGAGGAGGAGATGCAGGAGGATTTGAAGAGCTGCTCACAAAATTCGCACAGATGCAAGGGCTAGGTCGAGAGCAGGGGAACTCGTCGTGGGTACGTACAACGTTCGCACACTTGCTTTTAAGGGCACGAACGGCATAGGCCACGCCGAGGTGATGCTGAAGACTTGCGAGGACGCAGGTTGTGATGTCATAGGATAGCAGGTGATGCGCAATGGACAAAGTGCTTTTACGGCGGCGGGGTTTGTTGTGTTTTGCTCAGGAGCAGACGGAGGAAAGTACGAAAAGAAGGGGAACCACGGGGTAGGCTTAGCTCTTAGAGAGTCTGTCGTGGCAGGGATGGATAAGGGCGACGTCGCGGTTGAGTGCATCAGTGCTAGATTGATGAAGGTTCGCATCCAACTCAAGGGGAAATCTAACTGTGTGTCTTTCATTGTAGGCTATGCTCCCACTCTTGACAAGAGCACCAGCGAAAAGGATTACTTTTGGAGTTCACCTGACGAAGTGGTCAAGGAGGTACTCAGTAGGGACCACCTCCTTGTCCTGATGGACACAAATGCTCGTACAGGCATGAGAGGGATCGGATGAACCGACAGCAAGGTATTGGGTGCATACGGACGTGACGAGCTGAGCGACAACTGAGAGCGACTATTGACTCACGCAACTGATAACAAACTCGCCCTCCTCAACACGTACTATGCTACACCTGCTCGTGGTACATCGTACACATTTCAGAGCCCTAACCGAGGAAAGGCCTAGTACAGGCTTGACTACATACTGACACGGCAAGTGGATAGACGATTGGTACGTAACGTCACTGTGCGGACCCCACCCAGGGAGAACGCTGAGTCGGGCCATAACCTCGTAATCGGAAACATTCGCCTTTTGGGCCGCATCGCACCAAATCGTCCAAAGAGAGTTATCAATAACCGGCGAGCTATTGATCTACCAAGATTAATGGCGGACCTGCATCTCCGGGTGAATTTGCAAAACGCGATAGCAGCCAAGCTTGCCTCTCCGACACCCGGTACTAATGCCGGAAGCGTTGATGACATGGCCTCATTACTGACCGAGACGCTACTGTCAAATGCGGCCGACATAGCGCCCCGCATTCGGCGCAAACAAGTACCGAGGGGCTGGTGTGCGACCGAGGCGACGAAAGCGAAGTTGAACGCACGATGGCAGGATAGGGAAGACGCGAGGAAACGGGTCCGTTCTGCTCCAAACGATCGTGGTCTACGGTAAGCCTTGAAGGCGACCACCAAACAGCTGAAACGCACGCGGGCGGAAGCTGTTCAGAGATTCTTCGAAGATCACGTTAGCCAACCCGAAGGGCGTATCCGAGAACGTGATCAATTTGCCTTCTACAAACACCTCAAGGGGATGGATGTGGAAGGGAAGAGGATGTTTAACTCGCAGTACATCAAAGACGAGGAAGGTCGATTGCTGCGGGATAATGCCCTCATCCGCGAGCGGTGGATGAGGTGGTTTCACAAACTGCTTAACATCAAGTCGCCGACCCTTGATCCGAGCATTGTGGACGAGCTTAAGCAGTGGCCCCCATGCAGACCACTGGACGATGTCCCGTCTAGGTACGAAGTAGAGGGGCCGATGCGTGCGTTGGCGAACCGAAAGGCGGTAAAGCCCGATGGTCTAGCGGCCGAGCTCTTGAAGGTTTTGGCCGACGAAGGAGAAAACACCCTCGGAAAGTTCACGATATCATCATCGCTGTGTGGAGGGGAGGTGGCGTACCGCAACAATGGAAAGATGCAACGATTAAGGTGCTTCACAAGAAGAAAGATCGGACTGAGTGTGGCAATTATCGTGGCATCTCCCTCGTGGCTCACGCCGGCAAAGTACTCCTCAAAGTCATCGCGGGTCGCCTGAGTGACTATTGCGAACGCGAGAACATTCTGCGCGAGGAACAGTGTGGGTTCAGACCCCAACGCTCGACGGTTGACATGATGTTCGTAGTACGACGACTGCTGGAACTGGTGCGGAAGGACACCCCTTTGTACTTGTGCTTTATCGACCTCACCAAAGCATACGACTCCGTCGACCGAACCCTTCTGTGGGATGTCCTTGCTCGTTTTGGCGTGCCACCGAGAATGCTCGCCGTCATCCGCCAATTCCAGGACGGTATGCAAGCATGCGTGCGGTTGGATGATGGAGAGTGCTCGGATAAGTTCGACGTGGGGCAAGGTCTCAGGCAAGGATGCGTGCTCGCGCCACTGCTGTTCAACATGTTTTTCACGGCGGTACTACGTGTGGCCGAGGAACGCTTCCTCGCTGATGCAGCCATTACGGACAACATGGTGCAGCTTCAACGAAAGGAAGAAGGCGAGAAGAAGGGCACTCCACGCACAGGCAAAGTTGACGGGCGGAGGGGGGAGGCGGGGGATGAGATGCAGATATTGTGGGGTATGCTGTACGCGGACGATGTGGGCATCGTATCGCGATCATCAGAAGGGCTGGAGAGGATGATGACGGTGATCGTGACTGCGTGCTCGTCGTTCGGGCTTACGGTATCCGAGGCAAAAACAGAGATAATGTACCTGGAAATCAAAGGCGGGGTGGAGGTGTCCTTCACAATTTATGCAGCCGGCCAGGTATACAAACAAACAATCGAGTTTGTGTACTTGGGCGGGGCTATCACGGCAGAGAGAGACCTTAGCATTGAAATAACGCGGCGTCTTCAGAGGGCCTGGGCGTGCTTCCCGCGGTACAAGATGGAAATCTATGATCGCCCGGGTGTGCGCATACGGTTGAAGGTGCGGTTGCTGAAAGCTGAGGTGGTCGAGACACTTCTTTACGGTTGCATGACGTGGAGCCCGAACAAGCCTGACTATGACAGGCTACGACCGGTTCACCACTCCATGCTCCTCCGATGCCTTGGATGTCAAAAACGGAAGCGCGACGACCACACCCTATCGTGCGCCGACGCGCTTGCCAAGACAGCTTCCGAGAGCATGGAGGCGATAGCGCGCAAACGGATATTGTTTGCGGGATTCGTAGCACGTATGGGGGAGGAGCGTCTGCGACAGAGGGTGATGTTTGGGGAGCTTGTTGGGGGTAAGGGCTACTCAGGGGGGCAGAGAAAGACTGGATGGATAATCTGAAGGAGGATATGTCGGTCCTTGGAATGAAATTCGAAGGGTAGCGAAAGGCTGCTCAGAAGGCTGGCAGATGGTTTCGACGAGTAGAGGATGGAGCCGAGTTGTTCATGCGGAATTGGCATGAAACGGAGAGACGCAAAGCTGCAGAGCGACGCGCAAAGGCTGCGGCAGCGCCATCCACCGTCGGCATCTCTAAGCGGCCGGGAGGAGGGGGAAGGGGGGGGGGGGGGGGGTCGTGCCCAAGAGACTGAAGTCTGGGTTTGGCCATCATCGTCTTGAAAGCTGTGGGCCTTCCAATGGCCGTCACAAGATAGCGTAAGACCGCCCTGACTTCTTCGCCATATTGCGTTTTCTCCCCAGTGCCATTGATGATGCACTTGATACCCTCTATGAGCCCAATGCCGTCTTCAGTTAGTTCCTAGGGTCTGCTAGTATGACATTTTTTTTCTCTTTTCCTTTCCTTGCTTCCTCTTCTTTTCTTGTCTGTTTTTGCTCTTCTTGTCTTTTCCTCTTTTCTCTTCTTTTCTTTTCTTTCCTTTTCTTTTTCGTTTTTTTTTTCTTTTGTTTTGTTCGCTTTCTCCTCTTCTCTTTCCTTCCCTTCATCTTCTTATCTTGTCTTTGTTCCTTTTTCCAATTGACTTGCGTCTGCAATGTGTATGCGTAGTGATATTTCAATTTGGCAAGTTCCTCGTTAATTCGGGCCCTCACCGGTCTGACATTTTATAAAGATATTTTCAGGACGTCAGCCGTGAGTTTGACGGATTTCGGGTCAATAGACAGTTTCGGAAATAATTTTTCGTTTTCCAGAATCAGAATGAACATTTCCAGAACCAGTTTTTCCTTCATTTTCCAGAACGAAATGGCAAGATGACGTTTTGTGCTGATTGGTGTAAAAATCGGCCGAGTTCAGAGAGGTTTCAAAATGTTCTCTTCTTGTGCGTTTTTTTGGATTTGGCCGAGGAATGAACGAACGTCAGCAGCAGGGAGCTAGCTAAATAGCTAACCAGACTGCGTGTGCGACGAAGCACGCAGCAGTAGCAGCAGCGCGTGGCCAGGACCTGCGTACCCGTGGTCGGCTCAAACATAAAACAAGGCAGTGGCTCTGTCAGTGGTTGTCAGCAATCAAAATCAACTCCCACCTACGTAGCTGTGTGTGGGTGTGCGGGAATTCGCGTGCCAGGTACCAGGTGTTGTTTTCAACAGCAGGTACGATACGTCGTGAAGTCGACGACCCTGCCAAACACAGGGTTGTGCCGAGGCTGCCAAAGCAAAAAAGCACGCAGCGGGAGTGCAAGGCGAGTAAGACGACACCCTCAGATTCGAAAGCCCTTTTGTGCCTCTCGGTCGCTGTAGATGGCCCTCTTGGCAAGCCTCTCTCCCCAGCATCCAGCACCCAGCACCCCCTCTCCCCGCTCTCCTCTTCTTTGCCCCTTGTAGCGTGCCAGCACCGATTCGAACCCTCGTTGAGGGGGCCCACATCCTTGCGGCCGTTCGCTACTGCATGCGTGTCTCGCTTCTGCTGCTGTTGCAGCGGCTAGCTACTGGTGATCCGGAGTGTGCTTTGTCGCGTCTCATGTGCGTCCAGATACAGGGACTGCTGTTGTAGGCACGTGGAGTGAGCAATTCACATCAGAGCGCTCCCACACTAAAACACTGATACACCAAATCTTGGGCCCGGTTCATTCTGGGTTCGAACCGGAACTTGAATTTCCAGAACGAGAGCCCCAAAAAATCCTCTGGTTCTGGATTTGGGGGCGAAACCCAGACCGAAACGCGATTTTTTCCTCTGATTCTGGAAATATTTTCATTTTGAAAAAAAAAAACGTTTTCCGAAACTTTTATATACTCATCTTTTCAAGATTCTTGTTGGTACTTTCAAGTTGAACCCGAACGATTCCAAACCGCAATACAGGGGGTTATACATCCTGCGAGGGGGGCTCTTTGGTTGAAGTTGATCCTTGATCCTGCAAGCAGCAAGCCAGTTTTCATTGCCTCACACACCCCACCCGCCCCACACAAATATCACCTCCCCCTCCAAACGCTCTACATCAATCACCACCCAGCCCTGTAGGGCACGGACACGAGGTAGATGCGGCTGCGCCCCCATAGCCAGGCCGGGAGCCTAGGGCCTCTCTCGGCTGTGCTGTGGTGGGCTACTACTACTACTACTACTACTACTACTACTACTACTACTACTACTACTACTACTACTACTGCTACTACTTCTACTACTACTACTACTACTACTACTGTTACTACTACTGTTACTACTACTACTACTACTACTACTGCTACTGCTACTGCTACTGCTGTCTTCTTCGCGTTTGCCGCCATACACATCTGTGCTTTCGTCTTTTTTGGTTGTGTGTGTCGCCAAACGCCCGCCCTTGTTTTACTCATCATGTATGCGTCTCGCGTTTTCCGTTACAGTCGTGCGCAGCCGCGTCCTAGCGGCTAATGGCAACCACGTGTGAAAGGCTGACGGACAGCAGCACGGGTGAAGTTCTGTGAGGGGGCACGCACGTGCGTGCGCACACGGTGGTACTACTCCAATGCATCTCGAGGATTGCCCACACAAAATGAATGCGGCTGTCCCCCAGTTTTTAGGACACATCCCGATCTACGAAGAAGGCGCATTGATTTCTGCTGTGTTACGCAAGAATGTTGCCGGAAATTTCCGTCAAGATTTTTCCCAGAAAGTTCATGGTGGTCATACTTTTATAGTGATGGGGATAAAAAGGTTTCCAATTACATCGCAGGCATTATTCCTATCGGACCTGGAAGGCGTTGTACACTCTCGATTTTTACTCTACAACCACCTCATGTATCCTAATATACATGGTACCTGGTGGTACTATTTATGTGGGTGAGTTTTTGGGAGCAGTCCTATTATAAAAAATGAAAATACACTCCAGCTGTGAGGCCATTTCTTATGGATTCGGATTCCGCCAGTCGAAAACGGCCCTTTTCGACTGGACTTTTTTTCGACTTGAATCTTCTGGTCCTTCTTCTTATCGTCAGTCGAGTCGATTTTATAGTTTTTGTGCTCTTCCTAGAGGCGGTTGGTGTGAGGGAGTACTGCTGTACAGCAGTCGAAATCGGTTGGCAGCTCTGTGCTTCGCGCTTTCTCCGCGAGCAACGGCTCGGCGAACCCTCGTCCCAGCGAGTTGGTGGCTTCGGGCTTAGCCGAAAGCCACCAAAGCTACGTTCGTGGAGTTGCACTCAGCCGAGAGCCGCCAAAGCTACAGCAGGCGCAGCCGTTGTTGGCAGCATGGGATCGAGACCGCGCGCTGCTGCCGTCGTGTGATACACGCACGCTGCTGGCGAGCAAAACTAGGAATGCGCCACGCTGACTTGCTGCGAGAAGCAACAGCTGGGATAGCCAAGCCAGCGTCAGCGCCTTGTATGATACTGCATTGTGGTACTTGGTATGGGTGTGTGGCCGTGTGGCCGTGTGGGTGTGTGTTTGGTGGTGGGATGAGCGATGCGATCGGTTCAAAAAACACGAGTAAAACTTTTTCGACTGAGCTTTTCGACTGGAGGATCCAGTCGAAAAAGTCGAGTTTTTGGACTGGATCCGCCAGTCGGAATCCTGAGTCGAAAAAAGTCGAGTCGAAAAAGCCTTTATTCGACTGCGTAAGAAAGCCCGATTTGAGCTTCAGTCGAAAAAGGCCGTTTTCGACTGACAAATCCGACTGCAAAAGAAATGGCCTGAGATCGAAGATTTCGTCGAAACTCATCTTTGCAAGCTGTGTGATACTCCGATCGCGCGTATTACGAGTTCCAGTTCTGTTAAAAACCACTACTCCGTATATTATACGGATCCAGCAGTGTGCATCCCGTCCTTTCGAAGACGTTTCTAGGAGTGCCCTGCTCGAGTTCACAACACCGTAAATGTTTAAAGCACCTCATCCGGCTCCATGGCTGATAGAGTACCTATATATACCTGTAATGTCGGTGGTAGTGCCAAGCAGTAGGAGACCTCCTCAGGAATGAGTTCCTCCTCAGCTGCTCTCAAAGTATCCGCAGTCAAGGCAGAAGGAAGCGCCACCCCGACACACCGACCAAACGGCAGGGCCCTGTCCATCGCCGTCATAAGTGGCAATGGCGGCAGGTGAGAAGCTGGGGAGGTCACTCTCTTCTGTGCATCTGAGTGTATTGAGCTGCTCGCTCTGCCTCGGCGCACCCCCTTATGTCGTGGCACTTGAGCACGGCCAGCATCAGAAAAGGGAGCCGGTTTGAAACCAGGCTTACAGCTGCGAACAGCAGTGCTGACAGACCGCAGCTGGTGCATCTGGAGCACGCATAAGGCCATTGACAGGGTGGACGAGTCACAGAGCAGCAACACAAAGACTAGTGATGCCCAGGGGCCAACCACGACGTTGCACCTCATCCTTTGTGATCAGCGATCGGTATTCGGTACTGAAGAGCGTCCTCCGGGTTTTCGTGAGAATTTTGAAGGCGGCAGCCCAACGGGTACCGGGTACAAACATGAAAGTAAATATAATTACCGTTTGAATATAAACACGTTGACACATACGGTCATTATATTAACGTTCAGTTTAGCATCGTTCAGTTTAGCATACCGAGAATACGGGCAAGGTGTCGGGTGGGGCCAGAGCAGAGAGAGACCGGACGGGGCGAAGTCGATGAGGCACGTGGCCTTGAGCCCACTGTGGACACCCTTGATACTGAGGGAGAGATCGTCTTGTCGATTAATCGACCAGAAGACCCCTCCCTATGAAGGATCGTAGTTTTCAAACGGAATGAGCTCGGTTGCCTCCCGAGTCGATGGATGTCCCACACTCGTCTGTCTTCCTCGCTTCGAATGAGGTGCTTGGCACCCCTTCCTCCCAAAGATGAGCTCTTAAGTGTGCGATGTGTCGAGGGCATGACTCGCAATTGGTTACCCATGTATCCTGCGCTGGCTCTACGGGGCCGCGTTTGATATATGTGGCGACTGGTGCCGGTGTTATCCACCCTCGAGCGAATAATGAAACGCGCGCAAATATAAAATAAAAACTCTGAGGGAGGCTTCTTCTATTATCCGATTATTGTTGGGGCTGGATTATTGTTTTATTTCCAGTTCGTAGAGCTTTTAGTGTAGTCTATGTAGACTAGAGCTTTACAGCAGCTGAGCAGTGGTAAGTAGTTGTATGTCATACAAGTAGCAGTATTATTAGTACGAGAAGACCGACGGCGCGCAATCGACGAAGGCGGTCGAGGCCGCCAACCAAATACCCAGCGAACCGACGATCAACGATCGACGGTCGAGCGAGCGAGCGATTAGCACGAACGAATGCGACTTTCTAATTTACACGGCGCCAAGAAATAATAGGAACCCCTCCTTTCTTTCGCCCAATCGAGCTGTGTGTAGCTGAAGCCGGGTTCACGATTCTACGACCGCTGACCGAGACCTATCATAATATGTCATGTTACCGTTTTCCGGACGATTCTCCGACCAACGCGCGAAAGCGGACTACGACCACAAACACCTATTATTATTAATATTTATCCTGCTGCGCGAGCCCCTAGCGACAGCCTTCTGCGCGAGCTCCTAGCGACAGCTAACCTTTCCATACGAACATCGAGCAGAAAACTTTTGGTTGGCCTCTATTTAATTGTCAGCCAGTCAGTGTGGCCAAGAACTTCGACGCTGATCGTGGCGATCGTGCGCCGAACGGAGCGGGAGGCTCGCCGTCAGGCCGTGCGAGAGCGAGGCAGAGAGGAGAGAGAGGGTGTTGCAATTTGCAAGTCGCCCAACGCCACCGTGTTCGTTATATAAACATAGTCTATGAACTACCCGTTGAGCTATGATTTAGTCACAGGCAATTCCTTTCAACGAACACAGCAGCGCAGTGCGCGAGAGGTGGCGGCGATGGCTGTAGTAGTAGTATATGGCGAGGGAAAACACGACGCTCACGTATGACTGCCCCAAAAAACGATTTTGAAAAAAAAAACTTTTAAACGTCAACTGTGAGTTCGATAAATTTCGATAGTCATACTTGCAAGCTGCGTGATATATCTAATTTTGCGAATACAATCTCTCTTCTTTCTTCTTTCATCCCATTTATTATAAAAAATGAAAATACACTCCAGCTGTGAGATCGAAGATTTCATCGAAACTCATCTTTGCAAGCTGTGTGTGATACTCCGATCGCGCGCATTACGAGTTGTGTGTCCTCATTAAGGATATAGGTCGGCGACTCCCCTTACAACTACAGTGTAGCTATCAGGGTCAACAGGGTGATTTTAGTCAGTCTGTGCGCGGAAACTATAAAACCCGTTTCTGAGGGGGACAAAATCTGACAGCTGTGAAGGGAAATGTATCCTTTTACCAAGTGAATCTTGTAAGTCGAATAACCGGTGAGGGGGGGGGGCGGAGTTTTGAAGGACGTGGGGGCCTGGTTTTGATCAAAAGCGAGCGGGTTTGGAGGGGGGGGGGGGGGGGGGGGGGGGAAGGGGGGCAATTTGTGCATGTAAGCTATAAATCCTTTCAAGGGGATAAATCTGATGGTTTTGGCACCAGTTTATTATTGGGGGGGGGAGGGGGGGGTTGGGCCGGGGGGGGGGGGGGGGGGTTGGGGCGGGGGGGAAGGCGTGTGGGGCAGCTCAATATGTGCGTGGAAACTACGCATTTTTTTGAGGGGATAAATGTGACGGTTTTGGAAATAATGCATCAGTTTATCATGCATATCCTGCGGTAAGTCGTACCATCAGTGAGTAAGTAGAGGGTGGAGTGTTCAAGGGGGTGATATTTATTATCCTTGCACTACTCTCGCACTCCCTCCCAGTCAGCAGTAACTCAGATCCGGGGTCACATAGCGGGCCGTTCTCCCTCGTCCCCACTACGTTCCGTGCCTTAATTTTTATCGCGACAAGAATTCAGCATTTTTTTCTTCCCTCGTCGACTCGCGTCGATTTGTACGTACCCACGCTGCTAGGTGATCTCAGCAGTTAGTTGATCCATTTGTTTTTGCATTTTCGCAGATAGAACCAATAATATCTCACGACGGTGGGAATCGAACTCAAGGGCCAGCAACGCTAGTATACCGTAGTATTCGAGGTTAACCACTATTCCACAGGCACTGGAGAGTTAAATCGATACGCGACATGCATGAAAATATGTGGAAAGGTGGTGAGCTCAAGTACTAATAAAACTGTTCCTCCATCAAACGATTCCGAACGAACGCAGCCCCCGCGAAGTTGCACATACGTTCCAGGCTATTCGAATTTGCACGTAAATTCAACAGCGATTTATGTGTGGCGGCTCCATATGTGCAGGTCCGCGCAAAACTACGGTTGAGGTGCCCCGATCAACCCGACCCCAGACCTCACCCTTACCCTAACCCAGCCCTTGGGGGGCTGGAGGTTTGCTCTCGAGGTCGGCAGGGGGCAGTATTGAGTTTACGTGCAAATCTGAAAATCTTGCACATACGTGCGAATAAACGCCTGGTCTTCCAAACGAGGTCACGAGTATCGATAGGTGAAACAGGCGGCCCGTCTGTGCCAACTCCGGCCCTTTAGGGGCGACATGTCGAAAAGCGTCACCATTGGGTCGAAAGCCCGTCTTCGCAGCCAGTTTGTGCCCAGCGCTAAAAAAACGCAGAGTACCAGTACCTTCTACCAGGTATTAAATTCCATGCAAAGATTCTCGAAGACCAGGGTTGAGAGCTGAGAGTCTAAACAGGCGGCCTCTGAGTTGTACGCACAGGCAGCCTATATCCTGTTTTTCTCCGTCGCTCGCCAGGCTCATTGTGGTTGTTTGCATGTCGTGAAAGGTGGTGCTTTGAAATATTTTTTTAATTGACAGCTTGCTAAGGCTCATCGCCGCGGCACCACCGTAGGAGTGCTATCTATATCCTCATGTCGCCGTCTCTTCGCTCGATCGTTTTTTGCCGATGTTGCCAATTGCCCACAAGCCGAACTCTCTTCGTCCCCCCTGGGTAACGAACAAGAAAAAAAAAACATGTGGCGGAGCCGAGGCAGTTCCTTTCTTGGATGAAAACTTTTGCGGACGAGAAATATGCAGTGAGCCCCTGAACATGTTCCCATTCCAAGACAAGGCATCACACAGAGGGAAAACAGGTGCTGCTCTCAATTTGTCGAGTTATCCCTGTCACCGCTACTGCAATAATCATCCCTGACAAATTCAACTGACAACTTCAACTGACAACTTCAACTGCAGTAGTTGTCCTCAAACAGTAGGTGCAGCTAACACAGTATCGTGCACAACAAATATTGCGTCCTACCCTTCTCGAGCAATCCTCTGCGAATATATCGTACCAGTTATCATATGCATCACACATAATGAACGCTTACCTAGCGGTTCTAATGGTTGCAATGAGTCCTTCGTCCGTGAGCACCCTCTGGAACTCCTCCACGGCTTCTTTGCTTGACGCACGAAACAAGGCGTGGCCCGTATCGTTGTACGGAAGCAAGTTGATGCTCGCACGCGTCGGCAGTGGTCTCAACAAAGCGGCCAAAGCCCTCGCCAGCTCAGGGGTGTCGTTCATTCCGTCAATAAGAACAACCTCGACGAACAAGTGCTCTCTTCGTCTAGACTGTAAAACATCAGCAAAGGCATCTCTGTACGAACATAAACATTAAATGGAGCGTCAAACAAAGAGCAAGGACGAAAGAGGCCATGGAAAGCATTGGGTGTCAGGAAATAAGCTAGGGGCGCACAATTATTGGCACCTGCGTTAAGGGATTTCGGAAACAACCGAGAGGCACCCTTTGATTGAGAAAGACAAAATTCTTGCCTGCCATCATCCACTCGAACAACACGACTTGTTGGCGTGCTGCGCTTGCGGGTGGCAAAACGAGCGAGTTGCATAGTTCAACCGGAAAAAAATATAGTTCCACGTAGTTCCAAACATCGAAGGTGCAGTTGTGAAGGGATTAGTTGCTGAATGTCTCCGTTGGGCGTGATAATTTGCGCTCAACATAAACATGCTTATACGCTATAATAACAGCAAAGGCCTCACCTCAATTCAGTCATCTTGTGCACGGTTGTGGGGACAAGTAATCGCCGCACCTCGTCCGTGGCCGCGTGCACCGACCACGCCAAGCGAGACGGCATCCCCTTCATCCTCCGAATGGCGCTAGGCGAAGGGCCCACCGTTGACACAGATATTTTGCTCTTTGCCATGGCAAACGCGTGGGGGTGTGTGAGCACCTCTAGGGAGCGCGTTACCGCGAACGGGTTGTCCAGCGGCTCCCCCATGCCCATGTAAACCACGTTCGTCAGGGGGGGCTGTTCCGGGAAAGGATCGACGTGCAATTTATGCGCAAAACGTGCGTGGTTCAAGGGAGGGAGAGGTTAGTCCAATGTCGCGTTCAGCGATTATCTAATACGTTTTCCCGAGAGTACTAACTTGAGCGTGTTGACATTTTTGAGGTGCGCAATAGTGAGACCCATCTTAAAGTGAGCAGGTCAGATATACGGCACACAGAACGTGCTGCATGCGGGCGGATAACTTGGTTGATGGGGCTTTCCTTTAGGGTCGAGATACGATCTGCTCAACTGCTAATGTAGAGACGAGAAGCAGCTACAGTGGCAGTGACAGGTCGCAGCCAATATCTAAGGCCGTGGATTCTAGAAAGAAGGAAACACTCACCATCCCATTATCTCTGGCTGCCTTCCGGGCAAAAAATACTTGGCCAAGGATCTCCCCTGGCGTCAAATTCCGGACAAGGCCCATCTTTCCCGTCATGCAGAACTGACAATTCTTGGCGCATCCTATCTGGCTCGACACGCACACCGTCGACCTGTTCAGAACGCACGGCACGGGATGCATGCACAACAAGATAAATCAATCAAAACTCAATAGCCTCGGGTCTACCGGTTGCACGTACGACAAAGAGAAGCAGCTACTCGTACTAATGCATTGAATACCTGGTATACATACCGTGGAATAAATCGTATACAACGTACCTGGTACCCTGTAGGTATGGTATGGGCTTGAGCAGAGTGTGCATATACCTGGCCAATAGTTGAGCTTATGGCCGGTTTAGATTGGACAGAGCAGGGGCTAGCCGACAGTTGAGCACCGGCTACGGGAACACCCGCAGCACACTAACAGCTCGGTATGTCTGGGGACTCCACCGCGCTCAAACAGTGTATCATACCACTGCGGCACACGAACCCTCGCCGCCGCTGTCACCTGACCGATGCTGCGCCTCTGTAACTTGGTGGTTCCGTTGGAAAACATTCGACACCCGAAGGTTGCGCTCTGTCTTCGGTCGAAGCGCTGCCTGCGAAAACCTGCGACATAGTTGACCTCTATATACCTTGCCTTGCTTGGTGTTGCATCATACTACGCATGAGGTGCGTTTCGTGCGAAAAAGCACAAACACGATACATGGACCGGGCGTTTATATGCACGTACGTGCAAGGTATTCATATTTGCATGTAAACTCAATACTGCCCCCTGCCGACCTCGAGAGCACACCTCCAGCCCCCCAAAGGGTTGGGTTAGGGTTAGGGTTAGGGTCAGTGTTATAGGGTTAGGGTGAGGTCTGGGGTCAGGTTGGTCTGGGCACCTCAACCGTCGTTTTGCGCGGACCTGCACATAGGGAGCCGCCATACATAAATCGCTATTGAATTTACGTGCAAATTCGAATAGCCTGGCACGTACATGCAACTTCGCGGGGGCTGCGATACATGGGATAGCGGCAGGTTTATCGAAGTGCGAAATACAATCGACCCTGCCATTTCGGGTACCGGAGGTCTTCTCCCAACGTCTCAACAAACAGATCGGACAGCGTCTTTTTTGTTTCATTATCATATCCGATCAGGCGTCATAGACGTACCTACGCTGGCAGTGAACGATGGGCCACAAACGTAATACGTTCGCCCGTTGACGCACGTACCAGGGGTACCGGTAGTAACTAGCACCGCAACACAACACATACCTTGCTCCGCTGAGACACGGGATGACCACTGTTTCTACCTCCAGTCCGTCTTCCAGCCGCACCAACAACTTCCGTGTTCCGCATGAGGAGACCGACTCCCGCACCACCTATCACATCATACCACGGCATACCAGGTACCAGTACGTAATACAACACGGTGAGAGAGCGGGGAACGGACGGGTGTCCAAACGACGTCGGAAGTCGCAGTAGTGTTTGTAGTGAATCGTGCGTTTTGAATTATCAACCCTCGTGAGGACATTTTGTCCCCGGTTTAGGGTTGGCTTGCAGAGTACAGGCCTTCGACCCAGGCTCGCCTTATACCAAAGCCGTCGATTGCCGTTCTGCTCGGTTCTATACTCTAGTAGTCCATGTCTGGGTATTTACACAGCTAGTCATACATATGTGCGAAGCATTTACGAGTACGAGCATACGCACACCAGCACTCGTAGTGCTTACACGGACCCACCTACCTGCCAGGGAAAGGGTTCAACGTTGTCGTGGAGAATCCCAGATGTTTTATCTGTGAGGAATCCTGCCAAGCCTTCGCTGGAGAAGGGATCAACGCCGTCTGAAATCGCAGCCCACACCATCTTAGCCCGACCAAGGCCTCCTAGTACTTCCGAAACTCCGTCCACACCT
This sequence comes from Undaria pinnatifida, assembly GCA_012845835.1. NCBI lineage: Eukaryota > Phaeophyceae > Laminariales > Alariaceae > Undaria > Undaria pinnatifida. The sequence goes on from JABAKD010000030.1 coordinate 11,667,856, forward strand.
AGAGACAGCAGCTCGCCGCCAGTGATGCGTGTGTTAAGGGCGGTTTCGAACTTGGTCCCCAGTGACGGGGCAGAAGACGTTGATGTCGGTGCTGCTGACACTGAGGGGACGGCCATGCCTAGTACGTCGCCGCGAGCGATGGTGGGAGTATAGAGCAGGAAAGACTCCACCGACCCAGCCAAGGTCAAGGCTGTGACGCCGGAGACCCTTGCTCGCCTCATGGTACCGACAGCAGTAGCGGTGGCAGTACTGCGATACCACAAAAGCTTTCACATGGAACTAGCAACACTTGGATGGGTTTCTACAGTATTTGGTCAGCTTTATTGACGGTTTCACTTCCTTTCACCTCTATCACGCCGCATATTTGCTCCGACCGGACCGGCAGCCAGCGTGGCTCATGTGCAGCAGATCAGACGATCAGACGTGTATGACTAGTTGTCAGCTGTAAGGCTTGCGCTGAGCTTGCTGAGTCGAGTGGGTATGTCTTCTGCTGGAGGGGCGTCGAGTGCGGTGCTGGACAACAAGAAGCTGGTCAAATTCGTGGAGCTTTTAGTGCATGACTACTTGCAGAACAAAGGGTTCCTTGCCACGGGAGAGAAGTTTGCTGAAGAGTGCTCAAAGGGGGCTACAACTGAAGATGCTGCTGCTAGCGATGGAGATGGTTTGGACGAGGCCGGCAGCTGGTACTGCCTCTCTGATAAGCTGGCCCTTCCGGTGGGTGTGTAGAAGACCGTGATTTGTCCCGCTGACTTACAAACGTCGTGCTACCCTGCCCCCAAAAAGAGCAGTTAGTTGGAGAGTTGACCCGGCGGCGTAGTAATTGTGCTTTTCGAGAAATGTTGGTAACCTCAGCCGTCAACCTCAAGCAACTAGAGCAACTAACTGAACGTGTATGAAGGGTTATCAGTTGTCAGGCGTTGTCACACAAAAAGGGGCTAACCTCGTCCTTATACAATCGTCCTGTTGACCCTTGCAACATCCAAGGGGGTTGTCGACCTACAGTTGTATCTGTGCCCTTTACGAGGAATGAATGTAGACCACGTGCGGCCAACCTGCGTAGCGACTCGGTCGAATTCACAGGTTTATGTTTGTTGGTAGAAAAAAAAATGTGTACGAGCTGGTCCAGTTGTAACTGTTTATGGAAAGACGAATCTTGATCTTGTTTTTCCTCCAGATTTTCTCTTTTTTACGTATGCAAGTCAATCTTGCTCGCGGAGAGCACAAAACTGGCCATTCTCTTAAGAATATTTGTTTGAGCTCTCTTCCTGGGCTTTCCGGCGAACGTACCCATTCATTGCTACAGGGACACAAAAACCCAATTTTAAGGGCTGGGTAAGATTCGCCCCTTAAGGCTTGTACGTCGAAAATCCTTTAATTTTCCATATATATGGTCAAGATAATGAAACTGAGTATTTTTTTGCAGATGTTGGTTCTCTCTTTTTTGGAAACAATTCAAAATTCCCCTGTAGCAGCGGATAGGTTCGCTGGGAAGCCCTGGACGAGAGCTCGAACATTCACTTTCGAGAAAATGGCCGATTTTGAGCTCTTCGCAAGCAAAATTGACTTACATACGTCGAAAAGGGAAGATCTGGAGGAAAAGCAATATCAAGGTTCGTTTTTCCATAAAATGTGCGGCCTAATGCTGACAGTCACTTGACCAGCCTTATCTCTTTGAACGGTGATGAATTGGGCCATAATACACCTCGTATCCTGATGACCAGTTAATTAACGCGCAGCCTCACAGTTAATATCAGAACATGCCCTCTAAGTTTCGTTATTATCCCTCAGCCCCTGCCAGGCGTTTCTTAAAAATATCGAAAGTCGTATTTCGCAGCTCAATTCTTCGTTTTATTCTCTGAAATTTGACGCTTGACTCGGAGCGCTTTGTGCTAGAACTTCGCGCGCTGACAACAAAAAACACGGACTTTTTGGCGAATGTTTTTTTTTGTTTTTTTTTTATTTTACATGTACATAAGGGCCCGAACTAACGAGGAACTTGTCAAATCAACCTTCGATTTTTTTTCTTGTTTAATTTAATTTTAATCTGATTGGTCAAAAAATTAATCACCGAGGAGGCATTCTCAGAATTATTACGAAAAATCAAATTCAACAAAGAAGTAAAAAAAGTACTTATTGTGGTCGAATTTAGTCGAAAATCGAAATTCAATTTGGGGAGTTTGTGCACCTAGGCATAGCATGTTCTATGCAACCGAAGCCGGCCACGCGAATTGGTGCCATATCGTCGGCTGATTGAGAGCCGAGAAGCCACCATTGCGAGATGTAGGACCACAGGAGCAGTCGCAGCACGGCCTGCGAAGGCCCTTAGCACAGCCTAGACCGCCGCAAGCCCAGTTTTTCGTCGCCCTGCACCTCGAAAGTTACGCGACCAACTAGTAATACCACATCACCACTTCGCTCAGAAGTTCGACAGCTATATCCCCGTCGCTGCTGCCCGTGTGGGGCGGCGGGGCGGCGCCAGCCCATCCAAGAGACGCCTAGAGCCATAGCCTTCTAGCCGCTGCCGGCAAAACAATCTGCCGCTAGCCGCGGCGCTCCGGGGAGGACGCGAGCCATCGCTCGCCTCGGCCATTGCCCACGGGTGTTCGTTGACCCTTTCGCGTCTTTTTAGTTCTAGAACGAACTACGCCGTTCCTTGATAAGAAGCAGAGTTGTATTTTTCGTATATTTTTCATGAAATTAAGAAAAAAAATCGAATTATGATTTTCCGTGCTCCTCGTTTTTCTGGGCTCTAACTTTTTTTCTTCGACTTTGTTTTTGGCCAGCGCGAAATATTTTGGGTCAACCCCTTTCCTATCTGAAAATCGCAAAACTGAGCTGCCAAAATTCATTCCGCTATTACGTTTAACTCTAAACCGGACCGGATGGTATAAACAAGATTGATAACAGCACCGCCCAAAGATAAGGGGATACAACCCGCAACCGGCGGAGAGACACCATAATGAGGGATAAACTTGAACAGAAGGGGTACTCGTACGAGTGTGATATCGTGCTATTCCCAAGCATTCTTCACGCTGTCCTTGGGAAGGTGTCCCTCTCACGGTCGGTCGGGAAAGCGGGCAATACCCTCGAATGACCAGCAGACAAATGGCACAATATATCTGTACTCAACGGTGGGACTTATATCTGATGACTGTGCATTCGTAGCTGCTCTAGACAAGGAGATCCGTTCACGAGTATACAATAACATGCCTATATACGTGTATAGCTCAATCTACCGTGCACGCATTTCGACAACATTGCGGTACATCGTCTTGCACTCGTATATATTCAATGACAGTGATGTTCAGGAGACGGAGTAGCAACAACAGCCCCGAGCTGTTTGCTTAGACAAAGTACTGCCCTGTGCAGTATGCCCGAGATAAAAGAAGAAGGTGTTTATGTCTTGAATATTACAGCAGTACCCAAGCGAAAACGGAGAGAAGACGGGGAGAGGTGGGTGTAGAGAAGAGTGGGATAGAGGGGGGCACAAGCTGCTCCCCACCACGCTCGCCCACGAGCCATAATCCCCCGTACCTCCCCAAACCACAAATACACTGTCCATCAACTGGCCACAATGTAACAATTCTCACTATGGCGGATACCCCGCAATGTCCCGTTCGCTATAGCCAACAGACTTTCCACATATTAGTCCTGGCCTACCGTGCATCCCGTAATACCCCGAGTACCACACTATATTGATTGATATAAGCTACATTTAACAGTACCGACTAGGTGTTGGACACACTACGTGCCATTTAGTTATCTGGCTCCAGCCGATGAGCCCGTGTCAAACCCTTACTTGTTGTGCGTGTCACCCGCCATTATCATCTCGTGACTACAGTATGCATTTTCATGCTATTAATATTAATAAGGCGATGGTCTAACCCTAACCCTAACCCTAATCCCGCAAGAAATAGCTTAACCATCGTACGCTAAGTTGTCTTACAAGGATTAGTTTTTGAGTAGGCATTCGGTTAACCTTTTACCAGTGGCCAAACGGACTAATACCCGCTAATTCCTTAACAAATGGCGGCGTCGACAGACAATGAGTTTTGGCGTCGTGGGTTCGAATCTGACCTTCTACCAATACGAAACTTTTACGGCTTTCTCCATGTCGGACTTGAAAATTGCTCTCCCCGGAATCCCCAGGAAACCGAACCGCGTGAATATTGATTCGTCCGCCCGAATGTCCGGCCGACCTGCTATCCCGCCGATCCAGGACGGGAGGATGTTATGGTGTCGTAAGGCATAGATCGGGTAGGTTTTTGGTTGGGATTTTACCAATCAATGGTCAAACAAACTAATGTATGACACTGAAATCAGTATTGTTTCTTGTGGATAAACGGCGCAAAACAAAGTATTGTCCGCATCCTAAGCAGCATGAAAAGTATGACCATCAACAGGGGGCTGTTCAGGGCTGTTATGGTATATATGAATCTGCACATACGGCCTGCGAGGGTGGGCTAGTGTTATGGTATCTCCTCTCCCACGTTGCGGCGTTATGATTTATAGCAGTTGTCCACTTTATAGCTGACAGGCGTTATCGGCTGCGTAAACGAACGGCTTTGCCCCCTCTTGTGTCAGAAGGTACCCGGCGGACATAGAGCAACTCATACAAAGATGTAACATCCAAGCAACCCTCGTGTGAGTGGACAGTACAGAGCCAGAGGCACCCCTGCATAGCAGTAGTCGGCTCCTGGGTCCATATTTCCTCGATACTACTCCGGGACTGTGTAGCAATAGAAGCTAAGGCAGGGCTGTGTACAGCAGTGAGAGCTGGAGCTGGCGTTTGTACCGCAATGGGAGCTATAGTAGGGGTAGGTACAGCTGTGAGGATGGCCTGGTCAGCCAGAAGGCGCAGACCACGTACAGATGGCGGGCAAAGTGGTCTCTTACTAACAGCAAGTGATGTTGCACCAAAGACTGTTTCTTCATTGAACGCGGCACGAAATCATGGCCATGGCCGCGAACGGAATGTTTTTCACTGAAGGCAGCGCAACAAGCTAAGTAACCTAAAGACAAAACTCCGAAATTCAGTCTTCCTTGCGTGGTGAAAGAATAACCTCTATCCCAAAAGGGCAATCATTCATCCTTTCCTTTTCGGGCGTCGCGCGCTCCATGCTGAAGCGGGAGAGAGAGGCTTGCCGAGCCCCGTCAGGGCTACCTCGAGGGGAACGAGGAGTAAACGCTGCTGCTTTCTCGTTGGCAGAGTTACGGTGTACTGAAGATGCTGCTGTAAACTCCATACAAATCCTATCGGCTGACGGCGAATAGCTCACGAGGGCTCTGCTCGGCATCAAGTGGCAGGACTCTGGGGAAGTCCAGAGGAGCGGGTGTCCCTGGCAGCAGTCTAGGAATGCTCAGAGACGCGGACGTGGGCGGCAGCACTCTGGGTAAAGCCATAGGCGCAGGGGGCATTGGAAGCACTCTCGGGGGACCCAGAGGCGCAGAAGCTAATTGAAGCGCGGCTGTGCCGGTGCGCTCGCTGGTAGCCAAAATTCGAGGTTGATCTGTTTAGTCGTTGGTCCTCGTAGGAGATATTTCTGCGACTCAAATCCAGTAGCTGCCGTTAGCGAGGCCAAGTTCGCGGCTACCAACAGGAAGACCTTGGGCCGCACTGTCATGGTGACCGACGCGAAGGAGGCTGGTCCCTCTTCCTGATGCTTCATCATGCTGCGGGATGGCCGGGGTGCCATGACGATATTATGATGATAACCCTCGTCCCCAAAATCAAAACACATACAACAAACACAACAACCGAACTCGAAATTGCCATAGACTAATGGTCTACGTCCTGCCCGCATGACGCCGCTTGTGACCCTCTAGTTCCTTAACAGTCAATAGCATGGAGTGAACGGTATGGGGTTAACAGTATGGAGTTGACAGTGTGCGCAGTTAACAGTATGGATCTAACAGCATGGGCCTGCCATCAAGAAAAACCTATTAATAGTCTAACCTGCTACCAGCTGATGTTCTCACAAACCAAACAGTACGGGTCCGCCAACAAGCAACACCTTTCTATTAGTAGTTGTGTTGAGAGCTTAGAGCAAGGTTTCTGACATTAGTGTGACACCAAGTGCGAGAAAGCTCGAGCATAAGACTAGTATGTACCGGCAGGGCCTAGTATAGCGCTCGCCGGTGAGCACGTTTTCTTCTAAATATATTAGCATCCCCCGTAGCAGAGTATGATGTTGCCATCGTACGTTGTTTCTTATTCGTGGCTCCATGCTGATTTTTGATTGGACCAATCAACGCATGATGTCTTGCAGGAGCTCCTCCGGCACAACGCTATGGCCGCGCTAGAGCAGCGCTTCGCCAGTGCCATCGAGGTGCTCATCCAAGAAATGATTAGAGAAAAAGACGGGAAAATATCCGCGCCTTCGTCGGTGTCCATCGCTAGCGTGAGAGACTCTAAGGGAAGGCGAAGGCCAATGGTAGACCAAAAAGCGACAACACTTTCCATGACCACAGCGAGTGGTCTTGGTCCTACGGGAAGCGAAGTATCTACCGTGACGGCCTCAAAAGGAAGCCAGGAGTCACTGCTTACAGGAAGGGGAGGGGGGGGGCGGGGCGGGGGGTTCCAGTGCAGGCGTTCTTCCTGGAGGTCGTGGAGGTTGCACCAATATGAACGAGACTGTCGGGGGAGCGAAAGAACGGTGTAAAACGAGGTGACCACCTCATGCTCACTTATTGCGATGCTCAGTTTCCGTTTGTTTTTGCGCCGTGAAACTGTGCAATATCTATGTAATACCTGCTCGCAGTACTGACACCTATTTTACATTTTTGTACGATACGGTTGCGTGTGGCCGATGGATACCATGTCAAATACGTGACGCGGCAACCCCTTTTGTTACCCAAGAAAGCAGTACGTAGCAAAGGGCACGCTTGTCGTTTATCAGGTAGAACACGAAAGGCTTCGGTTTTACACAGCCTAATCCAACATGTTTTAGGCAGAACGGCTGCAATGTGAGTCTATCCCGCGTCGCCGCGTGCTTCTGTTTCGTTCGTCATCATGTAGTCCCCTCCAGGGCAAAATGGGAGCGTCACGTAGTAACCTCGGCTGTCGAACAGAGGGCCGAGAGACGACGCGCAAGCATCACGCATCGAGCACAAAACGAGGTCCCGGGATTTCGTCGCCTCCCAAGGTGACGCCCCCCCAAAGAATTCCGCGGATTTTAGGCCCAGCGCGTACTTTGTACAAAACACGGGTTGGTCGACAGTCACGCGCAGTGAACATTCTGAGGCCTAATACCTGCTCGGGATTCGTGGCGTGCTGTTTCGTTTCTCGGCCGCTATGTTCGACGCTGATCGCACGCCGTACTTAAGGACGCCACGCACGCGCCGATAGACGGATGGCAGAGTGTTTTTCACGAAACAAAAACGCTAAGAAGGTGCTCTACAACAGTTCTCGATGTTGGTGCGTATGGAGCGGAAACATCGTGGTTGAGATACGCCTCTCAACGCGAGAATCTTTGCGAACTCCAGTATGTCGTTATCATTAGGTGTCAACGAGCCTTATATATGTTCGCCCCTACTCCTATATACCACTCCAGTAATACGCCATTGTTAGGGTATCAACGAACTTTATCCATGAACCGTACACAAGTGTGTTGCTACTCATTCACGTACGTTTTTGATTTTTGTTGCGCGATGAATCTTATCAATTACCCGTATCAATGAACATTAAAAGATAAACTTATCAACTGACCCTGCACAATATTGTCTTTACTCCTTGTCGCTACGCGACGAACCTTTCCGCCGTGCCAAACCACAGGGGGCTAGAGGATCGAGGGATACTGGGGGAATGTTGAACAAATTCCAGTTTAGCAAAGACGCCCTTCGAAGGTGATGAGATCGTTCAGGGAAAAGGGTAGCAGTTAGCCTTCTGCAATTTGGCCCTACCGCTGTGAAATTCGCGGCACGATACTCATTTTTTAAGATCCTGGACAATGGCTTGTTCGGGCGTCGACGTGCTTACGACGTGTGCCTTCCATCTACTACCCACGGGTTGGTCATGCACACACAGTAGTCCGACAGAGTGATTTGCCCTGGACGGACGATCACACTCACTTTTATATCGCTTTGGTGGCGTGGCCGCGTTTTCTCGTGTGGCGCGTGTTTTGGCAACGGAGCACGCTGTACCAGGTTATAGCGCAGCTACGGTATTTCTTCGTTCTGAAAGGCCTGCCGGTTGTCCGTTAGTCTCCACGCATTATCGACGGCACATTGGGCGCATTTGCGATACCAACCAGCTCTCTTCACACGCCGTGCATCGCACTCTATCGCTCCAATCACAGACATCAAATGAGCCACGAAAGCTGGATTCCCGAGGACCTCCGCATGAAGGTATTGCGGGATACGTGAAAGGCATGCGGTACAGCTAGTCTTGCAGCTATCGCTAGCTTGGGGACGAATTGGTGACATAACAAAACCACTATCAAGAGTCCCGAATGAACTCGAAACGATATGTTGCGATATGGGCATTGTTACTTGGTACTATGTCTTGCCCGTTGACAGGCTGTTGGTTTACGCTGCGCCCTTCGCGTATCATTTAGCTGGTGTCAAGCACTTGGTGATGGGTCTTGCCCGTTAACAGACAGTAATTTTGTGTCCCTTTCTTCACGTGCCATATTGTCGTGTATGCTAATATGTTTTAAGTGGGTCTTGCCCGTTAACAGACAGTAATTTTGTGTCACTTTCTTCACGTGCCATATTGTCGTGTATGCTAATATGTTTCAAGTTATCACGCCCTGGCGCAGCCGCAACAGAAAGACCCACCTCTAAAAAGCCGCGGGAAAAACACAATGCTTGTCAGATGATGAGGCGAAGCATGGCGGTGATAAAGGAAAATGTTTACGGGAGCGTAGCGCAGAGGAGCCTGGTGAGGAAGGAGCAGAAGCGGAGCAGTCGAAGCGAACTGGAGATCGTCAAGACGCAAGAAAAGTTTGGCACCAAGCACCAGCGACCTTGCGCGTTGTGCGAGCAGAGCTTCAGCGAGGTCAACCTCGTTCTCGCCGTCCCTTTCAAGGTACGGTCCACGGAAGTAGGTTAGGAAGTGTAACATTAACAGTGTAATGGGGGTCACCCCAGGGTGCTGCAACAGTGCCTGTTGCGGCATAGTGCTGGTGAAATCGCTTGGCACGGCCGGAAGCCGCTATACTAGTACCAGCATAAACGCAACAATATTCAATAATACCGGTGTCCGGTATACTGCCGGTACTGTTGGCTAGTACTGTAATCATGGGCACATGGTAGACAGCACTTCAAACACGTGGGTGACCCGTGGGTGACCCTTTTGCGACCCATGGGTGGTCCATGAGCCACCGCTGTCAGATCATAGGTGACCCACGGGCAAGCGCTACAAACTCATGGGTGGCCCACGGATGAACTATGGGCGTGCAGTATGACGTCATTAGCGACCAATGAGAGGTCTATGGGCGACCCACGCGTCACCCATGGGCCGGCAATGTATACCCTCGGGCGACCCAGGGCGACCCATGGGCCAGTATCACCAACGCATCGGCGACTCATCGGCGAATGGGTGACCCATGTGCGAGGAATGGGCGAGCACTAGCAAGTCTTTGAGCGACCCATGGGTAACCCATGGCGAGTCACAGTTGATCTATGGGCTATCCATAGGTGACCGACCAATGGGTGTCCCATGGGTCAGCACTACAAATCGGACCCATGGGCGACCCATGGGCGATCTACTGGTATGGGGCAGCACTCTAAACCCGCAGGCGACCCATTAGTGACCCATGGACGACCCATGGACTACCACTACCAATTAATGTGTGATCCATGGGCGACCCATAAACAAGCATCATATACCCATGGGTAACCCATGACCCATGGGCGACCCATGGACCAGTACTACAAGCCCATGGGCGACCGATGGGCGGCCCGGGCCAGTACGACAAACTCATAGACGACCAATGGGCCAGCACTATCACGTCATGGGTGACCCATGGGCAAGTCATGGGCGAGCCATGCGTGACTCATTGGCAAGGACAACTAAACGCATGAGTGATCCATCGACGAACCATGGGCGAACTATGGGCGAGCACTAGCAAGTCATGGGCGGCCCATGGGTAGCCATGGGCGACCTATCGGCCAGCATTGCAAATAACTAAGCGACCCATGGGCGACCCATTTTCGACCCATGGACCACTAATACAAACTCGCGGGCGACCCATGAGGAACCCATGGGTAAGTGTCACAAGCCTATGGATGACGCATGGGCCAGTACCACAAACGCATAGGTGACCCATAAGCGAACCATGGGCGACCCATGGGCCAGCACTGGAACTCCGTAGACGACCCATGGGTGACCCATGGTCGACCCATGGGCGACCCATAGGCTAGTACTGCAAAACCATGAGTGACCTATAGGCGACTCATGGCGACTCATGGGCAAGCGCTAAATACTCATGGGGAACCCATGGGCGACCCACGGGCCAGTTTCACAAATGCATGGGCAAGCCATGGTGACCCATGGGCAAGAACTACAAAGTCGTCTGGGTAACCCATGAGTGGAGCATGGCCGAGCACTATTAAGTCATGGGTGACTCATGTGTGAGTCATGGGCGACGCATTAGCAACACCAGCAACATAAATAATATAGGGACGACCCATGGACTAGTACTACAAACGCACGGGCGACTCATGGGTGACCCATGGGCGACCCATGAGCCAGCACTATCACGGGCGATCCATGGGCATCCCATAGCTAGTCATGGGTGACCCGTGAATGGTCCATGGGTCGGCCTGTGGGCGACCCACGAGCCAGCACTACAAACTAATGGGTGATCCGTGGACGGCCCATGGAACAGCACTATATACCCATCGGGCAGAACATGCATTTCGCTGTTATGTCCGTCGTGGCCATACTCTCTCCTTCGTATAAATTCACCAGACCCACTTATTATAACCGTGCCCAACGCTGATATACGTACGTAGATTGAATACGCTATGCTTGCTCCAACTGGTGACAGTTAGTAGTTTTGTTAATATTCCCTGTGCGACACCGGGCACGCGACGTACCCTTGCCTTTCCTTGGTGAGCGCAGGCTATCGTGGACCTGCGTATCGCGTGGCAGAAAACTTTGCCTCAGGCGACGGGAAGCACGACCAAGACTAACCGAACGATGCTGATGCCACCACAGTGCTACAACGAGGTTAAGGTAAGCCTAAACATAAGCCATTTCGTTTACGCCAAGCGCTTATTTTTCGGGGTTTTTCGCGTGCCATGATCCAACGCGCGGGTTGGGTCAGGAGATGTTCGTATTCTCGCGGATTTCGACATGAGGTGTTTCGAAATCTCACGGGCCGGGTAGGGTCGGGTAGGATTACCCTGGCGCGACCCAAGCAGCGAGAGATGACTCGACCCGTGAACAGTCCTGCTTCTTTTCAGTGAAGTTGGGGGATAATATTGTACCAAGTACATACTTGCAGTGATAAGTTCTACTTTAGTAATGCACTAAGCTATCGAGCCAGCTCATTTCGCTGGTGTGCAATTGCTTTATCTCGGTCATCTCATTGCCGCGCGATGGTTCAGCTTTCGCTTTGAGGAGGGCGATCTGAGTATTGTATTACATGGTGTCTAAGGTGCCTCTGAAGATGATCGCCCATGGTGAACTTGTCCACCTTGTTTGTGTTTGTGCCCGTGCTCTTTCGTTCCAGGTGTGTGCGTTTTGCAGTCAGTTGTTCCATGACCCGCTGGGCTACCGACCAACCTGGGATATGGAGGTCTCAAGGTGAGATAATCCGGATGATTTAGACCACTACTGTAGCGTACACGCGTAGTTAGCCCCACCGCCCGCTGTCCTCCCATGATCACCCAAAGTGCCGATTCAAAGGTCAACCCACCCCCTGCCCAAGGGTAACGCAAACATGCCATCATCATCATCATCATCATCATCATCCTCATCATCATCATCATCATCATCATCATCATCATCATCATCATCACCCACCCCAGGGGTGGAGTGGCATGATGGAACTATTGTCTCCGACACGATCACGATAATTTGCAAAGCTTGGTCCTGCTATCATGCTATCAATACTTCGAAGTACGACGCTATGTTCGGGTGCGCCATCGATTAATACTTGGTGTGACATGCAGTCGACATGTGATCCTGTCTCGCCATATTCGCCATATTTCATGACATCACACAGGATGCGCAAGAAGAAAGAGCAGCTGGCACTCGAAAAAGAGCAAGAATACTGGGACCCGCTGCGGAATTCAAGCTTGTATATGGTAAATAACGTGACGAAACAATATGCTGCGCATGCACATATAAATATCGTACGTGTATCGCGCGACATGTAGTATTTAGATTGGCGTCCAAGCGGCATGTTCGTCATTTCCTGAGTTTTCACAGCGCTTTCAGTCGCGGCTCATACCCAATAGGGCGCAAGGGTGCAAGGGTTGGCACGGTCAGAGGCGGGTTTCGTTGGTTAAGTTTGATGCTTAAAGAGCAAGAAAGAGGGGGGGGGGGGGGGAAAGACGGATGGGGAGACCCGTCAAAAACAGTCGCGCTCTTAAAAAGAGGACGCCACGAAAGAGCGCCTGAAGCGAATATGGAAAGGACCACTCCAGCCTGAGTTTAACGTTAACTCTGTTTCGGTCGGCCATTGCTGGCACAATATTCCATTGCAAACGAAGTAAAGAGTACTATGGGTATTATATTCGCGAAACTAATGCTTGGTTTGACCCCGCCCTCCGTTATTCGTCCAGCGCAAACGCAGCAAAGAGTGCTGTGGATGACGGTAGATGATGACTGTGGATGACGGTACGAGAATTACATGCTTGTTTTTAATCTTGTGCCTATTCCTTCTGTGTCTGACGTTCGCTCTATCAAGCAGGCCACGCAGTCGAAGGAACAAGATCAACAGGTATCGCCGGCGGAGGCAGCGGCTTCGATCTCTGTCGAGGCTGCCGCGTGAGCAGCATCGCCGTCAAGCATCGTCACCAAGTGTCTCGATTGTCTTAGGCATGGTTTGGACCAAACGCATTGCAAGCGCGCCGTCCCATGTTGCGTTGCCTCTCCGTTGAGACTGCCACCTAAAACACATCTTCAGCAACTAGCTTAATGGTCCTACGCAAGGCTATTTGAAGAGACCGCTGGAACGTAAGCCGTTTGAAGAGCCCGCTCCAAAGATAAGCATTTTGAAGAGCCCGCTCGCACGCATCAACCTGGTGGGGTGGGGTAGACATCTAATATCTGCACTGCGTTGTGCGCACTTAATGAAGTGATGCTGTTCGGAGCAGTACGGGTATTGTTTTTCTGTATGGCGTTTGCCTCGCCAGGTTTACTTTAAACAAGGGGCTCGAGTTTGAAGCGTTATGGCCCAGGAATTAAAAGCAATCGGGCCTGGCAAGCAGAGTTTCGATGTGGCTCGGGTTAGCCAGGCCACAAAAAGAGCCCACACGTTTGGCGTTGCTTGGATCGATGTCGCTTCAAGTTTTCGCCAGTTGAAGCTTAGCGACAATTACAGAGGAGCCAGCGCCACGTCGCGATGATAACCCAGTGAGCTTGAGAGCACCACGCAGACTGCATATTCAGTATCCAGCCCTTGGGCATGAATATGCCGTGGTCAGCAGTAGCGTAGTATGTAGAATGCTCACGCACGTACCATGTGCGCTGAAAGCTTAGCCCCTTTAGAGCACCAAAACCCCTCCCTATACTAACTTTAAGTAAAATTGTCAAAAAAATGGGTTGCCATAGTCTATACCAGGTATGATGTGTAAGGTGTACAACGCCCACGACGGTGGCCCGGACGCAATAATCGCTATAAATTGCTGCACCCAAAGATGTGTCTTGCGATATTCGCAGTTTGGTGTAACGCCACAATCGGCATCAACGGCTTGCGGTTGAACCCACCACAGCTAGTTTTTTTTTCCCCACCGCAAAAAGTAAGCAACACTAATTCCAAGTGTTATATCCTCGAAAACGTGGGTGGTTTGAAGGTTAAGGGGTGTGTCTGGATATGTATAATTTTACTTTAATACGTCAGCTGTGAATTCGATAAATTTAGGGTCGGTACTCATGTATGTGATACACCGGCCGCTCGTTTAAAAGGATGTAGTATCCTTTGAATACCTACGACTCCTATGGATGTTGCCAGGGTGAATATTAACAACAAAATATGACCAATATTACTGATACTTACTATAGTATAGTATAGTATAGTAAGGTATAGAAAGTACTTCATCCCAAGGTAGTAAGCTGTTAAGATTCGTCTGTGTTAATTGCAACATATTAAATGCATACAGCATGCTGCAGTACCACCACACGTGGTAAGAGTACTGTGCTATAGCTAGCTCAACCTACAGCTCAACCCACAGGTCAACCCGATGAACGGTAGCCCTTTACCACCGAACCGGATGTCGTAGCTCGTATCGACGACAGCACTGTTTAGCACCCTAGCCGTATGCAAAACACGTCGCTACCGACTCACCTACAACCCCCGCAATACAACGCCATACAATACTAGTAACACTAGTAACACCACTAATACACGCCGCCTGTGACTACCTCATCCAGCGCAAACGCCCTTCTATAACCGTTGTTTTACTTGCCGGCTGCACTTGCCACCAAGGCTTCCCACGCAGGCTTCACCACTGCCGACACACGCCCGCCTACGCGGGACGCCCTTTCATTGATAGAGGCCTCGTCGGTGCCCGTTTCTGCATCCCGCACCTGAACGGCGGTCACCGTGGCACACGAATCACGAGTAAAGGTCATTCCTAACGAACCACAAAAAACACACACACAGGTCGTGACAAAAAAAACGTGGCGTTTTCGCGAATCCCTTTTTTTTTGTCACAAATGCGACATTGAAAAGCTTAGAAAAATGCATGCAAAAAAAACGCGCGATTACTTTGACACAAGAACGCGATTTTGTTTTTGAAAATATAACGGCTCAGAATTTGCAAATTTCACGAATCGGGCTGTTTTGCGTCCCGTAGACCATAGAAACGACCTTCAGAGGGCCAGCGTGGAACAAGAAGAACACCAAGAAAAGGGTCAGCGCGTCACACCAATGACAGAGTTAGCTCGTGGCACACGAGTATATAATAGGGTTGGCATGGCGAACGACTAAAAATGATAAGCTTATTAATAACATGACACACGAACAAGAACAAGGCAGCTTTAAAAAAAACAAGAGCGGTGCGATGCCGTGAAGTTTCGGCCAAGGGTCTGTCGCCGTCTGCTTTCTGATACAGCAACGCATCAAATGTAGCTTCAGCTTTTCTCGCGATCCAAATCGAAACAAAACAAAAATAACAAACCCAGCGTGCTCAGTCGAGCAAGGGAGTGCGTCCCATTTTGCCCGAACATACGGCCGGTCGACGCTTGCTCACTCTCGCCCACGCCATAAAGGGCACCCAATCCCCACTGAAACGTGACAATCGATTTTTGAGGCGGCCAACGGCTCCTTCACGGCACGCTGTACCAACCCCGCACTACTGCACAATCTTCCCGAGTAGGGGACTCAGTCTCAGGGGGGCTGTTGGAGTGGTAACTCGTTTCAATACACCCTGTTCATCAGTCAGATGTGTGACCGACCAGTTTAGCTATTCAGTCGGCGTACGTATCGAAATCCATCAGGGCCCACCTTCGTGAAGACAACGAAGAAGTTGTTAGCTGGCATTAGGGTCATGGCCGTCAGCTCCAGACCCTGCTCGTCAGCCAACTTCGCCACCCATTCGGCATCCCTGATGCTCCACTGCCCCTCACTGCGACCCTTGAGGTATTCATCGAAACTCTTGTTGCTGTCGGGTATTAGCACCCCATGCAGCATAAACGGGCCATACAAGAACAAATGCTTGCCCATCTTTAAACCCGAAGCGGCTCCCTTGAACAAGCCCATCGTGCATTCCTGCGTGGGGGGGGGTGGTGAAAGCAACCAACGTTAACCGCAAGGGCGATAGTCACATTATTACGCAGTGGTTGACATGCGTCACAATGAGCACTTCGCTATATCTCAAGATCGTTGCGATGTTTTCACCCCAAGAAACGACTCGGTAAAGCATGGAACTGCAGGTTATGGCCGAATAGGCTTAACACTAGAAACGCTACGTACCTACCAGGTGCTTAGTTTACACTTACACCACTTCTTGACCAGAGTATTCAGAGTCGAAACCGAGAACCCTCCACAATCAACTCCATACTGCAAACATACAACGGCCAACTATGCCAAGTTTGCTCCGCTATCGACCAGCTATGGGTTCGCTATCGCCGCGCTCTCCCCCGCTACCGCCCCGCTGCGGTCGCTCCGTTCTCGCTTGCGAGGGCGGTCTGGCGGTTCACCTTTGGCGCGATGTGGATCATGTTGATGCACATCGCAGCGTCCCACAGAGCACCACCGCCTCCCTCGGCCTTTGTCGTTGGGCGAGGCCACGAAGCGGGATCGGAGCGCACGTCCAACAGTACCGGCGGCAGGATGTTGCTCGAGCCGCACTTCTCGATGGTGGTCGCTATCTCCGGGATTTGAGCTTTGTCGTACTGCCGGAGGACGGAGCACAGACGGCGCCAACGACGTAAGCGTGACATCAAAATGCGCTAAGTCTAAAAAGAGGTTTGGAGCACTGTACTACTACCTGCTATGTTCCTGTCTTACGCCGTATAATACCGACTTGATCGCTTGTATCATACAGAAATCTCAGCATATAGGGAGCATACAGCGAAACAGCTATTCTGTATTGCTGCACCTACTTAATCTACTGGTTATGGCGTCTGCTAAGGGATTTCCGGCATGTCCTGGGGTTTACCAAGAAGATGAATGCCTACGAAGTAGTCTGTAGCAAACCCGAGGATATGCCGGGTGTGTCCCCGAACGCCCCATACGTTCAAGTCTCACTTGTACCAAGAGACTACGCACCTCGTGTGGTGCATGATGAATGCGTACGCAGGTCCCAATGGAAATCACGACATCACGATGGTCAAGTTGTGCCCGCTCCGTACGGTGCGACTATGATATGAATTCGTGAGCGAGACCACGAGCACAGCACAGTGTTGAGACCAACTGACAACTAACCTGTGAACATGCACCTTCTCTGCAGAACAGAGCACTCAGATTCGATCGTGCGCTGGCGTTGTCGATACTACAGTATTTGACGACTATCTTTCAACAGTGCCATAACACTAACTATTTTTGGTATACAGCACGCTACGGTGATTTCAACCTTCCTAGCCACGCCTGTTCTAGTATACCTTGCGGGTAAACGGCTCTCCCGTCGGCCACCCGCCCCTACACATGTCAGCCGGCGGCATGCCCCGCGAAAAGACGGGCGCCGCTGTACAACTCGGTGAGCGGGGAGAACGGTCGAATATTCTAGGCTGCAATCATGTAGCTCAGCGGTAGGGCGGTCAACGTTAGAGTCCGGCTTATTCGTGGGTTAAAACCCAGGGTTAAGCCTTCGTGCCTTTTCCTTTCCTTTGTTTCGATTTACGTAGAGCCTTGATACAGCAAGCTGTAGTAGTATCGGGCTATATGAGACCTAGGGACCGACTACTGCCATGCAGGGGTTCCTGTGGCTCTGTATTGGTCACTCGCACGAGGGTTGCTTGGATGTTACCTCTCTGGTATTAGTTGCTTACTGTCTGCCGGGTACCTTCTGACAGAAGGGGGGTGCGGAGCCGTTCTTTCAGGCAGGCAAAAACTTCCTGGAACAGCCGATACCGCCCATCAGTGAGTGTAGCTGGTTGGTGTCGTCCGGTATGGGCCTTTTCGTGAGCCTCTACGTTGCCGGCGTGTCACTTGAACCTGGCGGGGACGATGGTGTGGCCAAGGATATCTGCATCCATTGCGCCAATGGTAGCTGGTGAGCGTGATAATGTGCTTTCGCAAGCGCAGGAAGAGCTCCTTCATGCTCGCCACGTGTGCCGAGGGGTTGGAATCAAAGACGATAACGTCAGGAAGAGCTCCTTCATGCTCGTCACGTGTGCCGAGGGGCTGGAGTCAAAGACGACAACGTCCTCGAGATTTTTGGTGACGCGGTCGAGGCCTGTGATGACTTCATTAATTACTGTAACGACTCATCCTGGCGCCGCGCTGCTGCCTTGCGGCATGGCAAGCCAATCAATGAGACGCGTGGGCGTGCAAAACGCCGTGAGAGGTGTGGTGTCTTTGTGAACCGTTATCTGGTAACAAGACGACACGACATCGAACTGTGAAAATATTCGAACGGTCCCTGGCTTGTCAAGGTCCTCGCCGGCGCGAGCGATCGGGTGCTGGTCAAGACTAATGAGTTTTTTCAGCCTCTTGTGGTTGATCGTGATCTGGATGACACCGGATATGTTCGGCATGACAACTTCTGGGCTGGCCCATGGTATGGCGGCGTGCAGTGTCGGGTTAGGCCTGTAGTGAGAAATTGTTCCAGGACCGCGACAAGTTTCATGGTAGACGCGGGATTAACGCGGTATGATATGTGCGTCATGTAACCGTAAAGCTGTTCGACGGAACCGAAATCTCGAAGGGGAGCAGGGGCCAAAGTCGATTGAAGGCCTTGAGGACACGTCAGGAAACTCCGCCAGAGCATGACCTATTTCGGCGATGACGGCCGGCGTCCAACCGGGGCCATTCAAGTCGAATTCGATTTCCCGCCGCACGTGAGCTGGTAAGTGATTCCATTTCTTCAGGAAAGCCGTGCGCTGGTCGGTGCTTAAGCGATCGAGCAGGGCAGGGTTGGGTGCGCGGTCGTCAGTTACCGGCATGGCAATCACGTTATTGCGAGAGACATTTTTGTTTCGTCGCGGAAAGGATGCACCGAACGGGTCCAGACACTGTGGTGGCTGCAGACGCTGCTGTGCGCTGCCTGCAGGCGCAGTGGCTGGGCCTGGGACGGTAAGCCTGTGCACACTAGTGTCGCACGCATTCGAGTACTCGCCAGAGCCGCTTCGATAGGTCCGTGGAGTAGTGGACTGGACGAAATGTCCAAGTAATTTCCCCCGGTTCTAGCTCCGCAACGTCAACTAGCGGGATTAACTGGCGACCGTTTACGGAAAGCTGCGCGTCCGTCGAGCATTCGACGGCAGCATGTAACATGTCGACCAGGTGGCAGCCGGCGAGGGCCGGAGCACCGCCGCGTCGGACTAAAGCTACTTCGACGTCGCGCGAAAGCGAATGGCCGGTAATGTCTGCGTGCAGCAAGCGGAACCTTTCGGCGGGAGTCGAAGCATCGGCAACAATGCTACGGCTCCATCGAGCCCTCGGTGAGAAAGCGTGAGGTCGAGATGCCATTTCACGATTATCACCCAGGCGGGAAAAAAACTCTACGGTAGGAGCGGTCATTGGACCGCATCCAGCTGTCGCATTCAGAGAGTGCAGCGTGCTGCATGGCCTCGGATGGGATGACATACGCCCAAACGGCGAGTAATGCTATTTGTCAGTCGTTGTGAAAGAACTGCACGCGTACGCGAACAATACTGTCTGCTAGGAGGGGTGGTGATTTCCCAAGACCACCGCACGACCTTGATGGGGTTCGACCTTCGCAGACCACAGAGGCCGTTACTGTGGTCTTCATACTCTTCAGAGCATGGCCGTTGACGAAAGCCTTTGGTAACCCCGTATCCAAGACGGCGACACATCCGAGGCGCATGGCTGCGGGGCCGCTATGGATATTGATTTCCGTCGTAAAGGAAGCGTCGTCATTGTTGCTGTTCCAGCAACAAGACACGGCCCTTGCACTGGGATTATAGGCGGGGACTGGCCTGTGTGATAGGCGGCGGGCGTCATTTTAAGGGCATCGCCGCCGTCATCCTGTGGTTGCGTTCGTCAAAACTCGCCGAGAAACCCACGGTATGCTCTATCGTATCACTTCGGCGCAGTCGCTTACGTGTGGACGAATTCACGTTATGCATGTACTCTTTACTCTGTAAAGGCGGAACGCCCAGGAGAGGAGAATGGTGTTGGAGACGCGCCGGAGGTGGCGCGTCGTCGCGGAAGAGACGGTTGCACGTGCTGCAACGCCTTGCCCAGCAAGGTCGAGCCACTCCACAAGGGCGGCTGTTGCGCAAATGGGTCGCCAGCCCTGTATCCGATACTCCAGATAAGATCGTATGGACTAGCTTCCGCGAGAAGCCGTCCAGGAGCTTATATATCACATCTCTGGACTTTGGGCGAACTAGGCAGTGTTCGGTGGTCTCCTACGATACGACTTTTTCGGTGGCGAAACACACTTCGCCGCAGGAATAAGAGATGCCTTCTACCGCAGGAATAAGAGATGCCTTCTACCGTAAAATCGGAAGGTGTCCATTGCGAGAAGCAAGAGGGAAGCTTCCAGAAAAATACACAACACTGCGTACAGCATTCCTGGGTAGCATCGAACGCGGCGATATCAGCCGTCGCGTGAGCAGAGGCGGAGGGTATATTCGTGGACAAAACAGTTGGGGCTCTCTCTGGGAGGACTGATGCAAGCCTGTTTCCTGCTTAGCCGGGCCCCCTTTCTCGGGGCGTAGGCGTGAGGTGGACTGGTCATCGCTGCGGTTCCCAAATTCGCACGGGAAGTGGCCTCGTCCACCTTGACCGGGTGGGCGAGACATACGCCATATAGGCGGGGAGTTTTGAGTGCGTCCCCTGAAAATGGTGTTGTCAACACTGCACAGGCGGCGTGCGAGGTCTGTGTACTCAGATCACCTCGACGCGTCTCGTCCGGATAAGGGGCGAAAAGTTGCGCGAAGGGCGTAGCTTCGGTTAAACCCTGTGGGGGGCAACCATCCTCCACCGGCCTATTGGCCTCCGGCGGCATGCGGGGGTCAACGGGGAATCACTCGTGCTACGCTGGTTGTGAGGAACGCCGGGGTTGACAATATTCAGGCGTCCTTCTTCGATAGGGCGCAATGGAAGATTTGGGTCGGTCTTGCGATAATACGTTAAGCGGACCGACCGTAGCGGTCTCGAGGTCCTGGATTCCCGTACCCGCACCTCAAGACGACCCTCACGTCCTGGGAGTCACTCCCGGGCGTGGTGGATGCCTTACACGGTGGGGTCGTGGACTTCGCACGCGATATAGCACGACGAGTGTCGTAACTGCCGCGACCAGGATCGCCGAGCGTGTCTGGTGCCCGCGGTAAACGTACCATAATTCTACTAGAGTCGTCGTCGCGGGGACCAGGAGCGCAGCGCTTGCTTGGTTCCGGCGGGGAACGTACGACTTTGCTAGTGTCGTCTTCGCGGAGACCCGGAGCACTGCACGCGCCTGGTACCCGCGGAACCCGTACGGCGTTACGAGTAGAGTCGTCTTCGCGGAGACTAGGATAGCTGCGCACGCCTGGTTCCCTTGGTAGACGTACGGTGTGTTGAATAGTGTCGTCTTCGCAGGGGCCAGAAGAACTGCTCGTGTCTGGCGCCGGCGGTAAACGTATGATAGCACGATTGGTTGGTGTCCGCGGGGACCAGAAGCATTGCGCGCGTCTGGTGCCAGCGAAGAACGTACGGTAGCACGATTAGTCTCACCTCCGCGGGGACCAGGGGCGCGACACGGGCCTTGTTGCGGCGGTGAACTACGGCGGTAGAACCGGCCGTGTTCCCGGCGACCAGGGGCGCCCCGTGCTCCCGGTTCCGGTGGTCAATACGGATACTCGTTCGCACGCATTTCAGGTCACCAACGAGCTGGACAGCAGGGAAATCGGAGAGGCATGGACAATTTTGACGCCATGCGGTCGACATCGCGCGGGCCAACCGCGGTGAACCCGTCGCATCGAACGGCGCTACAAAAATTGGCGGACGCTATGCGCTCTATCGCTCTCACCCGTGATTCTTTTTTTAAACGTGGCATTTCAGAATTCCAAAATTTCAAGAATCGTGACATGTCAGGATTCGTGATTTTTTTGCGTTCGTTAGGAACGACCCTCAGGCGAAAAAATGTTCACACCGTAACTGAACCAAGTCCGGCGGAAGGCTATCTCCCATGGCCAGGGGCTTTGTTAGTGGGTGAGCTTGCGCAAGTCCCACACTACCCGGAAAGATGACATTCCGGGTGGCTATCTCCACCGAACCTTACCCTCAGGGGACAGGCCGGGTCGACATACACACGCATCCGTATACAACGGCAGCTTGCGCTGCCGGGGTTGTAACGAAGATCACTGATAGGGACAGCTTACGCTATACCTACAATGGGACCCGAAGGGTGCGCCAGCTAGCGTTGGGCTACGAAAGCAGCTGAGTTAAATCGACACACGACGCGTATGAATACGTGGAAGTGTGGTTAGCTAAAGCTTTATTTTTCCCCATCCGCCGGAGGATTAAAAAAAAAAAAAAAGTTCACACCTGGTAGGTGTATAGACCCACATTATCAAGCAGTTTTCGGGCATGTGTTGCAATTGTCTCATTTTTGGGCCTCCGGCGGCGGGGGGGCATGATACGGGGGGTCTATACGCCTGCGCCGCGTGAACGCAACACGCTTTCCAGCTCATGTTGTGCTTCACGCAACAGGGACGGCGCCAATTTACAACCTATGAACTGCGGAAGGCACACCCTATTATTGTGTTTTTGTGTTCTAGGGTTGAAACGGTTGAAATGGGATGCTCACTAGACCGCACCCACGTTTCAATGGGTCAATACCTCTACCCTCATCCCGCCCGGACCGGGGACCGGGTCTCATTTGGCACCCTGCTTCCACTCAATACGCGCAGAGGGCGTTCGGGTTAGTGGAATAGCGTATGGCTAGCGCCCCAAACCCCCTTCCCAGACTAATTCCAAGTAACTTGTCCCAAAAACGGGGTTCCAGTTGCAAAGGGCTGCAGACCCATGCATGCATGTTTTTTTTTCTTTTTTATCCTCCGGCGGATGGATGTGAAAAAATGAAGCTTGAGCTCACCACATTTCCACGTATTTTCATACACGTCGTGTATCGATTGCCTTCGCAATCCAGCGCTAGCTGGCGTGTCCTTCGGGTTCCCACTATAGCGATAGCGCAAGCTGTCCCCATGACCCCCTATTGGCGGTCTTCCTTACTGCATGTCTATGTGGACTGCTGTAAATTGTTGCACTAAACATGCACCGGAGCTAAAAAAAACGGTATGTACGTCAAGGTGGAGCTATTGCTAGCTCTATGAGGTACGGCAGTATGGGCAGTATGTCTGTCTCACCTCCGAGGGCTGGAAGGTCCAGCCTGGCAGTGCCTTAGCGAAAGCTTCAACATGGCAGCCGGTCCCACTCGCAATATCCAGCATTTCACCGCTACCACTACCACCTTCCCATTTTGAAAGCTCCTGCAAGATAACGTCACGATTCCGAATAGACGACGGGTGGTGCCTATCATCGCTGGGAGACGGCATCTCGCCAAGTGTCAGTCCCTCTGCTCCTGGGGGCGGTGTATCGTCCGTCTTTCGGCTCCACCAGATAGGCCAGCTCGCAAGCAGGGGCAGCGCCAAAGAAAGCGGCGTATTAAGAGGAACGACAGCAGAGGTAGTTCGTGCTAGGCCTGGGGATGGCGACTGCCGTGGTCTGCTGCTGCGATGACAAGGCTGTTGCAATGACGGGGACACGAAACCTAGGGCAATTCCGCACAACGAGAGGCAAGCTGGAGTGAGTGCAGCCCTTGTGATCACACTTCTCATGATACATGCATGATACCGTGCATGGTAAGCAACCCTTGAGGCAACCCCGGGGAAACAAGCACAGACATGCTTTACAGCAGTGAAGGTCTCCCTGCAGTGCCGGTTCAATATCGCCTATTTCCGGTATAATGCTGGTTGTGCCGTCAACGATTGGTGTATGTCTTGTACTTATTGATCCCAAATAACTTTTGTGTCCGTTATACTGCCGGTACTATCTGCTCGCACATACCAGCACTATAGGGAGACAGGCACTCTGTACCTGTAGAGACTTGCCTTCTTTGACGCGTCAGTCTAGTTTGAGCGCTAAATATACTACTTTTATTATAATATTGGTCAGTCACAAGGAGTCAAGCCACAACCTCCAAGGAAATTTGGAGAGGACGGGAGGTATGATTCCAGGAATCTGAAACCGTCACGGGACTGTGCGGAGTTGCTACTGCGCCGAAAACCGACCTCTGCGCCGTGGTAGCTTTGACGTAGCTTTGACGTGCCTTTGAGAGACCCCTTTTGCTTGGGTAGACATTGAATGCGCACAGTCGACGGCCGCTGCCAATGGGCGTGGCTCTGGTGGTATGGAGCTTGATTTTTTTTCGCTCTGCTACGGCGCTTGTGACATGGCAGAGCGATTCTATAGCAATGTCGATGGCGACTTCATCGGACACGTTCACCCTTCACCTACAGGCCTCGAGGTTTGGCATTATAGAGTTTCGCGCGGTGTTTGTTATACAAGAGTTTGGGCTTAGGCCAGGGTTAGGCCATACCTAGATACAGCAGTATAAATGTACCGCATGTGCCTTCTGCTGCTGCTGTAGAGAGGCCGATGCGGAGAGGTGCTCTATGCTCTATGCTGTACCTTGTAAGTTTAGTGCGGCGGTTTTAGTGACGTTTTGTGTCAATCTGCAAGCGAGTCATTTCGCCACGGACCACGGACAGCCATCCGTAAAAGGTTGTACTTGGCTATCCTTCATGCTGCAGCAGTACTACCTAGTAGATTGGTCGGCGCAGTGGTGCATGTGTGTTTTTCAGATTAACTGATAATCCCATCCATATGATACACATCCAGCACAAAAACACTCAGTGCCTCCTCCTGTTTTTAATAAGAAACCGAGAAATCGTTTTTTGGCCAGATTTCTTATGTTAAGAAAGGGTGAGTCCTATGCCAAAATCAGTGTACAATGAATAGCTGTCGAATTTCTTATTTCGCCGCAACTATTCGGCTAGGTGTTTCGTGGGACTCTTTCTTAAGAGGGGGGCGGTAGTGTAGATCAGTGTAGATCAGAGTAGATTAGCTAACGAGCACGACGAATACGCGGCGAACAACTCCCTCACACCGCCCACCACCTCATAGGTATGTCCTCCCTGCGCCAGAGGGCCACTTCAAGTTCACCGTCACTCGGGACGGCGTAGGGCGTAACACCTCATGCATATCTTATGGAGCTTCTGCCACAGCCGTTGCCGATGCCCTCAACGCGTTAGACTACATCGACGACCTGGGCGGATCAACAGTGGTCAGGGAGGGAAACGGATCCTCGCAATACAACTACGGCTTCGTGTACTATATGTCCGCTTCGAACTCGACCGACGCGGGGTCTGTGAACATGGAGTTGGCTGGGAGTGGGGTGGAGCACGGGTGCAAGAGGGTGTCAACTCTAGGTTACTGGAATGAGCCCGACAACTGGGACACTGGCGTGGTGCCCACGTCGACCGACGAGGTGGGTTTGGCACGAAACATCGCTTCCTCGCGTCGTATGTGCCATACTCGTTGCTTATCTGTATGGAGCTAACGGAGCCACGTCCTATAGCAAGGACGGCTACGTGTCGATCATGCATTTCTCCCGAGCGCTACAATACTTAGAGGCGGTACAACTTGATTGTTAACGGTTGTCGTGTTTTTGCTACTATAAGTGGCTACTCCCATGGTGTCGCCATGTATCCTGAAAATGTTTTTTCATATATTCTATTCCATAGGTGAGCACTCCCATTGTACGGTGTAGCAAGTGTGTGTGTGTGTTTTCACATCAAACCGATATTTCCACCCGACTGAATCCAGCATCATCAGTGTCCGTACAGTGTCACCATGTATATATATAGTCGCGGTTTTTGCTGTGTAAGGTGACCATTCACGTGATGTCATCATGTATCCTGTGACCGTGATTTTTTCGGCTTTAGGCGACCGTTCCAATGGTGCCATCATGTAGTCTACATGATTATGTTGTCTTCTGACCGGAATATACTATAGGTGACCATACCAGCCGATGCCGGCTTCATCTCACTCACGGACGATGCCACCATTTCCACCCTCAACATGAATGGAGGGGCCCTGGTCACACACAACAGCACTTGCCTAGCTAATTGGACGCCCGCACCGGGTGGCACATCCTCCCCCTTCGGTAGCACCAAGTGCTACCGAATCTTCCAAAGCGCAGCTTCCTGGAGCAAAGCTCAGAGTACGTGCGCTAGTGCTGTCGGGCCAAAAAACGCGGGGCTTCGTGGTGGGGCTCTCCGTGGTGCTCTGGTCTCGGTGGAAGGGTTGGATGAGAACCAGTGGGTGTCGAGATTGTGCCGAGGGGACGGCATGGATCGTGACTGCTGGCTAGGCTTGGCCAGAACATACATGGGGAGAAGCGGACTTGGGCTAGATAATGGTGGGGATTTAGAATGGGCCGAGCTTGCAACGATGGCGGGCGAGACACGGTACCGGTCGTGGGCTATCCGGGAACCTTCGACTTTCGAAGGCGACGAGGTATGTGTGTATCTGGCGTTGCTATGGAATTGTTGTTCTTAACGTTTAGGGTCACGTGTTGCCGGGACTGCCAGTGTTACGGTTGCGAGCCCTGCAAGCGCACTATGAGAATTATCAACGCTATCAACGCTATCAACGCTATCAACGCTATCAACGCCTGTGCTGCGGATAAGAGTGTCCGGTGTGATTGAAAACATGCCAAGTAGACGGCTCAGTTCGCCGCCGCTACGGTCGTGTACACTACACTGCCGTAAGCGCAAAGGAGACCAAACGATATTACTGTTAACAAGCATACTAGTGAGTGCTTCGAAGTATGACAGCAGTTACCGTAAGCGCTGCGACTACCGTAATCAACAGCGAAACACAACGGCATTAAACATTTACAAGTATGTATGGCAGCAACTACCGTAAGCACCGGCGACACCACATGGCATTTTTGCTAGCATACTACTTCGTAAGTCAGAACCTACCGCAAGCGCTAGGGACCCCGATTGATATCCAATCAATCTTAATGTTAATAAGGATGCTAAAATTCGATGAGTAGGGGGCATGTGGACCCACGTCGGCGACAAAAACGAAGACAAGTGACTTGGAAGGTGGAAAGGAAGACACCCGTGACCACGGCTTGTCCAGAAGGCCGCTGAAGGTGTATAATACGAGTTTTTTCACGAGTTGATCGAGCCGGAAGGTAAAAGTGATGAAATGGATGTGATGGGATGGACGTGATGGAATGTACAAGAGCTACGATAGCGGTTAGACCGTAAAGCCCGATTATAGCGACCCCAAAAAGTATCGATATTGACAGTCGCCAATCCAAACACTCTTAGTACTGGTATTTAAATATTCGTTTCTCTCGATCTTACCGCCTGCTGCCTCATTAGAAACCCTCACCGACCAATATATCCAAAAATGCTTCTTAGGGAGGAGAAAATTGCGTGGCGGTCCACGGCACGAGAACACTGGCCTCGGAGCAGGGAGAGGCGAGATGGTACGACGACGAGTGCGAGGCCGAAAAGGCGTTCGTGTGTCAGGCTTTTGGGGTTAGCACGCCCTTCACGCTCAAAGTGTCAACGGAGCTTAATATTGCGGGCGGGTATATCGTTGGAGCCGGCACCGTCGTCAGCTCTACTTTTGCACAGGTTTGATAACTTCATTTTTTTTCATTTTTGGTATCCTAAAAGGCGCGCATGGCGCGCATGCAGCACGCGCTTCAACATCGACCACTAATAAAATGATTCCCATAGCGAGAAATAAAGTAAACCAAGAAGCAAGGGGGAAACAAATCTGATCGTTTCCGCTCTGCTACGTTCTTACTCCTTTTAAAAACTTTTGAAACTTTTTTACTTTTTATTTCCTTTTCTTTACGTTTTTCACTTTTTTGATACTTACGACGTTTGTGACTTTTTCGTAAGGTTTTCGGTGTTTTGTTTTGGCGTTTTCGGCGTTTCTGACGTTTCACAGTTCGTTTCTGTTCTGCTACGTATCACTCTGGACGGGAACGTAATAATCGTTTGGGTGTTCTTACGTACACTCAACGGTCCTTACATTTCAGCCCCGGATGGCCGTCTTTCCTCTTTGGTTGGCTTTGCCGATTTGCCGTTTCTAACCCGCCACGTTCTTTCGTTCATGAGAATACAGCTGTACTGTACAAGTTATGTAGGGAATATTTTAATTCGTGCGTCGTTGCGTGAGAAAAAAAAATTGGGGGTTCGACTATCGGCGGTAACGGCTAAATGTGATGTGATGTGATGGTGACAGGGTGGCGATAGGATGGAGGTGCACTCAACGGCGGTGTCTCTTGTGTCTCTTGTGTTGGAAACACATACGTGATGCTTCCAGGCGTGCAATGTCGCTGCAAGGGACGTCTGTTGTTGTTGTTATACGTGGTTGTCGCCACAATGTAAGACATGGTCACAAAATAGGCTCCAATCATTGGCCAACCATTGACAGATACCGGTTAAAAAAAAAAACGGCTGTCTGTATACATGCTCGCAAGAGATGGTATGCTGCTGTGTCATGAACGTTCCCAGTAGCCGCGTCTTTACTCACACGCCTCCTCGAAAAGGTGTCCGGAGACGAGGGTCAAGTCGGACTGCTCAACGGTGGCACACTTCTAAATTCGGCCACCGGGGTCATGGAATGGTCAGCCTCCTCGGCAGTGGGGTGGGGCGGAACCTTGCGAAACATGGGCACGTTAAGCTTCACCGGCAATGTTTCTCTCTCTGCAGCTGCAGACGCGGAGGGCTTCTTCGATAGCCAAGCGGGGGCGTGGCCGTTGGTGGTTAATGAGGAGGGTGCGGAGGTTTCCTTTGGGTCGGATGCGGAGGTGGCGATGGAGTGGTTGTTGTGGAACCAGGGAGGGGAAGTGCTGGTGAGTGCACGGCTTGTCACTGCTGTTTGGTAGAGAAGTTTATGGTATGTTTGAGTGACTAGTTCGACGATGGGTAGAGCGTAGGGATGCGCAGGCTAGCGTGAAGCTATGGGCGGGAACTTGGTCAGAGCAACCGATCAATCGCGCATGGTCTGCCATGCTCCTGTAATCATGATAGTATGATAGTTTCATACGAACGATCATAGGATCGTAGTATCATAGGATCATAGGACTGCCATAGTGTCATATGTCATAGTCATGAGCCATAGTGCCCTAGTACAATAGTTTCGCTGTATCAAAACCTTACCATCTAATTACCTGGTACATTATATCGCAATACCATAGTACCATAGATACGACGTGACTACTTCGCACGTGTCGTGTCGCCACCAGCGGTATGTTTGCGTTGCATGCGTCAAATAGGTGGTGCGCAAACAACAAAGGGTCCATCCTATATCCTATACTGAAGTATATATTGTGCATACGGAAGGACATTTGCTGATTGATGCCGCCACGTGACGATACGGCGTGCCAATTGAATACATGCGTTCGTTTATTTCCACATTCGAGATGGAATGGTGTTTATGATTTTTCATGGATTTTCTTCTTCTTTTGCAGTTTGATCTCTATGGTATACACCACGGCGGTGTGCTTTTCCCTTGCAGGTGGAGGGCGATTTGATCGCCACCGGTGGCGGATATAGCTCAGGGGGGAAGTTCATTGTGGAGGATAGGGGCCAGGCTTCGTTCTCCAACAGCTCTTTTGTCATGGATCAGCCAGAGGTCGTATTGGTCACGCTGCAAGCAGACAGACAGGTGGCAAGAGAGTTCACGCAACAACTATCTCAACTGTTTTTTTTTTCAACAGAACGCTGGCCTCGTCTTCGGTTTTGACCCCGGCTTTTCTTAGCGAAGAGTGTTTTTTTTTTCTGTTTTTTTGTTTCTTTTCGTCAAGAAAAACAGGGGACGTTTTTCTTTTTCTTTTCCCCCCGGTAAACCAGGATTTCTAACAAGAAAAAAAAAACAGGAACTATTGGTATTCCTCTTTCAAGCCGCCGTTACCGCAATTCTGGATTATTATATGGGGTAATGTATGGGGTAATGTATGGAAATCGGGGAATCTGGTTTGGCCTACGTATGCTTCCGGTATTGTGAGACGGAAAATTGACAAAAATGCCCAAAATGCTACTTTAGACCCTAACCCTTACGCCGACCCCAACCCTAGCCATCATCGGACTTTGTCCGGGAAAAATCGGACGTTTTTTTTGTTGAAAAATTGGTCGACCACCTCAAAACTCTTACCTGGTATATCAAAATATTCCCCAATTTCCATCCTTTAATCCTAAATAACAATGTAGGCATCTCGTAAAGGCTACTGCCTCTTTCGGGAAAAAAGATGGCAGGCAAAAGCTAGGGAAACAAAAAATGCAGTCATGAAAAGTTTTTGAGATTTAGTTTCACATTGTTGTTCAACAGTAACTGAACCTCAACCGACGTTGTGACAAATTATGTCGCATCGCTCAGTCGCAAAGAGTCGCTGTCGCTTTCCGGCCGGCTGGGTTAGACCGTTTTTTCGTTTTTTCCCATTTCCTCTTCCTCCTGTAGATTGGCTGAAGGAAAGGAAGATCTTCCACTCGGTCAGGTATCATAGCACAACCGGTAGCAGATTTGCTTATAGTTTAGGATTGGAGTATGCACCCAGGAAAAGAGGGAGTCGCAGCCCCTCTCACCCAAATGTCCTCTTTTATGTCAGGTTTGGCCTTTTAGAACTGCACTCACGTTTCGGAGACAAACCACTCGGGATGAGTGTAGGATAATATTCGCGTTTTCTATTGGATTTGCAGGTGTAAGGGAGGCATTATGCACTGCAGGGAAGGGGGCAGCTTATCATCTTCTTCCCCGCCTTTTGCTACGATGGCATGTTCATTTGGTGTTTGTTTAGTTCCGACAACGACGGTCGCTATTGACATACTACATAGGCTACCGAACAAGACGTCGAGAACTCGGCTGAGGTGGGAGGCTATTACCGCCTGAACTTTGGCGGCGAGGAGACGGAATGCATCGGTTACCACGCTTCTTCGGACAGCGTGCAGGCAAGCAGACGTACATATACATGCTACTAACAGTACGGTGAGGGTAGCACTAAACATTTTTCTGGGCTTCCTCACTATCAGTAGCGCAGGTCTACTATTACCTATTATTACCTATTACATAATATTTTTATATTTTTCTGGCGAAGGGATGAGTTGTGTCAGCTACGATGATATATGCGTACACCACCTTTGGTTTGTTTGTTTTATTT
Organism: Undaria pinnatifida; assembly: GCA_012845835.1. Classification (NCBI taxonomy): domain Eukaryota; class Phaeophyceae; order Laminariales; family Alariaceae; genus Undaria; species Undaria pinnatifida. The sequence continues at coordinate 11,698,840 of JABAKD010000030.1, forward strand.
CGTGGGGTATTCCTCCACTCTCGAGTGACTGGAGCCTGTCCTGTGACCACGGACTTGATTATGCGAGTTAATGTAAGAAGAACAACAACAACAACAACAACAACATAGCCCCCCCCAAGTTGTCTATGAGGAAACGTGAAAGCCTAATGTGATGGGCAATAATCCCAAGGCTTAGATACGGCACCTAAAATATCGTACATCACAAGAGGTATTCAAACGACATCGACCTAGGAGTTACAACACCTAAAGTATCGTAAATCACAAGAGGTCTTCCAACGAACTATAAAGCCAAAAATATCGTACATCGTAAGTCACACAAAAAAATCCAACGGCATTGGTCTAGGTATGAATCGAAACATACCGCAAGTCCCAATTAGTGTTCCAATGACATTGACCTAGCTATAGAACCCAAAACACGCAAATCGGCCTACTGTAGGTATAAAACGGAAAATATTGTAAATCGCGATTGGTCTTCCAGCGGCGTTGGGCTAGGTATATAACATAAAACCCAAAATATCGTATAGTTGATAGGAACGGCAACAGCCAACCCACGCAAGGGGTTCCGCAGATTCTGTGAAATTGCTCAACTCCTAACATGAGGAGGAGGTCAATATCAACATCATCCATCATCATCCATCATCGTCATCATCATTATCACCATCAACATCATCATCATCGTCATCATCATCGTCATCATCATCATCAACATCAGCAGCAGCATCAGCATCAGCATCAGCAGCATCAGCATCAGCATCGTCATCGTCATCGTCATCATCATCATCATCGTCATCAGCAGCATCATCATCATCATCATCAACAACATCATCATCACCATCATCGTCATCATCGTCATCATCGTCATCATCAACATCATCACCATCATAATCATGATGATGATCATCATCATCGTCGTCATCATCATCATCATCATCATCATCATCATCAGCATCATCATAGTCATCATCATCAACATCGTCATCATCATCCTCATCCATCATCATCATCACCCGAAGCATATATAACTTCGAACACATTCGTTCGCGCAACCCGACCAACGCTTCCATGCTGTATTATACAAGGAGTAGTAGATTAGTAGGTTAATATATTAAAAATCCTACTATTATATAAAACAAATATCCTCGTAAAAGTATCACACTAATCCACAATTCCTCACTGAAGGGGCTCAATCAAATCATAGTGATATCACACCATATCACACCATATCACACCATATCACACCATGTCACACCATATCACACCATATCACACCATATCATACCATATCACACCATATCACACCATATCACGCCATATCACACCATATTACACCATATTACACCATATTACACCATATCACACCATATCACACCATATCACACCATATCACACCATATCACACCATATCACACCATATTACACCATATTACACCATATCACACCATATCACACCATATCACACCATATCACACCATATCACACCATATCACACCATATCACACCATATCACACCATATTACACCATATTACACCATATCGCACCATACCACACCATATTACACCATATCACACCATATCACACCATATCACACCATATCACACCATATCACACCATATCACACCATATATCAAAACGTCAGAACGGTCAGAAACACCATATGAACGGTCAGAACGATCAGAAAGATCAGAAAGGCCAGAAACACCATATGGTATTTGTTAACCCAAAAACTTCAACACCTACCTTTCCATTAATGGTACTAGCTCCGTTGTATCGTTGTATCGTTGTATCGTTGTATCATACTCCTGTAAGAAGCGGCGACACTGATAGACGTCGCTCTGACAAGGACGTGCCGCCACCGTACAGCACACGGAACAACACACCCCCTGGCATGATTTTCCGAACCAGTTTCTTTCCTGTAACACAATGGTTTCAACAACACACACCCTGGTATTTTTTTCGAAGGATCTCGTCCAGATATTTCCATTGATGAACGTATCGCTTGATGTTTGCGCCCTCGCCGTTGTGCAAAAAATCAACTCTTATCCGAGGAGGAGGAGGAGGCGTGTTTATCTTGTGTTGCATACGGTAAATCAGCCCAAACAACACCCTCGCAATGTAGGGAAGAATGTAACCCATAGCATCGGCGCATTGACCCAACCCCGCATGTACCATTAGTAGCGCTTTTTTTTTAGTGGACAGCGCTTAACCTTTTGACGATGCTATGAATGCCGCCGGCTGACTCCTCGTGCTACAGTATATACTGGAAGAAATGCTCTCCGTGGAGGAGCAGGGCGGTGTTACCGTGCGAAGGGATGGAAACGGGAAGCTAGAGCACTGGCAGTATGGCTACAGGTATATATACAGTCCTGCACCTTGCAGCACGGCATTTGGCACACTCTCGCACTGGCAGTACGGGCGTAGGTACACTCTCGTGCTGGCAGAGCCCGGCTACAGAGGCCAAGGCTATGCGGTAGGGGGAGGGGCTTGTTTCGGTACCGGGTATGTGGTATCATGCTTTTTAAATAGCACGACTGACTCTGTAGTGTAACACGCACACCCCCCCAAGGAAGAAACGCCTCTTATTGATACGACAAATGCAGGTACGAAGGCTGCCTAGTACGGCAGTTAGTTATTGTGTTACCTCCGTGGAGGACACTCGCACTTGTGGGACACCTCAAAATGTGTAGCTCCATTTTAAAATGTGGGTGGGGTAGGATGTTGGCGCTGTGAAGTACCGGCACACCACCTCACTGACAAATAAGGCTTTAGGGCGTTTTTTTTTCGTAGCGTCGGTTATTGTTGCATTGCGAATCAATTTAGCAAACGAATAGGGGGGTACCTAACCCTAACCCTAGCGAGATATTCCGACCGCAAACGAACAGGGGGGTCACTCGCGCGAGTGACCCCGAGCCACCGTTGCAAAAGGCCCTTATAAAGGGACATAACATCAATGTAATCCCCCACCGTAGCATGAGTAGTACATACAATACAAACAGTACAAACAGTACAAACAGTACAAACAATACAAACAGTACAAACAGTACAAACAGTACAAACAGTAGATACTACAAACAGTACACACTACATGCTACAAGCAGTACATACTACAAACAGTACATAAAAAAACAAACAGTACATACAAAAAAGTACATACTGAAACAGTATTAAAAGCATAACTAGGAAGGTACCCACTTTAAACAAATAGAGACGTGAGAAAGTTGAAATGGCAATATAAAGCAAATAATATGCCAGAAAAGAGGTTGCCAGCCATAGTTGATAGGGCTGTATGGGAGAAAATAACAAAAGGGCGAGCTGGAATAAGATGGGATAACGTCGTCGAGAAAATGTGGAAAGATTTAGGGGGAGATCAAGAAGAGGCACTGCTGTCTACAGAGAAGGCGGAAGTAAAAGAAAGAGTAGAAGAACGGGAAAGGCTAGTGCTAAGAAGTAAGGTGAAAAAGGAGAAGCACTTAAGAGATAGACGGGGGGTTGAGGGAAGATATTGGAATGGAACGTATCTGCACGGCCCAACGGACTACGCGAAAAAGCTGAAACTGCGATTTCGTGTAGGGGACCTAGACCTACCAGAAAGAAGAAAGATATATACCAAAAGTCGGGAGGAGGAAGACGTGGCTACAAATATGTGCCCGTGTGGCACAACAATAGAGAGTAGGACTCACATAGTAGGAGAATGTGAATTATACTAGGAGGAACGAGATGCGTTAGAGGAGGAGATGAGGAAATTAGACGTATGTGACATGGAAGAGGCTGGTAGACTAGAGAGTAGCGAGAAAACGATCGCTATCCTAGGAGATAGATGGTGGCCACAGACGGCGAAACAGGACGGGGATAGGATAAGCCAAACGTTTCTATGTAGTATATGGAAGAAGCGCAATGGCCGCCCAAATTTTCGAAGTGTCTCTACTAGGAGTAGGAATAGGAACGGTGCTCCGTCTCGAAAGGGATGCGTGGTCAATCATAATAATGGTCAAATCACTAAGGCAAGCAACAAATGAGTACGCCCCCCCTTAACATGCCCCCCTGAACATGCACCCCCCCACCCCCGTAGCCTTGGCAACAGGTGCTCACTTGATACAACTTGATGCAACTTCATTTAAGCTCATATGGTGACAGATCCATTTCCATTGACGCAGTTTAAGCTTTTTCCGCAGAAGGCAGATATCGTAGATGATCATGTAATGAGAAAGAGAGATGAAGCAAGGGAAGCAGGTGGGCCCGAGAGATGAAGCAAGAGGTGAGGGTAGCAGAGTTCGTCCACAGGCTTCCTTTTTTGCTAGGGTTTCCCTTGTTTTTTTTTTGCCATTCATGCTTTCTGGGATTGTTTATGAGTGATCGGCTTTTGGGGAGAATGCTGCAAGTTGACGGATGACAAATATAATACCAGTCTGGGCCCAAATATAAGCCACGTTTACATTAACTAATATTTAGTAAAAATGTCTTGTATTTAGGCCTACACTGACAAAATATTGTGTTTCGATGGGTATACGAAGTATATATACTCTTGGCAGTAGCATATACATGGCTTGTCGTTTTACCTATCTGCCCGTTTTAAATAATTTGTATTGCTTTGTGAAAAAGGTGCTACTGTTTGTAGGGCCTAAGAATGGCGCACGAGACGTGCACCGCACGTAGTGGCTTGGGCTCTTATCGCCAGATACCTTTCAATACTAATACCTCTATTTCTCATCCCGAGGTACCTATAATATCGATAATATGTACGGTCGTAGATACGTGTACCTGGTGTATATTATAAAAATAAAAATACACTCCAGCTGTGAGATCGAAGATTTTGTCGAAACTCATCTTTGCAAGCTGTGTGTGATGCTCCGATCGCGCGTATTACGGCTTGTGTGTCCTCATTAAGGATTTGGTCGGCGACTCTGCATATATATGGTACCCAGGCATTTTTTCTCAGCAATTAGCTAGGGTATACGGGGGCAAGTGTAACCACGGCTTCGTTTGTCTCAGCATCCCATACACCTCGCGTGACGCCAACATACAGGTGTTGTTGTTGCTTTTCTCACGTCAACTCAGTCCCGGGATCTAGCTAGGGGTCAGAACACATGCGCCAATAATTGTGTAGCGTGCAGCAACAAAATATCAGCACGGTGTTTGGTCACGAAACGCCCAGCAAAAAGGAGCGCGAGATAATATTTATCATAACCCAGATAGTGCCATTCTTCGCCCCCTTTCTCCTACCCTACCACCCCTCGCCCCCCCTAGTTCTGCTGCTTACTTTGGGTAGGCAATAGGTTAAGCTTTTACCGGTACTCGAACGGACTATATACGCGCTAACATACGAACCCCCCTCATCTCAGGTACGTGGTCACGTTCGACGGAGCTCGCAATAACTCCGCGGCCGGAACTTTATCTCTCTCTTGCGCTGGAAGCGCCGATAACTGCGGCTGTGTTGACATTGTCGGCGCCATCGCCGGGCCCGGGGACACCCGCGTCGGCTGCGGCAGCCCCCTTTTTGGACCAGAAAACGCTTCCACCAGCGCCGAATTCGACCCCTCCGGGTGCCGCCTTCAAGCTACAGTGGAACTCCAAACGCTTCGGGAAGGGGGGGAGACAGTTATCTCAGGAGGGGGTACCCTCACGTTTTCCGCGGGAGGCCAGTACTTTTTGCCGGCAGTGGTGGAAGCTGACGTGGAGGTCATGTCAGGAGCGGAGGTGGTGTGTCTTCAGTGGGCGGGGGAGCTGGTGGGGGCGGTAAATGTTAGCTCTGGCGGGGTGCTGTGGTTTGCAGGTGGGGGTCGGGGTCTGCCCCATTTTTTTGTGAGAACGCGCAAAATTACTCTTGATATGTGTGTTTGCAGCACTCTCCTACCAGTATTTGTTTTAGCACGTTTTAATGAGATACCGTAATACTCCGGAGTATTAAGCTTGGCACGGTTTATGAACTCCTACGTTTGATGATCGCGACGATATGGTTTGCACGGTGAGCTTGCCGGCTACGAAAAACGGCGGCCTCCCAACATTTTCTTGCACCGAGCCATTATCGCTGCATCCCCCACCCCCCATGAAAACGCCTCCATTGTACATCACGCTACAACCCTTCCCAAAAATGCCCCTTTTCAGTATCCCTTCCCTAAAAACGCCTCAAGTTAATGTCGCCCCCCCCCCCAATAACGCCTAGTTTATGTATTTCACATCCCACGGCGCCGACGGGGATGCCCTTCTCCCCTCCCGTAATAACGCCTCAATTTTATACCCCTCCCTCAAAAACGCCTCAATTGCATACCCCCCCCGCCACCCCTAATAACGGCTCAATTTCATATCCCGCCCGTCAGAAACGCCTCAATTGGGTGTTCCGCGTCCTAACAACGCGCTTGGCGCAAGAAATTTCTCCCTTGGTCGGTGAAACACACACCCTCTCCGTCCCGACATTGTAGGGGTGTGAAGGCCTATGATACGCTCTTACGACTACGGTCATGCGTGACGATGGTCCTACCAGCCACCCCACAAACACCTGTACAGTGCTTGTTTTCTCCCCTAAAAACGCCTCAACTTTGTACCACCCCTCTGAAAACGCCATAATTGTGTGTCCCCCCTCCCTAAAAACGCCTCAATTGTGTATGCTCCTGCACCGCCCCCCCCCCAAAAGCGCCTCAAGCTATCTACGCCCTCCCTCGCTAAACACCTTAATTGTGTACCCTCCCCTTGAAATACGTTAATTGTGTATCTCCCTCTCAAAAAACGCCTCAACTGTGTACTCTCCTGCACCCCCCCCTCAAGAAGCGCCTCAATTTTTTTACACCACCCTCGCTGAACACCTTATTTGTATACCCCCCCCCCTTAATACACTTTAATAGTGTATCTCCCGTCCCTGAAAGCGCCTCAATTGTGTATTCTCCTGCACCCCCCCCCCTAACAAAAACGCCTCAATTTGATTTACGCCCCCTCCGTTAAACACTTTAATTATGTGTCCATCCCCTTAAAATCGCCTCAATTGTGTATTCTGCGTTCCTCTAAACGCCTCAACTGGTGTATTCCGCTCTCCCTCCCCTCTCCCCCCCGAAACATGCTTCCATTGCATATTGCTCCTCCCTGAAAACGCCGTAATTGTGTATCCCGCTTCACCTTCCCCTCCCCTAAACACGCCTCAACCTGTGTATTCGCCTGCAACCCCCCCCCTCCTAAAAACGCCTTAATCCTAAGGCGCCGATGAGGATGCCTTGGACGCCGTCCACCTCCTGCACAAAGACCCCCTCACCCCGGGGAGAGCAGGGGCTGCAATCGCTGCTCCCCCGGTTTTTAACGCCTCCATAATTGGCGACATTACACTTCAAACCTCAGGGGAGGTTAGGCTTGCGGCAGCATCACCGGCTACGCTAAATGTTATTGGCTCGCTGAAATTTGTCGGCGGCGGGATTTCTGGACAAGGGCATGTAGTGGTGCAAGGATCAACGGTTCTCTTGGCCAATGGATCTAATGGTGATGATGATCCAGGGCCGTCTTCTTTAAAGAATGGAGTGGTTTTGGAGATGCGCGGAGGCGGTGTTTGGATGGGGGGAGATTTGGATGCCAGGGATGGGGCGACGGTGGTGAACCTTGGGCTGTTCGAGGTTGTTGCGGAGAACGGGTCTTCGTTTGGCGCAGGCAAGGGCTGATAACTGAATGCTAGTAGTTGCTCAAACAAACCATAAGTAGTTCGACAACTATAAACACTGCGACAGGCATAAGAGCTATACATATATTTGCTGAGTGTTTTCGGCAAAGCATGCTTCAACCAGGTAGTGTTAATAGTGTAGTCTACAGCTGTGCGCACTAAATGATACTCAGTACTTGGTATGCATTTAAATGGAAGGTAGGATTCGTCCAAGTCACGAGTCGCGGCCGAAGCGAGAGGCTTGGCCTTGATACGACCATCCAAACCTGTAGATCATCTCGCATCTGCTTGATTTTCGCACCCCATTAGGTGGAGATTTTGGGACTGCCTCACGGCTAGACTACGACGGTGTGGAGTGGTATTCGAACCCCCTGTGCGGGCTGAGCTGTACCGCAGAACCGAAATGGGAGAATGCCCGTGGAGGGGAGATAGTGGGTGGAGCAAGAAGCGACGCCCTTCTGTGCTTCACGCTTCTCAACCAGGTAATTCATAATTACCACCAGGTATGTTGCTGTTTTGCTTGCGCTAGGGATTGACAAGGCGCTGTCCTTACGCGGAGACAACAAAAACAAGGGCGCTGACGATTCCGTACATACAGATGATCGCTACGGTATGGGGTTCATGTTTTAGTAGTCACTTTTTTCAGGTGCCCAGAGGCGCTCAACACTCGAGTGGCCTTTAGAGCGTACCGGGGTCTTGTGACACCCTGAGGGAGACAACTCTTACTGTTACTGTTGCTCAACGCCAACTACTATGCCATGTTTCAAGTGAACCTTTGATCGAGGTGCATCTAGCCAGTCGCGCTAGTAATAGTAATAGTAATAGTGGCCTCATCTTGAAGGCCGTGAGAAAATCGGGGTGTCCCGCCTACCGTAGCCTCTGTGATCACGTCCATGGGAGGCGGTGATGCACTTTTTTGGCTAAAACACGTGTTGAATTGCAGGAGCGCCATAGGTCCGTATCGTTAGCGCTTCGTTCCTTCTTCGGAATGTCGTTTTCGCGATTTACTCAAGGCTGAAGTGACATTTTCATCGAACTGTACTTTCGACGCGTGCTACGCTATCATCTTCCTGGTAGGTGTTAATATGGCACTTTATAGATCTGCCGATCTGTTTCCTAACTTTGCCGAATATAAAACGCCAACCTTATCATACGAAATCCATCCAAATGATTTCAAATTCAGATAATTACAGGCCTTTCGAGACCGTATCTTAACACCATTCCGTTTTCGCAATGACGGGGCTTCTTGACCCCTTGAGAGCCCAAAACCCCTATACTAACTTCAAGTAATTTTGTAAAAAAACAGGGTTTCCAGAAGTGAAGGCGTTAAGAAAAAAGCGTCGGAATAGGAATACTGACATCATTCTTTTTGTGATAGTAGTATTGATTTGTTGTGCACAGTAGACCTTAGACCTTAGAGCACTTTAATCATATCGGGTTGCAATTTTTTTACTCCAAACAACTGTTGTTAAGGTTTTCGGTGGGAACAAAGGCTATTGGAGTGTGCGGTAGTGTGCGGTAGTGTATGGTAGGGGGATTATGCACTTCGAAGTATGTTGTTCAGTGTCTCGAGGTAACGCGCGAGTGACCCCCCTGTTCTCCTTTGTGGTGTGAATGTTAATGCTGATGTTGATGTTAATGTTAATGTTAATGTTAATGTTAATGTTAATGTTAATGTTAATGTTAATGTTTGTGTTGATGTGAATGTTAATGTTAACGTTAATGTTAATGTTAGTGTTAATGTTAGTGTTAATGTTAATGTTAATGTTAATGTTAATGTTAATGTTAATGTTAGTGTTAATGTTAATGTTAGTGTTGATGTTAATGTTAATGTTAATGTTAATGTTAATGTTGATGTTAATGTTAATGTTAATGTTAATGTTAATGTTAATGTTAATGTTGATGTTAACGTTAATGTTAATGTTAATGTTAATGTTTGTGTTACTGTTAATGTTAACGTTAATGTTAATGTTAATGTTAATGTTAACGTTAATGTTAATGTTAATGTTAATGTTAATGTTTATGTTAATGTTGATGTTGATGTTTATGTTGATGTTAATGTTGTTAATGTTAATGTTTGTGTTAATGTTAATGTTAATGTTGATGTTAATGTTAATGCTAATGTTAATGTTAATGTTAATGTTCATGTTGATGTTGATGTTAATGTTAATGTTAATGTTAGTGTTAATGTTTATGTTAATGTTAATGTTAATGTTAGTGTTGATGTTAATGTTAATGTTAATGTTAATGTCAATGTTTGTGTTAATGTTAATTTTAGTGTTAATGTTGATGTTAATGTTAATGTTAATGTTAATGTTAATGTTAATGTTAATGATAATGTTAATGTTAATGTTAATGTTGATGTTAATTTTAATGTTAATGTTAATGTTAATGTTGATGTTAACGTTTGTGTTAGTGTTAGTGATAGTGTTAGTGTTAGTGTTAGTGTTAGTGTTAATGTTAATGTTAATGTTAGTGTTAATGTTAATGTTAATGTTAATGTTAATGTTAATGATAATGTTAATGTTAATGCTAATGTTATTGTTAATGTTAATGTGTGTAGGTGTTTTTTAACTTTGGGTTAGTGCATCAGCAATGGAATGAAATGTTCAGCTACGCCGTGCCAGCGAAATTGCCTAAAAAAGTCGTTTCGTCCGTGAAGGAGGGATACGGCCATTTGTTCGAGTGGCTCAAAGGTGAAAGGTGAAAGGTGAAAGGTGAAAGGTGAAAGGTGAAAGGTGAAAGGTGAAAGGAGGTGAAAGGTGAAAGGTGAAAGGTGAAAGGTGAAAGGTGAAAGGTGAAAGGTGAAAGGTTAACGTGTGGGTACCATACCCTCCTATTGATACAAGATGCACCTTTACTGTTTGTAGTACGTTTATTTCATTTATCTTCAACTTTTGTTATCGGGTTGAATAAGGAACATGGAAAAACATCGAGCCCCTCAGGTGAGTGGCCTCAGATAACACAAGCAAAACCTCTAGATCGTAGCAGCCTGCGTCTGCGTCCGGTATGCGTCCGGTCCCGTTTCGCGAACGGTTCGCAGAATCCATACCTGGTATGAGGTAGGCGAAACAACCGCGGTTGTGGAAGGTTTGGAAACAGCCTCCAGTGTAGATTCTAGAGAGAAGCGCCTCCACGTAAATGCTGGAAACCCCCTCTTTTTAATTATCAAAAATAATCACAAGGAGATGAATAGCGATCCATCCGCTATGTATATAGACTATATATTTTTTTTCGATTTATGCGTTGTTGCGATTTGTTGAGTGCGGTTATCACAATTGCTCAATACTGGGTTCGAGGAAATGCCGGTAGGTTCGCAGTCAAACCTGCGATAACACGATGAGACAGAACAACCATCCCCGGAAAGAGTTAACGCGATAACCTTGCCCTTCCTTGCCCTTCCTTGCCCTTTCTTGTGGCTGGTTCCATCAGGGGGCTGTTCGAGTGGAAGACGGAGGTCGCCTTGAGTGGCATGGAGCCGGACGAGGCGGAGGGAACGGTACAATACTATTGCCAGGATTTAACAGCACAATGGTATTTAGGTGGGAAATTGTCACAGAACAGGGTGTTTGCGAACAGTTGCTGAAAGGAAAGGATAACCTCTTAAGAGCGTAAACTTTGCGTAAAAACTACGAGTACCAGGTATTATATTTGTCGAGAGAAACGCGAGCGCATTTTTTTGTACAGATGAATCACGCTATTGAAAAACATTTATTTTTTGTTTTAAGCTCTTTCACCCAGAAAAAAAAAGCATCAAAGCATCAAGGGGAAAAAAGCAGCAGAGTGGACTGGATTTTTTTTTTTTTTTTTTTTTTTTTATCCTCCGGCGGATGGGGAAAAATAAAGCTTTAGCTCACCACACTTCCACGTATTTTCATACGCGTCGTGTGTCGATTTAACTCAGCTGCTTTCGCAGCCCAACGCTAGATGGCGCACCCTTCGGGTCCCATTGTAGGTATAGCGTAAGCTGTCCCTATCAGTGGTCTTCGTTACAACCCCGGCAGCGCAAGCTGCCGTTGTATACGGATGCGTGTGTATGTCGACCCGGCCTGTCCCCTGAGGGTCAGTTTCGGTGGAGATAGCCACCCAGTGGACTGGAAATAGTGCCTCTTGTACAGTGCTTATATATATCTTCTCTCCCCCTGTGTATTGTGAACTGTTACATACGAGGAGGAACGGGATGAGCTAGAGAAATATATAAGAAATATAGGCGGATGTGACGTGGGAGGAGTTTGGTACGTTAGATAGTAGCGAGAAAACGATCGCTATCCTAGGAGACAGATGGTGGCCACAGACGGTCAAAGCGAGAGGAGATAAGATATGCAAAAAAAAAAGTGATGTAACATGTGGAAGAAACGTGCTGAGTGTCCAAGGTTTGGAGGTGTCTCTATCAGGAGTAGGAACGGTGCTCCGTCTCGAAAGGGATGGGCAGTCAATGGTCGAATGAGCAAGGCAAGCAACAAATGAGCGCACCTCCCTCCCCTGCAATGCACTGCGAATGGCGCCGCTTATTGTGGTGCAGCAAGGGGAGCTTTGTCTTGGGGGCGAGCGCGAACGTCACCGGGAGAGGGACCCTCGAATTTTGTGGTGGGACGGGCCACGAGCTCCCGGACGAAGTACAGCCCTTGGTTAGGGTGTCCGGCCATGGGACAGTCACCTTCGCCGGGACGAATCTGACGCTAGAGAGGGGGGTCACCGTCACGGTAAGACACATGTTTTCTCGTTGCGATGCCCCCTTTTTAGGGCCCTTTAACTTTCCTGTTCCGGTGCCCCTTTAAGGACCCTTACACACGTTCCCACAACGGCGACCGTTTCAGGATACGGGCAAGCTGGCTTTCTCGGCAAGCACATCCTCCACATCCATCGCGGGGGAACTCACTCTTCAAGGGGATGGGCTCATCACCTTCCCCCCCCCCACCGTCGAAGCCTCCTTATTTTCAACCGGAAGAGAGATGGAAAACTCGTGGCGTTTTGGGGGGGAGGGTGTTGGTGGCGGCTGGGGGGGGTGGGGGGGGGCATCTCGAAGCACCTTGCGGGTGGAAGGGAACTTTAGATGGGAGGGGGGAACTATATCCGGCAACGCTCGGGTGAGTCCGAGTGCAGTAATGCTGTAATGCGGTGCGATGGTGCAAGCGTGCTGCGATAGATGCATTAAGGTATACCGCTTTTTGGCTAAAAATAAATCGGAGTGCTGTAATGTGGTGCGCACGTGCTACGATAGATGCATTAAGGTATACCACTTTTTGGCTGAAAATAAATCGGAGTGCTGTAATGTGGTGCGCACGTGCTACGACAGAGGCGTTAAGGTATACCACTTTCTGGCTAACAAAAAGTGTGAGTGCCGTAATGTGGTGCATAGAGGCATTAAGGTATTAAGGTATTAAGGTATTAAGGTGTACCACTTTAGGCGAAAACGCGTTTTCGGGACGACGGGGCTCCTCAGCCCCAAATAGTGGGAAACATTTCATTTTTCTTTTTGCAAGGCTCTTTTTTCGTATGCCTAAGCCATGGGGTTTGGGCGTCGGATCTCGCTTGTTCATTTTTTCATCCCACGGTAGGTAGGGGTGCAGCAGATTCTAAGAATTTTCGGAGCTCACAACGCGAGGAGTTCAACATCATCATCCATCATCCATCATCCATCATCCATCATCCATCATCCATCATCCATCATCCATCATCCATCATCACCCGAGACATGACTTCGAAGGCATTCGTTCGCGCAACCAGATCAACTATACAACAAACAACTTGTAAAAATATCTTACTAACCGAATGAATGTTGGAATTTTCCATCGTTCGTTGAGGCGCTACATACAGCAGTACTACCCCTAAAAAGAAATGCTGATTTGAGGACACCCCCTGAGGAGGCCAGCCCTCCACATCATCCCATCATCCCATCATCCCATCATCCCATCATCCCATCATCACATTATCACATTATCACATTATCACAAAGCCAGAAGGTTGAAATGGGTCATTAAAACAGTACTTCACCCAAAAAGTGCAACTCCCAGGGTGGGATCATTGTTGAGGTATAGAGGGTATGGAGCCCCTCACGTGAGGAAGGAGGCTTGAAAAAAACAACGGTGACCTCCACCGTTAATACTATTAATACTATTAATACTATTAATACTATTAATACTATTACTACTATTAATACGGTTAATGATGTTAATACTGTTAATACTGGTGATAGTATTAATACTGTTTCTACTTTTAATACTGTTAATACTACTTATAGTATTAATACTGATGATACTATTAATACCGTTAACACTAATAATACTATTAATACTATTTATCAGTGTTGGTTTTTTCTCTCGGTAGGCAACAACAAAACAGCGCGGTACCAGTAGCATTAATTGTTTATCAATAGCTGCTGCTCCACTACAAGGTACTGTTGGGCGGTTTATGTTACCTGCATATTATAGCTACTTCGACGAACGGTATGACTGCACACGATATCTTAATACCACAGGTATTAACCCTTGCTTCGGAGATCTCTTCTACAGCCGCAGAGAAACCAGAAGCACGCGATTTGCTCCAATTTAGCGTCTAATACGCGCGCCGATTTCTCTCCCCCGGCGGCGCTCGTTGTAGTATAGTATTAATAGTATTAGTAGCATTAGTAGTACTAGTAGCACTAGTCTCCAGGTCGGGGTAAGGAGTATGGAATCAGAATGGGTCGGCAAAATTGCGAAGCACACAAGCACATGGTATGGTATGGTATGATATGGTATGGTATGGTATGGTATGGTATGGTATGGTATGGTATGGTATGGTATGGTATGGTATGGTATGGTATGGTATGGTATGGTATGGTATGGTACGGTATGATACGGTGTGGTACGGTATGGTATGGATGACACGCCCTGCGATAGGGGTGTTTGAAGAGCTCTGTTCTTGACCTACCAAATGGCGTTAAAAATTAAGTTTGACCCGATCATCATATTCTGAGGCCGCTCTCACTTGACGAGTTACATGTACAAAAATAGATTCTTGACCTACATCATAAATTAATTTTTTGACCCCATGAAGAAGCAGATGGTCAATCAATCAATCAATCAATCAATCAATCAATCAATCAATCAATCAATCAATGGGTGGGTGAAGACAGAGTCGTAGATACCTACCGTAGACCTCGTTATTCCACGCATGCACGAAGGGACGCGTCACCGGTCAGGCCATCTAAGATCTCGGGACGCGAGCTGTCTCCCCGTCATTGACAGCATTGACCTGTCCCAGGTGAACAACAGCCGTCGGCATAAAAAGTCCTAGGTATTCGAGGGAAGTATTTTTTTGCGTAACGAACAATAGTAATACGCAGCTTGCAAAGATGAGTATCGACTCTAAATTTGTCGAACTCACAGGCGACGCTGTTCTTATCACACAGCGTAAAACGCAAATCGTGTTCAATCGATGGTGGGTAGCTTAGCCATTGCTTGCTTTCATTCAGGAATGCCGACAGGGTCAAAAACAAAAAATTGGCCCAAAAAGGCGACCCCAATCGTACTGTATACCATAGTAATAGCTATATCACACATCGTGAAGGAATGTCGTGTCACCTGTTATCATGTCACCAAAACCTTTCCACATTCATTCACAAAATCTGTCAAAGTTATCAAAAACCTACAAAAAAAACTCACATCACATATAATCTAAAAAATCTCAACATATTATCTAGATAGATGTAAAAACCCTCAAGGATGACAACATCAAAAACAAACATAAATAAGTCACAAAAATATCTAAAATCTGAAGATCTAAAAAAGTCTCAAGCCAGCGCATAACAAGATATCAAAACCAAACCGAATGCAGGTGCTGTGCCTCGGCGAGTCCGAATGGTCCGGCGGTCTGGACCCCAAAAAACTGCTCTCCTCCCTGCACCTGGTCAACGCCGGTGAGGCGGTGTGGTCAAGCGGCGACGTCATCGTTTCCCTAGGGGCGGGTTTCCTAAACCATGGAACCCTCCGCCTCCAAGAGTTCAAAACCGGGGATGATGAGCTGGCGTCCCTCCCTAGAATTAGGGCTCCTAGGAAGGGCGAGGAGGGTTGGGACGATAACGGCAAGGAAGGCGGTGCGGATAGTGCGGTGTTTACCGGGGGGGCGGGGTCTGCTGGGGGCGGCGCGTCGAACTGGGCATGGGAAGATCTTGGCTATGGGGGTGGCTGACCGTACACGATAAACCAGTAGCGCCTGGTAGAGGATAGGGAGTTGTAGGCATCGTTGGAGCTATATCTTGGATTGGTACGAGAGGCGTGCTGCGATATAGAGGTCTATCAATGATAGAACTTTCTGTTTTTTTTTCTGAATGACGCGGCGCTCGTTATTAACCCAAAATGGCCGGAATGACATCATTTTTTTGCAATAATACCAGTTTTCGAAAACCATTTTTTTTGTTGGGGTTAGGTCATGGGTTTGTCATATTTTTAGCACTCTTCTTGTTACTAACTTACTTTGAGCAAATCAATCTCAGTTTCTTGGTCGAGGTATGGAGCGCTCCTCCAGTCAAGAAACCCAAAAAGCAATTTGAAAGTGCACCTCTACCGTATGATCTGTATGCGATCTGTATGCGATCTGTATTTGATCTTTATGTGATCTGTATCAGGCCAAGGCTACGTACGGTGGGGGGGGTCGCTTTTAGGTCTATACCTTACGATATAGACTGCATTTGCAGTACGAACAGATGTTGAGTTTTCGTGCTTTTCGGTTTCAGAATAATATAGGCATGACATGACATGACATGACATGACATAATGTGCACCGCCACCACGGAATAACACCCACACAATCAATGCCATGCATACATGAGGTAAGGTAAGGTAAGGTAAGGAAGGGCCGTTCGTTCCTAACGAACAAAAAAAAAGGTCAGGAATCGTGACAACCCCCCCCCAAATTTTGGCGAATCGAGAGGTTTTTTGTCGGGAATCCCGGAGATTGAATCGTTTTCATTTTGCGTTCGTTAGGAACGACCCTTAGTTTTTTTTTGTTTTTTGTTACCCTGCGCGCGAATTTTTATAGGTTGCATGAGTCCGTTGATGGTATAGAACCAATCGCGCCAGCAGGCACCATAGCATCATAGACCCTGGTGATGGTGAGGATGACGATGGTGATGGTGATGGTGATGGTGATGGTGAGGATGGGAGTAGCCCCTCGCCCTGTCGTAGCTTTATCGGTGAGCGTACAAGGAAGGCCCTCTCTTGTAAAGGTGATGGTGATGATGGTGATGATGGTGATGATGATGATGATGGTGATGATGTTGATGATGGATGATGGCTTTTAGTTATCCCTTCCCACCGTGGGGGTTGCAGTTTTTCGGCGAAACGTTTCTGATGATGATGTTGTTACGGTGATGATGTTGTTGTTAACAGTTGTTGTTGTTGCGGTTGGGTTCCTGGAACAACTGTCGGTCATTAATACTGACTAGCATTATATTAATACTAGCATTAGATTAATACTAGCATTATTATTAGACTAGAATTTTACGAGCATAGTAACTAGTTGTGGGTCGGGTTGCGCGAAAAGGTTGGTCGGGTTACGCGAAGAAATGTGTTCGAAGTCATATAACATGTAGATAGACTAGATGTTTCGGGTGATGATGATGCTGATGATGATGATGATGTCGATATTGACCTTCCCTCCCCATGCTAGGAGCTGAAAAATTTCTTAGAATCTGCACCACCCCTAGCGAGGGTTGGCTCTTGTCATTCCTATCAACTATATTAACTACATTAACTACAGTACAGTGACCCCGTCGAGGATTTGGAGTTTTTTTTTTTCGAAAAAAAGGGAGGCGAAAAAAGGGGACTCGACGGTAACAACGTCGGCAACATGATAGCAAGCAACTTCGGGGCACTGGGTGGTGAGGCAGGATATGTGACAGACAGGACACTCCCCGAAAATGAACGCAAGGAGTTAAGTTGCACAACACGCGTGCTACATGTGGTATTGTTAATACGTGTAATAAGGCGTGCTCACATCATAATAGAGGGAATTGACCCGTTCCACGGTAGCCCCCCCAACTTCTCTTCCACAAAATCGCCGGTTTTGAAACCGGCTCCCGGTCGTATCTCCTACAATACGGTGCTCCTTGCCACTAATATACGACTTTTTTTGTTTTCATGGCATCCTTCCTGGTGTCGAGCAGCCATGATACGCCCGCTAAAGCAAATCGCTGGTTTTGGGGGTGGGGGTACATCGTAGAATCAACATTTGCGTTTTTGGTTTCATGTCACTGAATCTCTATCCCAAGGGGACAAATAGGTCATCCTCAGCCTTCCTTCCTTTTTTCTTCGAGCACACGTATGTAGTATGTATGTATGCCGTCGTACTAATAGGATTCTTAGAATGACCCTTAGCTTTCCTCCTTTTCGGATAATGGTATGGTATGGTATGGTTTGGTATGTCGTCCTACCGTTATTAATAGGATGGTTGTTAAAGGCTTTCTTTCTTTCGAGAATGACGGTAAGCCGTCCTACACTATTAGTCTAATAAGGTGCGCTTGCTTCTACGTAATTTTGACACATACATTGCGATGACAAAAAAAAATCTTGTCAGCTAGCTAGCGTTTTTTTGGCCCATTTCTATTTTGCAAACGTCTCGTAATAGGAACTCCATTTAGAAAATACCAGCAAATAAAGTCTTCCATACTGGTAAACTACTACCAAACGAAAGACCACAGAAAAAAATCAAACATTTGTTTCTTCGGAAAACAAAACTTGCTCTTTTGGCAAACACCAATTTAAAAATTTCCTTAAACTTGCCAACTGCGTCTCGTTCGAAATTGCCCTGTGTTAATAATGGATGATCACAATAATAATGTTAATATTGGATGATCACAATAATAATGTTAATATTGGATGATCACAATAATGTTGATATTGGATGATCACAATAATGTTAATATTGGATGATCACAATAATGTTAATATTGGATGATCACAATAATGTTAATATTGGATGATCACAATAATCCTTACAGTAGCCTTTTCTCTTTTACCGAGAAGCCGTGCCTCTTTTGCGTGGCCTTGATTGGACTAAAAAGCAGAAGAGCTTCTTTCGCCAACGGTATCACGGGCTGAGAGATGCCTTCCAATTACCCTAGAGGCCCCTCCACTGCGCCGGGTGAGTATTCTATTGAGTATTCTATTGAGTATTCTAATGAATATTCTATCGAGTATCCTATTGAGTATTCTATTGAGCATTTTATTGAGTATCATACTAGTATTATATTGAGTGCTATATTGAGTATTCCAATTCTACTGAGTATTCCAATTCTACTGAGTATTATATTATAGTGCCGGTTGTTCGCCATAGCGGTCGAGGGTCGAGGACCCGATATTGCATGAACGGATCCGACGAACGAAAAAGCCGCACGTTGGTTGGTCCCACAAGGACATTCCCTTCAGTACCCTTTCATGCTACGAACAGTATCATATTATGCATGCATCAGAGAAAAACCCGAGCAGTGGGATTCCGACCCACTCGTCAAACACTGAGAGCGAATCCTTCCCTCACACGTGAACATGACTCCGCATCGTCCTGCATCCCTCCACATCGTGCCAAACTTCCAGCACAAGCGCGAGCATCCATCCCCATCGTCCTAAATGTCCTCAGCACTCATCAACATTATTGTTGACACCCATACAAGCATCGCTCGCACCACGATGGCATGTCGTACGTCGAATTACCTCACACAGGCGAAACGCATGGCATCGTAACACGGCGTTGCCGCAAAACGACTGCACAGCGCAAGAGCCCTGTGTAAGACAACACGGCGTCCGTCCATCGCGAAATCGCGACATAAAATCGCGATATTATTATATAGC
The DNA here is from genome assembly GCA_012845835.1 of Undaria pinnatifida. NCBI lineage: Eukaryota > Phaeophyceae > Laminariales > Alariaceae > Undaria > Undaria pinnatifida. The sequence continues at coordinate 11,718,299 of JABAKD010000030.1, forward strand.
GATATTGTTATATTGCTCGATATTGTTATATCCCCGGGGCGCGTACACACGAAAACCCGGTTCGGACCACCCACACCAAAACGTGAAAACAATCGCGATTCATGTAAGTAGCGGTATAGTTACATCGCCTCGACGTGTTCACGAAAAAAACGAAACGAATCGCCTGCACATCGAAAGTCAAACTAATCGCGACATCGTTCGCGAAAGAGTTTTCTATCATACTGCCGCGACGCGCTGACACCAAAAAAGGAACGATCTAACCATGGGATAACCCACGAGCCCAACATAAAATATCAAATCAAATCAACCAAAGCGAAAACAAAAACCAAAACAAATGAGAACAAAACACCGCTAACGGTGACCGATCAACCTCAAACGTCGTGCGACGACAGAAACTAAATAACCACTCACTGACGGGTGAGTGAGTGGTTACTGGAGCACCTTTGACAAACCCAACCTCTCTTAACAAACCCAATCTGAGGTTCGTCTGGCAGATAAACCTGGAGCTCAGATTATCCAACCGTTGTGCCCCTTTGTGTTTCCTCTATTAATAGCGTGCGACGACATCGGAAGGCAGTGTCACAACGCTCCACACAATGAGCATCTTTTTACGGCATACCGGTACACCGGTACAACGAAAATTGGCGCCTGAGGTCCAAGCATCGAAGAACTAAGGGTCTAAGGGTTATTGTTACGTGTAGACGTCAAGCTTGTGGCCGTAGCGCATCTCCCAGCTCTCCTGCCTCGGCCATCTCCTTCATGATGTCCATTCCCCCCAGAAACTCGCCGTGGGAGTAAAGCTGCCGAGGTCGACACGGCATACGGAATCATAAGTACCACATGGCAATAAGAGTACAATGCATTCCTTATGTAACTACATGACCTCATGAGTACACGGCAAAATAAGCACATGACATTTCAAGTGCATGGCACTATTCAAGTACATGGAATAAAGCTGGCGAGTTCGATACATCTACATGGCATCATGAGCACATGGCGTTACGAGTACATGGCACTACAAGTGCACGGCAATAAAAGTACAACGCATTGCTCACATGGCCGTGCAAGTGCATGACATTCCATGGCATTACGAGTACATGGCACATGACAACACGTCATTCAGCGCATGGCGCGCATTTGCAAGATTTGCGTAAGATTTAGTAATGACGCTGTACGCATGTCGCACATGGGCATCCGCATCCCCTTCCTCCTTGACCGTACCACATTCCAATTACAACGTTACAACACTTCGGGTGCGAGTTGGAAGTGCAGCCTTTCTTCATGAACAGCATCTGGTCATAGTAGTGCAGCCACAAACGCGCCAGTCCGACGCAAACGCTTAGGAGTCCGCAAAATTACCGCATGCAATCACTGTGGCCATAAAAATAATCCACTAGAATACCTTGCCATCTAATGACTGTTCTAATTCGGGTTACCTGAGGATAGGTGGGCCAGTATGAAAACATTTTAGAGCCCCTGTCGAACCTCCTGACCTGTAAGAACATCTATTTCCCATCATACCTACCGCACTCAACCACCTGATACCATCATACCTGGCCAGCTATTAAATAGTCGGCGAGTAACTATTAGTATAGTCAGCCAACCATTAATACCTAACCAACTAATTTCGGGTCACCTGCGGGCGCTACTTGGAACATTCTTGAGTCCCTATCCGGCCTCATCTTCAAGAAAATCGAAGGTACCGCATGCAAGTACAAACACCTGCAATACCTAGCCAACAAATGAATAGCCGGCGACTTATTCAGCCAACTATGTACATCTAGTCAACTAATTCGGATCACCTGCGGGTACGTGGGCCAATTTGAAAACTTCTTGAGTCCCTGCCGAACTTCCTGGTCTTGCAGAATATCAAACGTGCCAAACTCAACCCCCTCGTCCCTCAAAAGTCCGATCGCCGTCTTGCTGAAGCCGCATTGCGGGGCGTCTGGTGTACCCTTCATGAAGAGCACGATGCTGCTGGAAGAAATGAGGCCTTTCAGCCGAGACTCAAGGCTCTCCTTCAGACACGGCGGCGGCAAGGGGGGCGGGGAGGAGGTGTACTCATTTCATGCATAGCCGTAGTCTTGAGACCACAATGGTATGAACATAGCGGTATGACCATCGCACCGACCAGGCAGACATCGCGTGCACCAAGCGCAGGGTTATTGGGGAGGGTGTAGTTGGTGGGGAGGGGGTAGTTGCGAGAGGGCGTGCAAGCAACATGCCGGTAAGCGCTGACCACTATTCACAGCAGCCCAACTCAGACAACAACAGTACAGGACACCAAAAAAGCACAGCACAGCACAGCACAGCGCAGCACAGCGCAGTACAGCGCAGCGCAGCACAGCACAGCACAGCACAGCACAGCACAGCACAGCACAGCACAGCACAGCACAGCACAGCAAGCAAGCACAGCACAGCACAGCAAACTACCGCGAAGAAAAGCACAACACAACACAGCAACAGCCGCGGCGGTGCTTGCGCCGGGGGTCTGTACACGAAACACGAACCATGACTAGAAATAACCAGCCCACCTTTGCTTCGATCCCCAGCTGGGGCGCGAGCGGTCCGTCATTTTTCATTTCCTTCAAGATGTCGAGTCCCCCCACCAGCTCTCCCTTCACGTACAACTGCAACAAAACAAAAGCATATCAAAGGTAAAGTTCTGCATTTAGGTATCTTACGTACTTCGTTTTAGGAACATCGGTTACCTAAGGGTCGGACAAAAAAGATACCACCATCGAGTGCCGTTGGTTGCGACCATATAGGCAATGGCCTGCCAATATGCCACATAACCAAGAAACTCTCCGTAGGAGCTACTATTAATATTGATACTAACTAGTATAAATAGTAGAATGCGTTCACAACCTAAAACAGCAAGTTTGGATGCGATGGATGCGATGGATGCGATAGATGCGATCGGATGACGTCAACTTCAACAACCCTTACCCTTTTACCACATCAATACCCATCCAACACTTTAAATCCAACTACAGTATTACAGTAAGGCTGTGGTGTGCCAGAGCAATACGACCGCTTTATTGGGGTACCTCATTGGGGCACCTTGTTCACCTTATTGGGGCACCTTGTTCGCCTTATTGGGGCACTTTACTCACCTTATTGGGGCACCTTATTCACCTTGCTCATCTTGTTCATCATATTTACCTTACTCACCTTATAGGGGTACCATAGGTGCCTTATTCACGTCATTCACCTTATTCACCTTGTTCACTCCGGGTTACGAGTACTTTAGTGCAATTCCCTTGCGCGCCAGGCGATTTTTGGCATTTTTGGCCGCCTTATACAGGGATGCCGCCTGAGATGTGAATACCGCCTTACTGCGGGACCCCTACTGCAATTTTTGCCGAAATACGTAGGTGAAATTATCAAGGCATTAAGACATCGATTCACGAAAAAAAAACGAGTTGTTACCTGCGGGTAGGTGGGCCAGTTGGACAACTCCTTCAGCGTTTGTCGGACATCCTGATCTTCCAAAATATCAAACGACGCAAACTCGATGGCTTCGTCCCGCAGTAGACCCACCAGCGTTCGGCTGAAGCCGCACCGCGGAGCATCCGGGGAGCCCTTCATGAACACTATCGTCTCAGCGCTGCAGCGGCAAATTGAGTGTGAAACGGATCCCAGACCGCGGTCAACGTGTGTGTGGGTGTGCGTGCGTGCGTGCGTGCGTACATTCGTGCGATGATGATGCGCATCTGTACCTTAAAAACTACAGACGGACATGTCGGAAAGCGGGCGGCCGAGGCAAGCAATGGCGGATTGCAATCGCTGTGTTTGTGTGCTGGTGCGATGAGGGCACCTCTCTGGACACTATCGGTACCGGCTACCAACAAAAAAAAAGGCGCAGAGAGCCGCCATTCAAGCAAGCCCTTGCACTCTTGGCTCCAGTCGTGACAGGGATGGCGTCGGATTATCTCCCAGTACGTGGTGCAAAACGAAACACACACACATAAGAGACAGCGGTGCAAGGTTAATTCCCGCCCAAGTCGACTTGACAAACGCCTTAAAAACACTGCACAACACTGTTATGGAAAGATTACTTGGAGTTAGCGTGGAATAATGTGTGCAGTAGCGATGTACGACTGCAGCGCTTTTTCTCCTCCTTTACCCGGAGTGCTTCCATAACGCTGCTACGCCGCCAAACGCGTCGGATTTTTTCGGCACATTTTCACCAACATAGTGCTGTAACACCAACATACCACCACGTCGATGAGGCGCCTCCTGGCTCGCGCTATTGCTGTCGCTGTTGTTTTTGTTGCCGCTGTCACAGTAGCTCAGTACCACAAATTTATACGCAGTACGTGGGCACAAGACAGACTCCAATACTCTGAACTCTGGAGTGGAAAAATACCCCAGGTTAACAACATAAAAAAAGAAAATAAAAGACAGCAAGCAAGAACTGAAGCAAGTTGTGCGTCAGACAATAATGAAAAGTTGTATCTTAGTTACCTCGCCAATAGCTTCTTGCAACGGTCCTGCACGGACTTGGTCCCGTCTGCTGCGTCCGCCGCTACCTTGCTCACATCCACCCCCGCCGCCACCTGCAGCTGCGCCTTCAGGTCCCCGTTTTCCGCCAGCTTCGTCAAGTTGTCCACGCCTCCCAGCAGCACTCCTTTCACGTAAAGCTGTTTCGCGGTCGGTCAAGAGTAACACTTCATACGTCAGTTTACGCTCCCGACCAACACTCCCTGAAGCATAAATAACAGCTGTGTCGCAGTTCTGCCGTCACAGTTCATAGCTCCGTTCATGCTCCGCATCAGCATTCCTTTCTCGTAGAGCTGCACGTACCCGTATCGCGATCATACAGCATCACTTCACAGTTCAGCTCAGGCGACTACCCCTACCAACACCTCCTTCGCCAACACAACACAACACAACACAACACAACACAACACCTGTGTCGCGGTCAAGCAGGCATAGTTCACGCATCCCGCAACAACAACCAAGCCAACTTCTAAGCTAACCCCCCCCCCCACCCAGCACCCCCTTTGCGTACAGCTGTGCGTATGCATATCGCTGTCATACACTCATAAATCGCAGTTCATACAGTAGGTGACGAATCCGGCAACGATAAAAGTGATCCACGTGCAGCTGTGTATATCTCGCGGCCACGCCGTTACAGTGCACACCTCACGCAGCGTGCGACGAAAGCAAATAGTAGCGTACTTGAAAGCTTATCATAGCCGCATCCTCTACTCCTCCCACCAGCACCCCCTTCACGTAAGGCTGTACATATGTCTCGGGCATATGCAGCCACAGATTACAAGATTACAAATCAGTCCAGAAAGTGCAAGCAGCACTCCGGCACCCTGCGAAACTTAAGTCAACATAGCACAGATAGAGAGAGGCGACATACACATACACATAATAATAGATAAAATACGATCGCTGTTTCGGCTCTCTTGTGATTCCGAAGCATGCGCGCAACCCAGAAAACATCGAACAATAACAAAGAAAAATAGCAAAATATTCGGTCGTCAAACAAAACAAAACAAAGCAAACACGGACATGAACAAAAAAAGGAGAATAACAGTTGGCCGTCACCTGTGGGAAAGTGGGCCAGTTGGAGTACGCCTTCAGGCCGTTCCGCACTTCGTCGTCGGAGAGGATGTCAAAAGACCCGAAGTCAACCCCAGCACCCCTAATGACAATCGCCGCATCAACAGCACAATAGACAGCACAATAGACAGCACAACAGACAAGACAACAGACAACACAACAGACAGCACAACAGATAGCACAACAAAGCACAACAGACAGCACAACGGACAGCACAACAGACAGCACAACAACAGACAGCACAACAGACAGCACAACAGACAACACAACAGACAACACAACATGCACCAAAACGAGTCACATTAACAGACGACGCATCGACAGACGCCATCAGCAGACGCCACGTGAAAATCGCGCCGTGCGCAGAGTTGCGGCGTGAGGCACACGGTACACGGTGATGTAAGAAGTTGCGAGTTACGACGGTTGCCCTCAACATGCGGCGGTTACTTAGGGAATGGTATTCCGTGATGCAAACACACGTTTCGCCCTGTCCTAAACACAAGAGCTACAACAGTAGTGGTCCCTCCATAGTGCCGGTATACATGTGCACTATAGGGGGAAATACCGGCACTATCGAGGCAACCAGCACTACTCCACATACTGCTATTACTGGTTGTTCCCACCTGTGCCAAACGAGTTCACAAGCACCATAGCGGGCAACCGGCACTGCTCAACCGGCATTATAGAGGGAGTTGTACTGTGTAACAGACAAGGCATGCGGTCGTGCTAGGCGGACCGGCGGGTTGGTGCAACTGATGGTGACGGGGCGCCAAACACAAGGGGGGGAAGACGGTTGGAGCAACGAACGCCACCTTACCTGAGCACCTCCACCATTCTCCGGCTGAACTTGCACTTGGGCTCTTTTGCGGCGCCCTTCATGAACAGCATCACCGGCGATGTACTGCAAAATAAAAACACGATCATTTTCAGAAAACGGTAGATCGGTATGAGTTCACGTTGACGGGGCTACTACAGGCGCGGGGAGGGTATCACTTCGAGCATGTCTCCGGGAACCGACGCATTGAACTCTGTGTCGCCCAGCAGCGTAAATTCGAACACCCGGAACGCTCTGGCGCACCTACCTCTCTCGCTCGCTCGGCGTGTTGCTAGTGTGCTAGGCCAAGCTTGTGCTGCGCGCGGCGAGCCGTGAACAGCAGCACAATCGAGACCAACAAATTTATCCACGATACCCGTTCGACGTTTCAGAAAATCCTTGATACCATCATGAAGCGATGTATCGGAAGAACCCAACCACCCACCCACCCACCCACCCACCGACCCACCCACCGACCTATTCCACGTCCAATCTAAAACACCGCCGGTGACCCCTTGCCCTTCAAACACGCGTGAAAACTACAGTAGGCTTGAGTCTTGAGGCTGCACGACTTAGCCATTACTAAAATATGATATTTAATATTAACACTATCATAGATGGGTGTTGGGGTAAATGGCCAGCATTAAAAGCTGACTCAGTCGGTACTAACATGCCGAGCCACACACCCGTTGGTCTGATGCAAAAATGCCCAACCCCGCAAACTACCGCATGACACCATAAATAATGGCAATATCCAGCTATTCAGCCATATCCAGCCAACAACTAACTAGTCGGCAACTTGCCATTAAAATAATACCAGTATTAGTTGCTACTTCGTATTAGTATAACCAAACAACTCACAGGCCTAATGCTTAACTCCAGCGATATCTACAAACGAAGAGGCTTGTCGACAGCCCCTGGTGACCAAACCTGATCAGCCGTTTCAGCTTGGCCGCCAGCTCCGGCTCCACCCCCTCCGCTCCGTCTGCCACCGCCTCCTTATCCGGAAGACGCTCGTTGGCGAGCTCCTGTACCCGCTTGGCCAAGACGGGAGGGTCCGCTCCTTCGACTTTGCCGTATGTGAGTCCTCCCTGAGCAGCCGTTTCCGACGGAATTAATAACAATAACAGGACAACTACTTTTTTTTTTTCTTCATTTTTTTTCATCCTCCGGCGGATGGGGAAACATAAAGCTTTAGCTCACCACTAGGACAAGTACTAGTACGGTTTTCTTCTTAAAACATTACCCACTCGCCAAAATTTAGTCCGTGGTTACAGGTCAACCTCCAATCAACTCCAATTACTCTAGAGTGAGGGAACACCTCTGTCAATCGGGACAGCAAGCGGCAGTCTTACACTAATAATAGCAGCACTTACGATATCACACTGCGAATACTGCGCATACTACAACACACGACACATACCGCACACACTGAACATACTACACATACTGCACATACTGCACATACTACAACATACTGCACTAAACATACCGCCCATACACAGCGCGTGCTCCCCATCTACTGGCATATTTGAAGCAGCAAGAGGAAGGTCTAGGTCTTCTACGAAAAAATACTCCTACGACAACGCGGGTGAGCAGAAACCCCTTGCGCCACAGCAGCAAACGAAACTACTAATAGCAGCACTAACGAGAAGGGGATAGGGGACGGGGGGAGGGGTTGAAGTACTACCCGTAGTAACTCGATCACATAGACGTGGGCTGTGGGTAGGGGAGGAGGGGGAACTTGGAGTACAATCAGTAAAAGCTCGGCCATATTAACGTGCTCAACGTGGATATTAGCAACACATGAACGGTAGCATAGTAAAATACCTTGAGGAGGACGAAGGTGGGCACCGTTGCGATCTCCAGCTTCTCGCTCACTTCCGGGTTGGCTTCAGCCTCCACCTGCAACCACCGCACAAGGCATGGCACGCATGGGAGCACATCACATCTTCTGATCGTCACTACACCTCACTACTGCTCACAATTTTTCAATACATGCTCACTAAAGCTCAAGTATGCTCACAAAACGTCACCAGATGTTCGCTAATGCTCACAAATGGCAAATATTATTACATGTTCGTCACGATAAAGGAAATTCATGAATGCTCATAAAATGTCAACTTAAGCCCGCTAATGCTCACACGCTTTCAATGGGTTGATTCTCACTAAAGGGCTTTGATGCTCACAAATTGTCAATACCTGGTAATATAGTTTTTCAGTAATAAGCCTACGAGTAGGACGATTTCTTCTATTCGTTGTCGTTAAACCTTGAAACGCTCACGAAATAGAATCAACACCTCACTGAAGTCCACCAAATCTCATTAGCAATAAACCTCACCGATCTCATTTCTAACCCGTTACTAAACTCAAAAAATATATATCTCTAATATTAAAAACCATGTACTGTAGAGTTAAAGGTTTGTACAGCGGCTCACTAAATCTCACTGCAGTATTCATAGTACAAAATCTCACCGAAGCACACTTTTCATTAACTCAACCTAATCAAATCTCAGCTTTAACATGTACTAAACCATGTTCACGAAAATGACCAATAAAGCAGGGGTGTGGCCAACATTTCGATACACTGGGTATCACACGCTTCACTACATGAATACTGCAAGGGCACTACTTTAGCTACTTTTGGCCCCAGCGAGACGGCTGTGACGGCTGTGGTAATGGTATGCACTTTCCAGTCAGCATAGTGTACAGACTAGACGATACACCATCGTATCACGAGTCGTTTGCTGTTGCTTACAGTATACCTGGTAGGTTGCAGCACGTTTTGGGCTGGTTGTAGCACGTTTTCGGATGGTAGCAGCACCGCCGTTTCTTCAAGCGAAATAACAAAGTAAGCATGTCGGCGAAGCACCGTATTGCACGTTATGCATTGTGATATACACCAGTCTGATGGACAATAGAAGGAATGTCGGGACGTGCTTCGTTATATCAATTGTCCCTTACACTATGTTTATATGATCAGACCGGCATGAGACAAGAGAAGAACGGCCTTGGTCTTGAAAGGCGTCATGGCGAGGAGAAAGCTGGCATGTACTATCTACACACAAGGACGGGGGCGTTGTGGTGTGGCATGCGCTGCAAACAGCGCCGTAGAACGCCAAGGCAACCGTGGTGGTATGCTTACTATTTCATGCTGGAAACACATCCCATTGGGATGCTTCTGGTTGCCGTTGATACACGACCGCAAGCACGAAAGAAAAATACCCTCGTGTCGAGTTAATACTATATGATAGTCGCCAAGGCACCTCATGTCCGACACAGGTTGAGAACACGAGCAGAAAGTCAACTGGTAGTCCAATGGGTAGTCCAAAGGCACCACAGAGCAAAAAAACATAAAAACATGAACAACCTACGAGCGTGTTCATCCAGAAGACAGGCACTGCTAAATAACAGACATACGGCTCACGTGGGACAAGGCGGGGACCCTACGGCTCAGCCTCTTACGGTTCAGGTTCATAACCTGCAATTCTTCAACCGTGCCTACCTTGATGAAAGTCACAAGGCGGGGACTCTACGGCTCAGCCCCTAACGCTTGTGGTTCATAACCTGCAACTCTTCACCCGTGCTTACCTTGATGAAAGTCACCGCCCCTTGGTGTAGGTCGGCCAGCTGACTGAAAACCTGACCAATGGTATCGGCAGAAACAGTATATAAAGCAAGGCACCCCGTGATTTGCGATTAGAGCATGTAAAGCATCGCCAAGTGTTCGCCCAACAGCAACACTGCTTGTACTCTTAATACAAGTACGAGTACAGACTCCTATATAGATGTTCAAGAAAGGGTGCGCAGGCGGAACACTACGTACCTGGCTGGGTTAGGGGCCGGTTGCCTCAATCAACTTCAAGTTTACACCCAATGAATGGCCAATGATACGGGGAGGACACCCGTTTCGTGGACCTCGCCAACACTATGTTCAAGAAAGGGTGCACAAAAGCAACAAAACCTGGCTGGGTTAGGGGCAGGTTGCTTCAATCCCGATGAATGGCCAATGATCCCGTGGGAGGACACCGCTTCGTGGACCTCGCCAACACTACCTCCGGCACCGCTGCTGTAAGACAAGGATCGTGCCCCTGCTTGCTGCTGCTATCACTGCAAGTGAGTCTCCTCGTAAACCAATACCAGGTACGGCACAAAAACACCTGGCACACGAGATTTCTGGGACGTGTATAGTATACGATACGAGGATATGCGCGTTAAAATATTATAGCTCACTGCTGTAGGTCGGCGGCTGATGGCCGACGGATAATACTCGTGTTCAAGTAAAATAGAGCCTCCCTCGGAGGGGCGCAGAGTATTAATAGGCGGAGGGGGGTGCCCCCCCCTCAAATACTTAGCCCGCTATACACGCCGTATCGGCTCACCTCGTCCATCTGACCTCCCGGCTTGCTTGGCTCGTGCCAAGCAGCCCAGAAGAACACGCAGGTCTTGCTTCCGACGGCTGCATCGTATTCCTTCAGCGTCACCGCCTCAACAACAGCCATGATGTGATCACAGCTCAACCCTATGCTCTCCGCTCACTGGCTGATCTAGACGTACAGATTACAGACCTTGGATTTTGCACTCGACGTACGTCAAGCCCTGACTCACTTCGTGAATGCCAACGGACAATATGTTCTGGGAAAAATCAACGACGTTGACGAGACTGCGAAAAACGCAAATCTGCGCTGCTGTGTCGAGAGGGAGGTGGGCCTGCCGCCAAGCAAGTATTGAGGGCGGCAAAGATGCAAGCCAAAGGCGCCGGTGCAATACATCGGGAAAATGCCTATTTATCACTGGAACTCCGCGGTTTGCATCTCCTCCAAAAGAAAGCCGAAGCCGCCAGCTGCAAACCATCCAGCTCGTGGTCATTGCCTACCATTTTTTCCCGCAGTCGGAGGAAGCTCTTTTAGAGATTCTAGGTGCAGGTCGGCACCGTTCAGAGCGCAGGCTGGATACTTCCTTGTTCCGCTGATCTGTCAATCGGTAGCTGCTTTTGGTGGGCTTTGGAACTAGAACTTCGAAAATCAGAGGTACGTGTCTTGTCATACGAGTACCATTCATGTGTTTGGTTAGAAGCGATACATAGTTTACTCATGGTACAGCGAAGCTAGACGTGTTCTCACAGGACCGAAGCATGCTCACATCTCTGCTCAGCTAGTTGACTGGTATCCTTGCAAATAAAACCGGCGATCCACGGTCGGCGGCGTCGATCCGACGCCAACGTATTGCCCTTGTTTTCTGCTCGTATCCATTTTTTTTTTTTTGAAACTTTTTTTGAAACTTTTTTCAATAGATACCAAAGGCGAAATCGAAGATCGAAAATACGAAAATCGAAATGCGAAATCGAGAACACAAAAATTGAGCACATGATAACTCTCACTGCTGCCTTGCTTTTTGCGCAGCGGTGGAGCTGAGCACACGAGCACATCCTCCCGCCAAGATCAAATCGCTGTTGTTTTTACCGGGTTTTCATATAAAGCCCCTATTCTGCAGTGTGAAAGGGCCCCGATAGACGTGGCAGCGTTGAATGTGATGTGGGGTAAGGAGAGAGCCTCCCATCACTGATGTATGGGTGAAGGACGTGACAGCAGTGCCAAAGAGCGCGCAAGGCGATCTCTGACATGGGCAGATGCTGGTGGTTTGTCCAACACATGGTAGGGTTTTTGTGATGAAGGTGTATTGATACTTCTCGTGTCTCGCTGATTCGTCGTACCCGATAAACCACTGGAGAATTGAGAGCAGATTACACATGGTCCTCGCCACGGTCTTGATAGCAATAGTAATTCTGGATTTGGACTATTAATAGACTTTTTATCAGTATCCTGGAATTGTTTGTATACCAGTACCTTCTGTCCAGGATTGTATACAGGATACGGCACAAGTTTATCATTATCAGGGCCGTTCTTATCGGAGATGTGGATTTGCTAAATTTCCTCTGTTTTTCCATGATTTCCATGAAAAACGTCTGCATTATTATCGAGCGCGGGGTTGTTTCTTTTTTTCCTGATTTTTGAAAATATCAGTATCCTGGAAGGGTTTGTACACCAGTCCCTTCTGTCCAGGATTGTAGACTACAGGATACGGCACAAGGTTATCATTATTAGGGCCGTTCTTATCGGAGATGTGTATTTCCTAAATTTCCTCTGTTTTTTCTATGATTTCCATGAAAAAAGTCTGCATTATTATCGAGCGCGGGGTTGTTTATTTTTTTTCCTGATTTTTGAAAGCCGAGCCATAACGCAAGACCGCCACCACCTGCACCAGCAGTCACGCGGGTCGTCACACAGCAAGCATGAGCGAACATCCTGGAAGACCGCAGAGGAAAGCACCCAGGCCAAGTAGATTCGTGCAATCCGGCGACAGCAGCCCCTGATGTCAGGAACATGCCGAGCACGACGAGGACACCAGCGATAGCCTTCTTTATGTTTCTGCGCCTCGTCTTGATAATTGGGAAGGCTGAATCGTTGTTTCGTCCGACTCGAGGATGAGTCCTCCGGGGGGCCAGGCCGCTTCCTTCCATCGACCATAATGTTGGACCACGCTAGTCAACGTTTAAAGCTACCCGATGATCCCAGCGTCGAGCCACGGCGTTTGTCGGAGCACTGCCTTCGAAATATGGAAATCGACGACAGGATTTCCTAATTTGTGATTGTTGACCTTTCCATATTTTTTGGGGCTGAAGAATTTCACAAATTATGACAGAACGCCTCCGTATTTTAAGACACATTTCGCAAATATTGAAATTTAGGAAATTTAGGAAATTTAGGACAAAAAAAGGTTCTCCGATAAGAACGACCCTTAGCCGCCTATTTTGTTGCACGTTTTCTTAGTTGCGACGCGCCAACTCAAAATTTCTATTGTAAGCTATCTCGTATATGTTGTAAGAACACTTCTGTATCTGCTGTGCTTCCCACGTAGGGAACACCGAGGATTACGGTAGGCCGACGGGCAATCTAAGTTGTCTACGGAACATTAGAGAGAACTGTGGTTCGTTCATCGTTGCGCTAAAAGACGTGTTGCAAGCCAGTTGGAACCTATGGCAAGAGAGATGCTGTCAGTTGAACTATGCATCGCTAACATGGCGTGCATTATTGAATGTACATGTTGAGGGACATTATTGCCCTGACGTGGATATGGCGTCGCACGGTTTTTCCTGTGTCCAAGTATACGTTGTAACGGGTGAATTACCTTATTCTCAAACTCTGGCGTTGATCTGAGTGTAATGTTTCCGGTAGACCGAACATGCCTATAATGCGATAAATAAGGGCTTTTGCAACTGCTGCGTCAGCACATTTTTTTGAAGTTGTGTCAGTAATGTGAACGGTATTAGCCAGTCCATCATATTTTCCATTTGACGCCTGCGGCCGAAACTGATTCTTATTTATATTGGAGTAAGTGGATAGAGGAGATGACCTGTTGGTAGTTTTGGCCTGTTGTGAGCTGTCTTTCGATTGTAATATGCTTGACGCCCTAGGCACCACTTGTGCATTCGCGATTCATAGTTAACAACCAGTATTTCGGGCGGATTTTGTCGTATGTTGTCCGGAATGCAAGGTGTCCTCCGGGTAGAGAGAGCATGGTCGTGGTGTGCGTTTAAAGCTAAGCCAGTAAGGGCATAAGGTAGCACTAGCTGATCACGGAACGTGCTTCGTTTCCGAAGGTGGTCTGGTAGATACGATTTACGCATCAATCCGGCTTGTATTTAATAGTACGACATGGTTGTTAGCGTTCCTCTTTCAGGTAGTGGTGCTCACGTATGTAGTCCATATGCTCACCAAACTTTGCTCGTTGGGTTTTTCGTAGTCTTTCCTGGTCAACCGATTCGGCCAAGTTTGTCTCGCTTACAAACATTGATTGATGCGGTATTGAATAACTGGCGATCACTTCGGACGGTTCTAAATTCGTCGAATTTGTCAGCGGACAGTTGTTACGGTCGAAAAGGAATTCCCGTTCGGAGATCGGGATCATCGGGAACTGTTGGCTACTTTGTCACGTGACTCTCCTCGGCCATGTATACGGGCGGTATGCATGGCGGTATGCATTCCATCAAGTGGCCGTAGCTTTGGCCCGGTAACTCAACCCCTCCTGTTCTCCTCTTCGCAGACTGCACTCGCTTCCGCCAATGCTGCAGCGGATCAGCAATACCAGGTCGATAGTGCTGAAATTCGCCAGCTGCGGCTTTGGTGGAAGCGATTGCAGTCTGTGAGTAGAAGAGCAGGAGCGGTTGAGTTGCCGTACCAAAGCTACGGTCACTTGATGGAATGCATACCACCCGTACACTGTGTATGGCCGAGGGGAGTCACGTGACTAAGTAGCTCAGTGGGTAGTGCTATTCAACCAACAAAACATATGTTTTCGAGGTCTTTGATTTAGTTTCGCCGGCGTCGAACAGGGACCTCTGGGGCTCTGCCCTTGCCATGTGACAAGCGTCTATTCATAGGAATACAAGAACCTTGGAGCCTTTTTTTTCGATGTTACCGGAATTCGAACCCGCGCACACCAGGCTCAGAATCGAACAGTCTATCCATTAGACCACGAAGTCACGTGTGGAGGGGAGAGCACCGGAGGTCGCTGTTCGAAGTCTGCGAGATTAGATCGACGACCTCGAAAACATATATTTTGTTGGTTATATAGCACTAGCCACTGAGCTACTTAGCCACGTGACTCCCCTCGGCCATATACAGAACACGGACGGTATCAGTATGCATTCCATCATGTGATCGTAACTTTGGCACGGTAACTACTGTAAGTTTCGGCATATGTTGGTGTAGTTTTGGCTCCGCTATATCTTCTTGTTGGTCACAGGCAAATAGCTGTGATCATTGTGCCAGGAATGACATGTAATTTTTCCGGTTTATGCTTGACTGTGAAGTCGTGTGACTGTAGAGCTATTGCCCAACGTGTCCACATGTTGGATGGATCTTGCATCGAGTACAAGTATCTCGGTGCCGCATGGTCAGTTGCAGACATGAAGTGTTGTCTCCATAAATAAAGACGCCAGTGTTGCATGGCTAATACTAGTGCGTAGCATTCTGTAGAGTGTAGCCGAGTGATGGCGTTGGCTGTCGTTGGATACTTAGCTGCAGTAGCCAATTATGTTCAGGTCGAGACCATGCTGCTGAGCTAAGAATGCTCCTGCTCCTGCGTTGCTGGCATCGGCATGTATGACAAAGCAGAAGAACTTTCGGGCACCAAATTTCTCACAAAAGTGAAAGCATTGCATCAAATACAAAATTAACAATAGTCCACACAACAAACACAAGTAGTAGATCATTGTGCCTCATTGTACATTAGTTGCGCTCAATAACGCAGCAACAGAACCGGTACAACTCAACGGCAACGCATCCAGATTTCACCTTGGTCAAAGTGTATCTGAGATACGAAGAGGTACGTGACTAGCACACCTCTGATTAGAGAGGAGCAGAAGTCCCTTGTAGGCACGACATAATCAGGTCAGTGCAACACATCGAAGTCAAAAGTCTACTAAAACAAGTATTCGCTCATGCTTGATGAGCTACTATGGGGACGTTCACTTTGTGCCGACACACTCAGTTTTACTTTGAGTTATAAGGAACTATGGGGACGTTTACTTTGTGCCGACACACTCAGTTTTACTTTGAGTTATAAGGAAGCACCCATACATTGCCCGATAGTGTACAAAGCTGTCAACAAGGCAACAGACTAGTGCGTGGAATTGAAATATTGGCTTGTGTTTTTAAATGCGCCACTTAGGAGACGAATTACTAAACAAATTATCTCATTATGATAAAACTCACCCACATAGTATATTACAAGTACCAACAACGCAGCTTGCAAAGATGAGTATTGACCCGAAATTCGTCGAACTCACGGCTGACGTCCTTGAAATATTTTTATACAATATGTTTAGTGAACAATTCATCATCGTACTGTTCCAAAAACCTTTCCACCGTTTATAAGTATCATTCCATAGCTGAATGATCGCCACAAATGATTGTTAACAAATATGAACTCGAGGCTCATGAAGAGGGGGTACCAGATACTGCTGTATTATGCTGTACTAACTGTGGAGGCCAGTTTTTGGGAGAGGTACGTACGTAAAATGACCCGTCACACAGTGCGATCGGAAGATCCAAGGGACGGTTTAATTCGTCCGAAGATATTCCGATCATCCATTGATATTCGATGCATACGTAGATGCATGCGTAACGTAACGCAACGAAAGCAATCGGCCGATGTCAAGAGATCGCCTTGCGCTCCATTTGGCACTCTCATGTCCTTCACCCAGCCGTTGGGCTTTGCCCGCGTCAGCCCGAATCTCATCGTCGACGCCAACATGAAGCCCGCATTCGAAGAGAAAGTCCCGGTTGACGTGGCAGCGTTTCCCCGCTGCCAGGGGCCCAGTTCCTATATCCCATGTGGGGCAAGGAGTGAGCGTTCCTTCACTTTATCAGTGAAGGGCGTGAGAGTGCCAAAGAGCGCGCAAGGCGATCTCTGACATCGGCAGATCGGTTTCGTCATGCACCGAATATGCCGGGATGATCGGAATATCTTCAGATGAAATATAACTTCCGTCCCCGTTGGATCTTCCGATCGTTCTTGTGTGGCGATCATTCTGCGTACCTTTCCCAAAACCTGCCCTCCACGTTTATCTTGTTGACGCGATACCCAATTTTGGGGACAGATTACTTGGAATTTGTATTGGGAGGGGTTTCGGGGTTCCAAAGGGGCTAAGTATAGCGGTATATACGTACATACGTACACGGCGTATGGTCCTGTGATGAGAAATCGAGATTTTTTTTCGTAGCCTAGATTTCTTGTTTGAGAATCGGGGTGACTCAAGCTTGACGACTCTACTGCAGTACGACGAGCAGACTCACGGTTTTCAAGGCCAATACGATGAACGGGCTCGACGGTATTACTGTTGGAGGTCAATGCGACGAGCAGACTTGACGGTGTTAAAGGCCAATACGACGAGTAGACTTCGCACGCGTTTTCACTACCGCTGTAGACGACACGCACGCAGCATTCGGGCGGCCTTGCCATTTTCGTCAAAACTTAAAATACACTACAGCTGTGAGATCGAAGATTTCGTCGAACTCATATTTGCAAGCTGTGTGTGATACGTCGATCGCGCGTGTTACGGGGTGTGTATGTCCCCAAGAAGGAGATAGGTCCGCGACTCCCGTTACTGCTATCAACAGCTAGTACCAGGGTCAACAGGGTGATGCAAACACGTCCAGCCTTTTGTTCGCTCTGCGCACGGAAAATATTCATCATTTTTGTGAATAGTAGGGTGGGCAGGCCAGTGGTGGAAACTTGCGCACGGAAAACATTTAGCATTTTTGTGAATAGTAGGGTGGGCAGGCCAGTGGTGGAAATTAGTGGTGGAAACTTCTGTACCATGAAACAGATTTTGACTATTTTCTTCGACATAATAGTTGGCTTTATGATGGGATGATGGGGTTTTGCTTCAGTTGTAAAGAGAATAAGCAACTGATACGTGCGTTAACTGTCGTGATGCTTCGTGTAATACGATAGCATGGTGGATACGGGGGAGCGCTGCGATTTTGTCCTGGTGCAGTCCGTCCATGCTCCTTGCAGTTCATCAACACGTGCTGCCTGGTGATAGGAAAGTTGGTCTCTTTGCGTAGATCATGCTTTGGCCTCAGAGCTCCTTCCTATTGCTGTACAGTACATGCTATATCCATGCTATGTACAGGGCTTTTCAGGGGTAATGAGAGTCATGATCGTCATCAGAGTCATCAGAGTCATCACCCAACCCGTCGGTCGGATCGGGTCGGGTCGGGTCGGGTCAGAATTTCAAAATCTCGGGGGTTGTGTCCGATTGGGTCAGAATGTGTTCCAAATATTTTTGGTTGGGTTGGGTCGGCTCGGCTCGGCTCGGCTCGGCTCGGCCCAGGTGGCATCGGGTCAGATGGTTTTTAAATCTCACGGGTCGGGCCGGGTCGGGCCGGGTCGGGTCACCATGACCCGACCCTACCCGACCCGTAAAGAACCCTGGTTATTCCTGTCCGTCGGTCGTACGTAGAGTAGATTGGCAGTATCGTTAGATTTATAATGGCATGAGGGCCGGGGTTCGATACCCGGCGGGTTCGAAGACTGAAAATGTACATGAGGTGCCTTATCCCATATGCATCGCCAATACAGTAAGGCCTAGGGGCGTACCTATATCGGAAACTCTTGTGAGTAGGCGTGTGTAAAGATATACCAGGTAGAGTACTGTACAGTATGGTACAGCATGGCCGTATTGATAGTATTGATGAAGGGATCCCCCAGTAAGGCTTTGGTGTGGTATACACTAGTGCTTTAGAGCAATATGACCGCCTTGTAGGGGAAGACGTCTTATTCGTTCCAGGTTATGAGTACAATACCCCAGTCGCGCCA